>JAESIW010000138.1:595329-1195329 GCA_016802295.1 Brachionus rotundiformis
ATATTAAAAATTTTAAATTTAAATTAAAAAAAAATAATAATAATAACTAAACAAAAAATTATATAGTTATTTTTAAGCATATTAAATTTAATTAAAAATAAAGATATAGAAAAAAAAATAAGCTGATTATTTCGTTTCATTGTCGATTAATTAAATTTGTCAGAGGAAGAAAAAAAACCAAAAAAAATCAAGAAAAAAAAAGAAGCAAATAATCAATTTCTTCATTAAATAATTTACACTTAATTGCAGGCTTCGGATCGATATCTATTGCTTACCTTGATCGCTCGATTTGACACTGAACTTTGTCTGCAGATTACGATCATCCAAATTGTTGTTGTACTCTTTTAGATAATTGGCCGATGAGGTGACGACAGGCAGCTGGCCAGGCCGGATGAGTGTCTCCTTGTAGTCGGCCTTGAGCGTCTCTCGGACCCCGGTGTCGCCAAATCTCCTCCTATGCTCCTCATTGGTCAATTTAACATTGGTAACCGAAGACGGATCGGCCGATATCAGCCCGGGATTGCTCCTAATCAATTCACTGTTCAAATATTCATTGTCGTACACAATCGGGGTTCGGCCAGAGCTTTTGGATTTCGAGTGAGCACTATGGCGGTGTTTGGAGTGGTTGTGGTTGCTGATATCGTCAAATTTGTGCATAATATGTCTGGTTTTGCGCGACGTGATGACCGGCGCTTCGATGGTCTCGGAGTTGTGGTGACCGGTGACGAGCGGAGCGCCCGTAACGGACAAAATGCCGCGTTTGACGGCCTCTTTGATGCTCAACAGGCCGCCACACGCCTTCGGATCAATGACCATACCGCTGGTCTTGTCGATAACGCACCGCTCAATTGCGTCGCCAACGCTCAAGTCCTTGTTCGATCTCGGATCGAATATTCGTATCGACTTGTCCATTTTGTTCTTTCTGATCGCCCTCTCAAACGGCACTATCTTGCCCAAGCTTACTAAAAATATTTCGCCAGTATTTTCGTCAAAAGCCGAAAACACCTTGCGAGTATTGAACGCCTGTTCCAAGGACATGATCACAGCGGACGTGTTCGCATCGACAATGTTGCCCTCGTTGTCAATGCAAATGCTGGCCTCGAGCGCTTGACGGAGAGTCATTGGCGCACTGCTCGCCGTAAGCATCTCGTCGACACAGACCGAATCGCCGTCTATGAGGCCGCGATTGATCGCCTCCTTGATCGATATCAGCTCGCCAGTCTGCTGATGTTTGTATTTGGCGTTTTTCAAGCTAATCAGGCCGCACTTGACCGCGTCCTCAAAGTTCCACTTGTAAATTTTGGCCTCGACTATTCTCGCCTTGAACATGGCCAGCCGAGAGCGGTCGAGGACGCCTGTTTTTTTGTTAAACAACGAGTACTTGAGCGCCTCGTTGAGGGTCATTGAGCCGGTCGAGCTGTCGGCTATGGCGGCGCCGTTCGGGTTTATGTGTCCCTTGTCGACCGCTTGGTTCAAGTCAAAGTAACTGTTTGTGTACAAGTCCTTGAATTTGCCCGTCTCGGGGCTAAAGAGGCCGAGGCGAATGGCGTTTTGGAGCGTGAGACCGAGCGGCTTGCGCTCAACCCTCTCGCTCACCGTGGCTCTGATCAAATTGCGTCTAACCGCCTCCCTGATCGGTATCGGCTCCTGACTGGACGACGAGCCGTCCACGTAGCTGTTCGTTTCGGTGTCAATTATTTGCCTGTGAACGGCCTCGCTGGCCGATATGGTCTCATTGCTGAACGGGTCGACTACGCCCGTTATTCTGTACACGGTTATTGTCCGTTCCATGAGCGTCTCTGTGATCACCTCGGCGTCGAATTCCTCGCGTGACGTCTCCTCTTGCAGACTCACTTGGATCAAATTTCTGTTAATGGCCTCGGTAATGGAGATGGCGTCGTCGCTCTTGTCCGGATTGGTGTACATACCTTGAGCGTAGTTGAGTATGCCGGCCGCTTGAGCCTGTAGGCCGCCAATGCGCTGTTTAGTGCGCGGATCGAGCACACTCTTCACAATAAACTTCTTGATCTCCTCTCTGATGAACTCGGTCGAGGCCGTCTCGTCCTGTAACAAATCGGTCACTGTGGCAAACACACAGCCTTCATTGATCGCCTCGCCGACCTCGTATGTCACATTGGTCTTGAAGTCTTTGTAAGTGCCGTTGTTTTTGTCCAATATGCCCGATTTGATCGCCTCGGAGACTTTTATTTCCTTTTGTGTTTCGGGATGTACCAGGCCAGTGATGACATATATGGCCGTTTTGGTCTTAATTGTGAGCTCTTCGTCGTCCAACGAGGACACCGAGTCTTGCCGCTCGAATTCGCTCTCGCTCGAGCACTCGCTGTCTGCGTCGCCGTTTGTCGTTGCTTGGTGTCCGAGGCCGACATAGCCTTGTCGGAACGCCTCGTCAATGCTCAACGTTTGATTGGTGTCGTACTTGTTGTAGAAATAGTTGGTTAGGTCGAGTAGGCCGTGTCTGAGCGCGTCGCGCGGCTTGTACTTTTCGCCAGTGCGACTGTCCTTGACCCAGCTAATGCGGTAGACCTTGCCCTCGATGTGCAGCGTGAGCTCCTCTTCAATATTGGTCAAGTCGTCCGAGGCGCCAATCAGCTTCATGTAAACAGCCTCGTGAATCGATATGTGCTCATTGTTGGCATAGTTGCGGTAGCATTTGTTCTCCAAATCGAGCACATTTTTTTCCATAGCTCGCTTGGGACTGATCCGTTTGCGCTTGACCGGATCCCAGACCCAGTAGATTGTGTACGTAATGCCATTTACTTTGACAGTCAATGCGCTGGTGTCCTCCTCGATGCCGATGAGGCCGTCGTCAACAGCCTCGCTCACAGTCAAACTGTGCGATGTCTTCAAATTGTGGTACACACCACTCTTGAGGTCAAGGATGCCCCTCTTGACCGCCTCAATCAAGGTCACATTCTCGCCCTTCAACGCGTCATACACCCATATTATTTTGTAGCGTATGCCTCGTATGGTAATTGTGTACACTTCGGTCCATTCTTCAAAGCTTTCCTCTTCTTCTTCTTCTTGTTCATCTTGGGGTTGTTGTTTTGCGGGCTTGGGCAGCTCAATTTTGTCCATTATGGTCGTGTCCTCGTACACATTTCGCTTTTTCTCCTGGCTCACCACTGGCTCGCTTATTTCCTCGACTTGTTTGGCCTTGGTCTCTGTCCTAATGTCCACAGTGACATTTATTCTACGCTCCCTGTTGGTCACAACCTCTGGCTCAATGCTGAAATAGCTCGATTGTCTCTTGGCATAATTGTCGACTATTTCGGCCGATTGAACCTTCACCTGTTGGCTTTTCTCTCTCTCAATCGACCTCAGCCTCTCGTCCAGCTCTTGGACACTCTTTTGTGTCACGTTGAACAGGTCGCTGTGCCGCTTGGCCGCTTCCGAGTCGCCAATTTGCACCTCATTTTTGAGCACATACCGCTGACCATCGATGCTAATGGCACTCTTTTGTGCCTTGCTATTCGAGTCGTCAATCACCAGCGGTTGAACCGACTCGCTCTTTTCCACCACGTTCTTTCTCTCGACAATGGTTCTGTTGTTGTTTTTGTCGACGTTTATTCGCACAACGCCACTTCGCTCGTCCTCCACCACGTCCTCGATTCGCCTAATGCCAAAATCGCCACCATACTCCTTGTTCACAGCTATGTTGACCACATTTTTGTCTCGCTTGACTTGCTCAATCCGGTGCACGCTCTGCTCGCTAAGCCTGTGCACCGAATTTATGTCAATTACTTGTCTGTGCGACGTCGGGCCGGCCACTAGCGGCTCGTTGCACGTCACCTCCTCTATTTCGTCCACTTCATACACGCCCTTGACCGGCTTGGTACTCTCGATGTCTATCTGCAGCACACTCGTGCCATCTTTGTTAAATTTGGTTCGCATTGAGCGGATTTTTTTGTCAATGCCAAAGTCGCCGACGGGCAAACGAGCGTCGAAGCGTTTCGCCTCGCCGGCGAATATTTGCGCATTTATGAGGCCTTTGCGCACCGCTTCGCCAATCGATATCTGCTCACCGTTTACCGGATGCACGTACACAGCTTTGGTATGATCGAACAATCCCTTGTGTATGGCCTCGTCCAAATTGAGCGACTTGTTCGACACTGGATCGTAAATGTCCACTATGAAATAAGACTGTTGCTCTCGTTTGACCAAATCGGCGTCGTTGCCACCGTGCCCATAACACTCGCTATAGTGGCCAATAATTAGTCCCTTTTCGTAGGCCTTGTTCAAACTTAGACTCTGCTGGGTCAGCGGGTTGTGATAGTTGAGCGAATGCCGGTCCAAAATGCCCGACTGCATCGCTTGGCTGACAGTTATGTTGCGGTTGGTGCGCGGGTCTTTGACATACTCGATGTTAAGTGTTTTGAGTCCGAGGGGGCGCGGCGTCTGGGTCTTGGGCGCCGAGGCGTTCGTCCACTCGGTTTCGGTCAGCACCAGCTTGCTCTCAATGGCCTTGTTAATGGGTATTGTCTCGCCGTTGGTCACGTTCACATAGCTGCCGTTCTTGGGGTCTATGACGCCCTCTTTGATCGCCTGGAACAAGGACATTTTGGCTCCGGTGCGCGGATCAATCGCGCCCGTTATCGTATAGCTCTTGTTCTCCTCGAATCGAGAGGTCGATATGAGCGTTTGGTACGAGTCTTGTGCAGTGCTCGCTGGCGGCTTGAGCACTCTGGCTCTGATGACGCCTTTGTTAATCGCGTCGCTAATCGAAAATGTCTCACGCGTGCCCGGATGAACGTACAGGCCACGTTTGCGGTCGAGGATGCCGCGCGCGATCGCCTCCTTGATCGATATTTCGTCATTTTTGACCGGATCAAAGACGGCCAGCAAGTGATAGGACTTGGTCTCGCGTATAAGACTAGTGCTGACCACGTTTTGATCGCGGTCCGAGTGGCTCGAGCCCGCAGCTGCCGCCAAAGGCTCACTGTTCATCTCGACTAGGACTAGGCCGCGCTGAATCGCCTCGCTGATCGAGATGTGCTCGTTGGTGGCCGTGTTGTGAAACACTCCTTTGTACGGATCGAGCAGCTTGCGTTTAATGGCCTCGGTGGGCACCAGAAACTCGCCACTATTCGGGTCTTTAATGCTACGTATGGACATGGACTGTGTTTCGCTTGATATGCTGCAGTTTTTGGCCGCCACTTCGCCTATCTTCAAGTGGCCTGTTTTGAGCGCGTCGGCCAGACTGATCGCGTAATTGGCCGACAAAAGCACTTGATTGTCGCCGGTGATCAGGCCCGAGTTTATCGATTCGAGGAGATCGCGCGAGCCGAGCGTCTTCGGATCGGTTATGTGCGCCGATTTAGAGTTGAGCAGGCTTTGTCGGATCGCATCGGCCAGACCAATCGAAAAGGTGTCCGAGGCCGGGTCCTTGAACAGGCCCCGCTCCAGGTCCAGCTGCTTGCGGTTCACCGCGTCTATAAAACTGATCGGGTACTCCCTGGACGTGTCTAATGGTTCCATTATTGAGTTTATGTTCATTAGATTTTTTTCACTTGTATCATAATAATAATAGTTGTATTTTGAGTTTGAGCTATGAATTAGATCATATCGTTCGAACGGGTCCTGGCTGTACTTTTCTATGAGTGGCTCGGCATTTTCAAATGTAATATGCACCTTTGGGATACAGAATTAAATTAGTTTACCAACACAAATAGAATTTATAAAAGGCAACAATAAAGCCAACCAAATGGTTTAAGAAAAATAGCTTGAATATATTTCTAATATCCCTGATCTTGCTTTACGTAATAAGATAGAGCAAAATTATGCCTTGCTAGTAATAAATTATTGGCAAATATTGAGCCAGCGCTAACAAGAGCTTAATCACGTAACTTGGTTGACTTTGATATACGGGAAATATTTTTGTTGCTAATTTTTTTTTTTGTTTTATTTTTTCCTATTTAGATATAACGCTTGCAAATTATTATAATTTAGTTTAGAACTTAAACGAATGCGATTAGTAATTAGCATGTGCTTTTTATATTTTTATTTTTTAAAAAATTTTTTTATATATTACACTTAGACACTGTTCTTGTTGATTTAGAGACTAAAAAAACTGATATTTTTCAATAGTGTCTCAGAAAAAGAAAATATGAATTAACCGTATCAAAGCATTGAGGCTCTAAACATTTTGTTTTACATTGATCAAGGTTTTGAATTAGACAAAGATGGGTATGACGATGACTGTGACTGTGTCATGGATGGTAAAAGCAATGAGAGTGGAGACTCAGATAAAGACATTGCGGCCAGGGTCCGAGAAAGAATACATTTTTGAATAAAATCGAGCTTTATATTACGCTTTTTTGGCGTATGTCAGTGCTTAAGAAAAAATTGAATTAAGCTGATTCTAATGTTAAATAAATAATATGATTTGCGCTTTCCTCAAATATCCTAATGCTTCCCACAACGAGTGAATAAGGATAAATCACCATTGAAGAAATTTGCTTGTATTTGAATCAAAAATTTAAAGTTGTATGAATGAAATAAAATTTTAAAATGAATCAAGAAGAATTTGATATTATAAAATAGATAAAATTATTATTTGGAGTATAAAAAAACCTAGGAAGGCTACATAAAAATAGACTGGTTCGACAATTAAGTCGCTGAGGCTCGTTGAGAGTTGAATTTCTTAGCAAATCGCTGTGGAAAATTATGAAAGAATTTATCAGTGAATGATATTAATGCACAAACAATAAATAGCTTCAAAGCGGTCATTGATAATGAAGTATTTGAAATGGAGAAAAGCAAAGTCTTACAGTTAAACAAGACTTCTGAGCGTTAGATCAGATAGAGATATCAATACTGAAAACAACTGCTGCTATTTATTTACAAAAAATGTCTCCAGTTAAAAAGAAAATTCATGAATCATTTCTAATGTAAAACATGCATTTTTCTTGTCACTAATAGAAGAGAAAGAAAGTCTAACTTTTCTTTATTTGAGTGAAAAATTTTCTAAAAAATACTCTAATGACCCAACTTTCTTATGTTTGACAAAATACGGTAATTGTCGATGCGAGGACAGACTCTGATTGAGCGGTTTCGTGTGGCTTAGCATTAGCTATACACGGAAATCTGTACTGCCATTGACAACAGGTCGTTCAGATTTAATCTCATCACATTCAGCTACTAGAGTAGAAAAGCTGAATGGAGTGAACGTATGAATAATTTGTTAAAATAAAAGATTAAAACTAGTTCTAGTTGAAAATTTTATTTTTATTCATTTATGCAGTGCTTATTTTCATTAAGGTAAATAGAATGTTAGTAGTTGTGTTCTTAATTGTTTTTAGATACCACAAGATCAAAGAACGGTGACAAAAAGACATCAGGGATTGGACCTTTGTGGGAAAATTTGCACTTAAACATGGTCGAACATCTACACATAAAACACAAAATATTCCTCTTAAAGCAAAAATAAAAAAAAAATAGCTCAAAATGTTTAGATATCTTTGTGTTCTTAATTTCCTAGGAATTATTCTACGTCAGAAAATTACCAAATTAATACTTGAATTAAGCTAAACGCCGAGTAAAATTTTGGCTACTTTAAATTCAACACTTCACTTAATTATCTTTTAATGATCTACTTTTTTGCATAATTGATCTTTTTATTTTATCGTTTTCTAACAAATATTATTCTGATTAAAAAGCTTTAAATAAAATAAATAATACTTGTAAACAGGAAATATATTTTTTTATTATATTTCTTCCTATATAGATATTCTTCCTATATCAAATTATTATAATTTAAAACTTAAACGAATGCAATTAGTAATTAGCATGTGCTTTTTATATTTTTATTTTTTATAAATTTTTTTTACTATTTATTATATTAGACTTAGTTCTTGTTGATTTAGAGACTAAAAAACTGATTTTTTTTAATAAAGTGTCCCAAAAAAAGTTTGAATGCTTATAGAAATAAGTTAATTAATTGGCAATGCGAGGACATGCTCTGATTGAGCGGTTTCGTGCGGCTTAGCATTAGCATATAAACGGAAATTTGTATTGCCATTGACAACAGGTTAAGAAAGAGCTCTATTTTCACTTAGATTAAATCTCATTACGTTCAGCTATTAGAATATAAACGCTAAAACAATTGTTGAGTAGCTTATCAATCTTGTGCGTGATTAATTAGGTAAAATGATTCATGAAACATAAGCTGAAAATAGGCAAAAATTTAACTTAGACAAATAGTTGCTTATCTGAAGGAATTTGCCAAACTATTCAAGGTTTATAATTAGAATTTTAGATTGGAAACATAAATAGAGGAGGTGAGCTGGAAACCAGGTCGCAAATGTTCGGTCTCTAAATTCTAATTTTTTTAATTATAAATAAACTTTAAATCTCATTTTTTTGGTAAAATATATGTTTTTGAAAAATTGAGAAAAAAAAGTAAGAAAAAATTGTATCTTCGTTACTAGTATTTTATCTGTTTTATTTATTATTAATTAAAATTGCATTTTTACCTATCTATTTGCTCACAAGTGTAGTAGTATTAGTAGGTTTTTTTCCTAAGTGTCTTTCGGACTATTAAAATGTAATTTTTGACAAATAAATAAATAGATATATTGTTGGTTGAGTAAGCTAAATATACTTTATTCAATGGCAAAAATATTCCAAAAGGAAGCCGTAATATCAATTTAAGTTGACATAGATTTTTTAGTAATTAAAAATTTGAAAAATATGCAAAACGATGAATCAAAATTTAAATTTAATTGCTTTTATTATGTTTGAGTTTCATATTTAATGAAAGCAATAAAATTATCCACTTGAATAAAGTCTCTATATTTCTTTTTTATAGCCATTGGCAATGGACTTTAAATGAAAATTCTAAAAGCTCACCGTTTAATTAAAGATTTAGTTTTTTTAATTTAAATTCTAAGCCTGTCCATCATCACTTGAATCGATTAAGTGCTTTTGCTTGACCCTAATAATTCAGCAATGCTTGCCAGAGTTAATAAAAGTATGAAGCGACAAAAAATATTTTGCCAATTGGGAAAGCGTTTTTTAAATAGAAAAAAAATAATTATACAAATAAAAATTAAAAATAATATTCTCTTCTAATTTGAAATTGAGCAACAGACGCCTCTTTGTGAATAAAAAACTTCTAATATAATTCAATAAATATGCTATTAATTTGGCAAATGTTTGATTAAATAATAAGTGTATAATATACTTAAAATTATCTAACTTGGTAGAAAAAAAATTATTATAGTAATAACAATAATACACATACCGTGAATTGTTTATCCGATTTGGTAAGCGAGTTTACAATAGTTTTTACTTTTTGATTATATTCTTTCAACAAGCTTGAGTATTCTCTGTAAAAAAAGAAATATTATAAGAAATTTTGAAGAAATTTTACTTTTAAAAAAAATAAAAAAAAAAAACAGGGGCTTTATTTTTATGCTAGGCACTTACCTGGTAAACACAAATGTTTTAAATTATTTATTTTAAAATTTGTTTTTGCAGAGAGTAAAATCCCATTTTTTTATTTTTAATTTATTTTTTAATTACCTGTTCAAATTGTTCACCTCGGAGCGTATTTGATTTACTAGTTTTTCAGGCCCAGGCGATATATCCAACGCTTGATGTACGCTTTTTTCTCTATAATCAGTTAATATTTCACTCAATTTCTAATAAAATAAAACATTTTAATTAAATTTTTAACCTATATATTTATTATTTATATCCTAAATTAGATTTATCGAGCGCATATTTTTCCGAACACGATAGACAAAAATATCTTATTTTTTATTTAACTTTTTTTTAAATACTCCTAACAGAACTAAAACTAAAAGTGTCACCAAATTTACATTGACTGTGTGACTTGAGCAGAAAAAATTTTCTTAATTATTTATTCGAAGATTTATCTTCACTTGAGTGTAAATATTATCTTTTGGATTAGGCACGCATGTTTTTACAAGCATAAATAACCAATCTTTAATCTGTTTGAAATTTAGCCCATCGCGTTATCACCAAAAGGTCTCCAATAAGCTGTCAAACTAATTATCAATAGTGCTAAAGCTACTACTTTTGTTAATAAATTAAAATTTTTATATATATATATTTTTTTTTTTTTCAATAAAATAAAATATTTGTTATTAATAAATTTTGACAGAATATAAGGTATGGTGCGTATATTTGCTTAGCTTAATGAAGAATAAAAACTATTTAAATCTGATCCTGATTGAGGACAAGATTAAACTATTTTGATGGCTAAATATTTTTGAATTTAATTGAAAAAAATTATCACTATGAGGCAAATTAAATGAGAACAATGGTAAGCTTATATTTGAGCAACAACACAATAAAAAAACAACAAAAAACCAATTTTCTTTACCCGTAGCTGACTGACTAGTTGAATACCAGTTTCGTTCAAAAAATCAACTTGGCTTGATCGTGTTCCAAGTTCAGTGTATATTTGCTTTTAAAATAAATTCAAGTTTAAATAGGTGACAAAAATAATAGGTGAGCAATGATTAACTGCTCAACTTACCGCTACAGGATCAAATGTTTTTCTCAATTCAGTAATGTCATTTTGCATATTTGTTTGTTGAAAAATATTTTCGTTTAGTTTATTAACTATTTCATGTTGTTCTTTATTTGATTTTAGCATGTTAATCCATTTGGTCTCGGTTTTGTAAGCTTTTTCGTACAAATCCAAGCTGTGTTGAATGTCAACCAACAATGCTTGCCTAAAAGATATTTAATATTACCAAGTTAATCATGTTTGTTTTAAATAGTAAAAAAAATCACCAACCTTTCAGCTATTTGTGAAAGTATGTTGCTAAAGCGTTTTTTAATCTCTTCAGCAACATCTATTATCTCTGGTAGGTTTAGAATGTCACTTGCCAAGTTTGACTTGGATGCTTTGATTTTTTCTGTCAAATCTCTGATTTGGTTAATCTCATTTTGTCTCAATTTAGCTGAAGATGCTACATCCTAATTTAATTAAGGCAAATATTAATTAATAAATGAAGATGTTAATTAAAATAAAATAAGCATCTATCTTACTTCCAAGTCTTTTACTAGACGGCCAACAATTACTTGTAGATTGTCCAAATTTTTCATAATCTCTTGCTTACAAAGCCTCTCTTCCAAATGTGTGATCCAAACATTACTTCCATCAACCAAACTGATCAAATTTTTTACCAAATTCAAACTTGAAAATAAAATAGATATTAATTTTTAAAATAAATAAATAGGAATTTGTATTAACTAAATTTAAATGAGACTAAATTAATCTTGTTCAAGCTGGGATTATTTTCTGATTGGGAAATTTCCAATTAAATTAAACAGCAGCAGCAAGAAAATCTTTAAGCTAAATATCAAATATCGCTAATAAAATTATTTGAAATTATTAAAATTAATTCTATTTTTTGCACATGATTGTTATCTAAAACCTATTATTCTTAAAAAGATACATTTAAAAAAATAAATAAGTTTAATTCATCATAAAATAGTTTCAGACTTGATCATAATTTTAGAACTAGTTAATTAATAATTATTTTTTTCTCTTGTATAAGCTAAACAACCAACCAATATTTATGTTTTAATAAACAAGTCAAACTAAATTAAGATTTTGAAATTAATTTTTGAAAATATAATTAAGAACTCTATCTACTAAGATTGTTTATTTAACACTTAGGTTTTTTTTAGAAGAAACTTAAGTATAATTACTGATTTATTATTATTATTATTTTATTTTTTTAGGCAAATTTAATTTGATCCAATTCGCTCAAGAGATTAGTTTCAAAATTGCTTTATTAACTTTTTTACTTAGAAATCTTTATTTGTCTATTAAAAAATGATTTATTATATTTTAATATTAAAAAATTAAAAAAATATCAATCGAAAAATTTATGCTAAAAACTATTTGAATCTTGTAATAATCAACCTGTCATTTTATTTAAAAAAAGTAATAAATAATATCTTACTTTTGATGGTAGATATTCGAATTATTGCGCAAGCTTTGGCTTTCAGCTCTCATAGAGTCCAGTTGTTGACGCATTTGGCTCGTGTTCACAAGCCGGCCTGAGCTACTTTTTTCAAAGCTCTCAAATTTTTTGTACGAATTTTCCAATTCGCTTTCAAATAAGTTTAGATCATTGTTTTCAAAATCCTTTTTAAAAAAAAATAAAATTATACAAATAAAAGATAATTTCAGAAAAAAAAATTTAAATTTTCACACATTTTTTATATAATTTTCAAACGGGTTTAATTCAGAGTACTTATTAAAAAAACTAGATTCCCTAAGACTTGGCGAATGCTTTACCAATCTATTGGGAGTCGATCTAGCCGATCTAACATCTGATTTGTATATGTATCTGTTCGAAGTGGCTAGTTTGGGTGCTCGTTTAATCGAGGTTGTTTTTATGTAGGTAAAGGGGCTATGCGACTCTATGGCATTAAAGTGAGGCTCGGACTCATCATGATAGATAAATCGGGCTATTGAATTAGCTCGTTTCGAGGAGCGATCCTCGCCAAGGGCAAAGTGTGTGGGAATCTGGGACAAAGAGAGTCTCTTGGGAAGCGATTTGTCACCGTGTACATCTCTGTGGATACGGTAAGGACTAAAATCTGTGTTAAGCTGGATGTGATTTATGTGTTGAGGGGGCCTCGAAACGAATCTGTCGCTTGCTGAATCCCACATGGCACTTTCAACTCAATCAAAAGTATCCGAGTATCATATAAATAAATGTATATATTCTTTTCTACAAACAAAATCTCTATATTAAGCGTTAAGTTATATAATAGCAATCAGAAGTTTTTTTTTTTTTTTAATTAAACATTTACTTAAATTACAATTTAGATTACTTAAACAAATTTATTTAAGGAAAAGCAATATTGGAAGTTATTATTATTCGATATCCTTAGATTAACTTATAAATATTGTTCTAAAAGCTTGAAAGTTGTTCAAAAAACAATTCCTTAAGAGCCCACTGTTTCTCCATAAGTTATCAAAGTGTCTGTTTAAATTATAAATTTCATCCAAACATTGGTAAATGGTATTTGCTGCAAATAAATTTTATTATATAATAATAATAATGAAATAACTAGAAATATATAGAAGGTCTTATCTGAAAGAAACATTCTTTTCCTTGCTTTGGTTAGAATCGATTAATAAATTTAGATAAGATAATCTTTATCCTGAAGCAAACAGATGTGTTTATTAGATACCAAGTTGGCTTTGTATTAGTTGCATGCAAATAGCTTCACATGCTTGATGTTGAATGCTTGATGATCCGAAAATAGAACAGCTAGCTCGGAACTTGTTGAATTGTTATGCAATTGATGCGAATGGATGAAATCAATCGAAAACTAAGATTTAAGCTTTTAAATTTATACTTAATTTAAAGGTTTCTTTCTGTCTTAAGAGTATTAACCTTAAATAAATATCTAGCGTGGTTTAGTTAAGCTGTTCAAACTGTTTCCAAATCTATTAGATTTGATTAAAATGTAAATTTTAAAATATAAACAATCGAGCGATTTAACTCGCTGTTTAAACTCCGAGTTGTTTATACCTTCAATTTAAAAAAAGAAAAATTATCATTAAACTGATTAATCTTTAAATATAAATGATAGCACTCAAGCTCTATCATTTAATTACTTTTTAAAATAAAAATTAAACTATTTTTTTAATCTTAAGCAAACTATTTGGTCTCGAATCTCCGACTATTCTATCTTTCATAGGCTCATACTTGATTATCTATTCATACTAGTAGAGAATTGGTTGCATAATAAAGCCAAATATTGGATATTTGAATATTAAAGAAAAACATCTTCTCAAATTGATTGATTGAGAACTAAATAAAATACAATCTGACAACCTTTTCTCAGGGCCTAATCAACAAATTGACTTATTTTCTATTAATAATAACTATTCTCCCATGATATTCGAAATAGATTAGCTATTGTAAGTATTTTTGTTATTTTTGTTATTTATGATTTTTAATTTTTGCTGATGCATAGCATAAAATTAGCTTTTTGGTAGGAAATTTCATTTCATAAAAAATTGATAATCATAAAAGATTCTTTATAAATTGTATATAGAAGTAAAAAAAAACATTTCTTCTTGGTTTATTTAATTAAACAGTGAAGCAAAAGCCTCGGATTAGATAAGTTTTAATCAAGAAAGTATACTTTCAAATTTCTACTTTAAATATGCCAGTTGTTTAAAACAATGTTCATATTTTGCTTTTTGAACAAAAAAATGAGCTTAATCTTAATACAAATATTGATAATTAATAATTTAAATAGAATTTGTAATGAATAGATAAATTTAACCACGAATCTAAAAATTGTTTTTGTTTTTTTTTAAATTTAAAATTTAATTTTGTTTAAAGCTTAATTATCTAGTTAAATTTTTTTTTCACAATTAGATAAGATTTTTATTTATTGTTTCTTAAATAAATAAATAAATTCCACTTAAAACCAGATATTTTTTTTCTTAATTCATAGAGATAAAAAATAGTGTGAAAATTTAAAACCTAATTGCACATACCTTGTACTGTGACATCACTTGGTCAATTGTGTTTGAATTTTTTAGTTCCAAATGCTGAATTTTAGCCACTTTTTCCATCAAATATTTAAGCTTTAAGTCAAGACATTCCAAATCTGATTGAAATTTTTTCTCAAACTTATTCGATTGACTCTTATGAGCTGACTTTTCGCCAAATTCATTTAATTTTCTACAGCATGTATTGTAACTATCTAATAATAATTTTATATCCGAATTTGAAAATTCAATAAACTGCTGATTTGTAGAGCTATCCGCATTTAACTCGGTAGATTGTTTAATCAATTCCTCAATTTCATACTTTATATTACCAAGCATCAAATCAAAATTGGTACTTGGATCAGTGCTTTTTTTTCTTTCCTCATACTCCTCAAAATCACTAATTTTTATCTTATTCATCAAATTAAACAGTCTATCTTTTTTGAATTGTAATCTATAGCTTAGTATTTGCTTGCGTAAACTTTGGATTCTAAGCTTTAGCTGTTGGATAAGATCTAGACTTTCCTCATCAGGCGGTGGTATTGCCAAGCATACACTGGGAACATTGATAGACTGGTCTGAGCCAGCTTTGCGAACTTTCCACTTGCTCTTTTGGCTATTATCATCCACTAAGCATTCCTCATTTTTATTCCAACTTATCTTTTAAATTAATTTTGAAAATTAATTAAAATATAAAATATTTCTAATTACTTGAGATCTGCGGTAGTCGATCAAAAACTTGCATCTATTGTAAGGATGACTCAGTTTTTGTCTTCGGAGTTTGAATGGGGCCAAAGATTTACTCTTATTCGACAGACTGTCAAATTTTGAGCTCAGACCAACAACTTCCATGCTCAATTTGTCCAATTTATTAATTGAATCTTCATAATTTTTATGATTTGACTTGCTTATTATATCTGTCAGCTGGTTGCGGAATTCTTCAACCCGATCGCACAAATTAATATGCTCATTTTTGAACTAAAAAATAATCTTTTATAATAAATTTTTTTTATCATTTTTCTTACCTTTTCGTAGTCAATTAAATGGCCTAGATGGACTGATAAGAGATAAGAGAGCTCATTGATCCAATTGAAGTGATCAAGCAAAGTATCTGAATAAGTCTGAAAGATGGGTATGTTTGAAAAAGCTTCAATTAAAATTTCTTTTTAATATACCTTTACATGATTAGCAGCTGGGTGCTTTTCATTTACCATTGACTCTGCCAGAACTCTAATTGGATTAATATTTATAACCAGGCGTCTTTCCAGTTCATAATCTAAACTCTTTTTGTATTGCTTTAGGCTGGAGCTGTCCAATTTTTGTGGATTAGACCAGTCTCTATTGAGCTCTATCTGCTCTTTTTGATCAAGAAAAAATATCTCATCATTTATCTGTTTTACGAAATCGTTGTACTGATTAAGCAGTTTTAAACGCTGATTAGATAAATTCTACAATTTAAATATAATTTATAAATTAGTTAAAAAATAGAAAATAAATTCTATCTTTACATAAGTAAAATTGTACAATATTTCGAGCTCATTAAAACAATATTTGAAATTGTCTTGTTTATCTAAGCCAAATTCTTGTAAATATCTTTCCCTAAACTGGTTTATGTCATGTTGAATTTGTTGGGTTTTTTTAATTTCGGACTGAATTTGGTCAAATTCACTTGGAAAAGTTTGCACCTGTAAGACCGATTTTTGACTTTCTAGCCAGTTAATCTTGGAATCAAAGTCAGAATTGTCTCGTTGTATCTCGATTTCGATTGAATTTTTAAAATTTTGTTGATAATTAGCAATTTTGGCCTTGAGTTCTAGTGATCGATTTTGAATACTCTCAGCCCTTGGTAAAAAAATGTTCCAATTTATTTACTAAAAGAAAAAAAGATAAAAAAATAATAACTTTTTATAATAGACATCAGCATCATAATGCTCTTCGTCAATTAAAAGTTGACATTCAGCGAACATTTTGCGAATTTCCTGGTCACATTTGTCAAATTGTTCGCCTAATCTGTCATTAAATGATTTCAAATGACCATTTAACAACACCTTGTTCGAAGCCTGGAAAATTTTATTTTTTAATTTTTTCTTACTTTAAAATTTTAATTAAAAAAAATATTCTAATTTTACCTTATTGAGCTCGTTTTCTACAGAGTTGAGTATTTTTTTACTATTTTCATTATATTTTTCGATTCGAATTATAACAGTTTGTAGGTTTTCGTATCTTTTTTAATTTTTATATATGGTTTTTTAAGTCAAAAGGCTTACTTTTTATAGGTTTTTTCCAATAAGTTTTCCCTTAGCTGAATATAATTATCAAATTTTAGCCAAACTTTCTCTATTGAGGCGAGCTCATTGTCCAAATTGAGCGAGTCGGAGCTTGGTAAGCTCACCATTTCGTTGTACAGGTTGATCAGGTGTTTTTTTTCCTTTAATCTCATTGAGTATTCTTCAAGGCGGAAATTTTTTATGTCATTTAGCAAGTTTTTGACCTCTAGGAGGCTTTTGGGCACTGTGCGATTGTCCATAGTGGAAATGGAGTCGCGCAACCAGCGCATCAACGATTTGCAGATAGACGAATACTCGTCCATCAGTATTTTTTTGTGCTTTAAATTAGAAAAGTTTAATTGAACAAAAATGGCTCTGGCAAAAATTTGGGATCCTAAATTACAGTTTCTAGTTTTATGTCTGCTGGGTGCATTGGTACATTTGGTATGGCGTTGAACAGCATTGAAACATAAGTCATAATGGACTTTTCGTCCGGCCGATCTGTATCCACATCTTAAATGACCGATATTAAGATAAATAAACACCAAATATACCAAATCAAACCTTCTGGGTCTAAGAGCTTAGTTACTCCAAACTCATTTTCGGCAAAATCAAATGCTATTCGTAGATTTTCTAGATTAGATCTAAGATATGAATCATTGAAGCTTATCTTATCAGGTCTAAGTAAATAAATTGGTAAAAAAAATTGAAATTAATTAAAATTTTAGACCAAAACCTGTGTCTATTAAGAATAGCTATAAGGGCTTTGCCATCGCGCCAACTGCTCGAAAAATCTTTTACCCTCACCGAATCGTAGCCTTTTAGATTCTCATGGCACCACTCAAGTAATGCTTGTTGGGCGTTCATCTCATCTTTTTGCATACCATCGGCCGAAATCTGCCAACATAAACAAAATTAAACTTAATCTTTATTTGATTAAAAGGCTTTATTCAAAGTTAATAGTGTGCACAAAGCGTATTTGCTTTTCAACAATGATTTACAAATAAAAATTCTTTAATCTTTTTTTTTATATTATATTATATTATTTTATTTCAAAGTAATAAAATATATGAAAATTATTGCAAATATTTCAAAATATTTTCTTATTTAGAAAAAAATAAAAAAATTTGAAAAAAAAAAAGTCGTGCTTATTTTATTAGAAGTTAAAGCGAAAACTTAATTCTAAATTAAATAAATAGTTCTACCTTTAAACAAATAAAAAATATTTTAATAATAACAAGAAATATTTTGTAATTTGATAGAAAAAATAGTACAAATTTAGCTCGTGTGAATACCAACACGGATTTGCCTATCACTATGGTGCTGAAATCGAAGGAAAAAAAATGCAAAGAGTAAAAAATTATCATTCCTAAATTGGTGTTGAATTACCAACTGTGTGAGAAGAGGCTTTTCAAAAAAATAATAATAATTTTTTATTGCTTGTTGAAAAATACCTTGCATTATTTAGTATTGAAAAGGTAATATTTTTCGAATTGAAGCTTGTTCAAATAAAGATAAGAATAATTCCTTATTTGTGCCAGTTGAGATTTCACAGTGGGTTAAATCATGAAATAAATTAAAGATAAAAAAAAGCAAATGTTTGCCAAAAAAGATTGGCACAAATCAACCAGATCAAAATATTATAATTTTAAAGTGGGTGTCTAATAAATCAAATTTGAATTTTAAAATATTATTCAATAAATAAGACAAATTTTTAACTTAAAGCACTTATTTATTACTAATTATTATTTTTTGATTAACTTCCGGCGACTTGTTTGACAGGTCTTTTTTTTCAAGCCAGACTTAGCCGAAAGTGTCCCAGACGCATACAAATGAATAATTAGCCAAATTGAGTTTATCAATCAATCATATGAACTTTCGAGATGGATAGTTTTAGCGAATATTTCTAGTCAATTAATCATTGGTGACCTAAATGATGCATTTAAATTTCAAATCGTCTATGGAAAAAAAATGGAACAGGGTGCCAAATTTCAAATGTCGCAAAATTTAAATAAAAATTAAACTTTTTATTCTTTTGATTTAGACTCAAGTTCAGAATTATTTGTTGAAAAAATAAATAAATAAACAAAAAATAAAATTTTATAAAATTAGTTCGTTATTGATATAAAAATTTAAATTAAAAAACCAAATCCCGATTTTTAACTGTTTGTTTTTTAATTATTTCATAATTTAATGAGTTTATTTCAAAAAATATATATAATTTTAATTTAAAAAGGAAAAAAATAAATAAACAAGCAAACAAAATGGAAGCATATTAACAAAACCGTGCCAATGTTACATTCAACTTTTCATCTAAAGCAATCATCTATGCCTTGGCCTATCTACTTAATTTTTTTTAATTTCTAATTTTTTTCTATAAAATTTCTATAAAAATATAATTACAAAAAAAAGAGAAAATTTTCAACAAAAAGATATAAAAATCTTAACAAGATAAAAATGTTAAAACTGTAATAACAATAAATTGTTTAGACTGGTGACGGAATGAAATTAAAGGCTAAAATTTAATTATTCAAAAGACTAAGAGAGCTAAAACTATTTTGGGAATAACTTTGGTAATCGAGCAAGTCGACACTGGTCGATATGGTCGTATTTTCGGAAGACGCGAACGGCGCTTGCTTGTTAAGCGAGTTGAATAGAGTATAGACAGAAATATTGTCCGCAAAGTCTAGTTTAATTGAGTGCAATTCGTTCAGGTAATTCGACCGATCATTTGCCAATGGCACATCTTGAGCACATTTTAGATTCCTCTTTTTTTTCAAATGCTGAATTCTGTTCAATTTTCGATTAACATCATTCAAAATTTTGAACGAAAAGGAAGAATTATGGTGCGGCGAAGTGTCCAAATTGGTTTGCGATTTGCTCATTGACTGACTATTGGTAAGCGAAAGAGAGCTACTAGACTCCCTAAGGACACACGACACACTGTCATCGATGTACTTGAAAGCGTCCTGGTTGCCATGGAAACCATTAAAAGCCTGGACAGTCGAGTTTTCAGCTTCGCTAAATCGCGAACTCCGGCGCTTGTTTAGGCTCCTGATGATTAGCTTTTTGATCATACTGGGCGAAAATTTCTTCCTCTCTGGCCTTTCCAGCGAACAATGTGAGTCAATGGTAAGCGATGAATCGGACACACTGGTCCTGTTCGAGCAGTTGTCTTTCTCAAATGAATAGCTGGTCGAGTGGCTGACCAGATCGCTTATTTTGACATCATCGTTCTCAATCGACTGAATGTTGTATATAGCTGGCGACTTTTTGAAGCGCCCAGGCGGTTTTTCTACCTGGCGTTCTATTTCGTCTATGTAGTCATCTCTTTCGTAGTTGAACAACTCGTCAATGTGCTCTAAATTGCACTCTGTCTGTGGCTCATCGATTACCAGAAAATTTTCATCTGTGTTGGATTTTGGCACGCGGCGGTGCGTAAATCCGCCACTTTTGAAGCTATTTTTCATTTTGGAAAGCAAGTTAAGCCGCGTGCCAGAATCGTACGAAAAAGACTGCTTCATTTGGCTACGACTATTTGACGATTTTGTATTGAAACAATTGAAATTGCCACTCTTACGGTTCAAGTTATTTCCCATAATTTTTTTATTTTTTATTTATTTATTTTTATTTAAATTAAAAATCGAAAATCTTTTAAAAAAAATGGGAATTTTTTTAAAATAAAAGATGAAAATAAAAGATAGTTTATTTGTTTTTATTTAGATAAATTTGTTTCTCTTTTCTTTTTCTCTTTGTTGGAGAAAATAGCCTTCAGAAATATTACGAATAATAGATAAATAATCCTTTTTTAATTAAATTAAACTAAAAAACATGTTCCAAGATTAAAATTGCATTATTTTCTATAGATATATTTGAAATGTGCATGCAAATTAAATTTTATTTTTTCTATACATGATTATAGAAATTTTATAGCTTTTTTATGCTCACTTATATCCCCAAATCGAGCACTCTTACGCTCTTAAGCCAAGTCATTAAGGACTTTGCTTGCATGCGGACATTCGGCAAGGTAAAGCTGCCACCCAAATCTGGGCCAATATTAAACAGCCACCGACTTGAGAGGCACCGAAACTACACAACATTATTATGAAATAAATTATTGATTTTTTAATCTCTAGATTTAATTTAAATTATTTCTAATTTAGATGACAGATTTAGAAGCAAGATTTGGTTGCCTAGTAGAATATCTTTTTGTACCAAAACAAAATAAAATAAATAAACATAAATTTTTGATTACTTTTTTTTTTTCAAATATTAAAAGCTCATTTAACTATTGATAATAAATCAAACCTGAGGCTATTAGCCAACAAAGCAGCAGTCGAAATTTTACTTTTAATCTAAACTTATAAATTTTGTTCCAATATTGTTTGGCTAGTATAAATCAAAAGCAATTAACATTAATTTAGACACGGCTTGAGTCTAAAAAGCTCATTGAACAAATCCAACAATCGTGCCTTATTTTAAAAATCCATTTAAAATATGCCTAATTAAAAAATAATTATCACCTTGGGCCCTTAAAAAATCGATATTTTCAAGTTCTATTCCTTAAAAGTATCTCATCATAATCATCATGTCTAAAATTAATTTTAAAATGTTTTTTATTTTTCTATCTTGTGTAATAATTTGTGCTGCTCTGACGGCTTCATCCAAATTCGCTAATTATTTCACCAATATTTGATTAGTATTTTTTTCTTAATTTTGGCTACGAATTAATAAAATAATTAGAAAACTGCCAGCAAAACTTTTAATTAAAATTATTTTTGGGTTCATTGCCAAATGAGTCTAAAGAAAAACATTTTGCTCCTTATTATAGTCAAGCACGTGTAAACAAAAACCAATTTATGATCAATCAATCAGTCTATGCTTTAAAATTTTAAAACTGGCTTTTTAGCCAAGCACGATATCGTCTTCCAATAAAGAGGTAATTAAGAAAAAAATTTATATATTTATATATATATAAACATATTTATAAAAATCGATAAATTTCAATTCATTAGACTAACAATTATATGAGTAAATTTTTGACGATTTGAAATTTAAATTAGGATATAGATACAAATTATCCACATGCTCAAGCATATTTACCTTTATTCTATTTGACTGTGTCCTGATCATTATCTAATAATGGAGAGAATTTATTTTAATTTTTGTTCATTATTCTGAAAGCCAAAAAGCTTCCTTTTTTTCAACGTGATATTTTTGGAATTAATTTAGAAATAATAAATAAATAAATAAATAAAAACTCAATAAAACTACTTATAAATTTAATTAAAATGCAAATGTCAATTTAGGTTAAAAAAAAAATTATCAAGATAGTTGATTCAGTGAAAAATAATATTTTTGATTTTTTTATTTATTCAATTAGAGGCTTTAATTTTGATACCATAATAAATAAAAATTGGTCACTTACTTGGAAATATGAAATTAAAATCCAGACTAGACCAAGTGTTATTTTCGGGTTTCCGTAAAAAATATCCTCACTGTGAATATTTACTAATTTTAGCTTTATGAACAAAAAAAAAAGAATAAAATAGAATAGATAATTTTCAAAATTTGCTAATTAAGTATTTTCCGGATCTAAAATTTTGTTTATTTTGTTTGGATCATTTATAAATTTTTTTCTGTTTTTTTTTTTTTTAATTCAGGCTACTCTGCCAACAAAAAAGAAAAACGAGGTTAGATAAATATTAAGCCATAATTTGAATTTTAAACATATCTATAGATAAATTGAAAGAAAATAGAAAAAAAGTAAAAAAAATTCACAAACTGTTTTACTTGTATTAATTGATTAGATAAGAGAAAAAAAACTCTAATTTAAATAATGGAATTTTAGATTCGGATTGATTGAGCTAACAATTAAATTAATTTTACTTTATTGCTCTTCAAATAATCCAAGCATATTCTTATATTTTGTAATGAGTGAAATTTAGAGCTTCCTTTTTCTTTGTTCTAAAAAAAAAAAATAATTAAATAAATATCTATCAGTATTTTTTTTTTATTGCACTTACAAATGTTTTTTTGGTTAATATTTGTAGCAGAAGAAGCAAATTAGTACCATCTTTTAAATCTTGATATAAATCGTCTATGTTTTTACCAATCTGAAAATAAAATAAAAACAATATATTTTTTATTATCTATTGGGCTTTTTAGTTGACCTTTGCGGTAGAGAAAATCATGGGATTTGTGGGCATAAAATGGTTTTAAATTAAAGAAAAATAGCAAAAGTGAGTCGATTGTTTTTTGTTGTCTGTGTTCATTATCTTAAGTTAAGATATCAAGAGCCTTGTGTACACTTACCCACAGATAGGGCTATTTTATTTTCATTTATTGGAGATAATAAATTTATTTTTAGCTTTAAACTATTGTGTATATAGATCATTTAGAGTTAATCGATTCCAAATAGATATGCATGCTACACAAGCGCTTGCAATTTAATTAACCCAAGCTACGAGATTTGTATACTGAGATATTATTGATTTTTGATTGTTGAGCAAAATTGTTTTCGGAATATTACTGGCAAATTAACTCTAAAATCCCTAGCCGTGGATATATTCCCAATTATAAGACTTCGCCTCAAACTCTACGAAAACAAATTCGGCTTACCTCATTTAAATATTTGTTAATCCATTTGGTAAATGTTTTCTTTTGCATTGCATCTCTTTCATCTTAAATCAATAAATAATAAAATTATAAATTAGTCAAAATTTAAGGTAGATTATTATTATAATTATTAAGTGAGTTATTTAATCCTTTAATTAAACTTTTATTTGTTTAACTTGATGCCAAAAAAAATACTAAGTTTAAAACAATAATTTTATTCGAAGCCAAAAATGGTTTAAAATGATCAGATTTTTTCAATTAAATGATCCTACTCAGCTAATTGGATGCCAAATTCCCCGGCTGATTTAAACTTTTGGCAAATTTGAACTAATTAATTTAAAATTTAATCTTGATACAAATCAAAAGCTTGGAAACAAAAATTGCTCCCAAGCCCAACAAAACCATCTTACTCTTCGAAGGCTTCATCTAAAAATTCTATCTAGTTAGAAACCATTCAGAAAAAAATAATAATAATAAGAACAATTCATCCAATATCTGGTTCACAATTATTTTTAGATAAACCAGAGCTGATCGATTCAAATTAAGTCCTAGATTAAATGGATTTATTTACCTTGAGCAGAAAATATTTTACGATCGTAGGAATCCAGTTTTAAATAATTTAAATCAAATTTTAGATGATTTTGATTAAATTTGTTTAAATTTGTCGAGTCGTCTTTTGTTAAATTTAATTTATAACTAAATAAATTAAGATCTTGATTTTCAAAACAGCTTATACAATTGCTTGTATCGTCATTAAATTCGTCATTTAAATTGTTATGAATATCTTGCTCATATATTTTATTATTATTTAAATTTCTAATTTTAGCCAGGCTCGGGTCGGCTACCGGATTCGTAGCCAGCTTGAACCTAATCGACTTGCAGCTCATTTCATTTATCTAAATGTAAAAATGACAATTTATTTCTCTAAACTAATAAAGTAATAAAAATATTTGCCAAAAAAAGACCGGCATTTTTGTTATTTTTTATTATTGCCCATATAAGTCAACCGCTAAATGCAAATAAACACATACATATTGTTTATCTTTTAGCAAAATATCAAGGTATATACAAAACATTAAAACTGTGTAAAATAGAATTTAAATTTTATTAAATGATTTATTTTTAAAATAGAAATTTAGAATAATTACTTTACTACATTACTTCTGTATCATGGATGACTAAATTATACAATTGAATAAAAATTTTAATTTTTTAAATCTAGAAAGAAAAAATGTCTTGGAAAATAAACAATATTTGTTTATTGATTGATAATGTTTTGTAGAATTAGAGATATAAATACAAACATTGCAGTAAATGTCAAAGTATACAGCCCTTAAAGGTTTCTAGAGTATGTTTGTTTACATGAAATTAGATTAAATGTTATATTTGGTCAGTAGGTGACCATTAAAAAAAAATAAGTTAATTGCGGCAAAAGCTTTTGCTGGTCAGAAATTTATTGACAGCTTGGAAAAGAAAAATTTTCTTATAAATTAATAAATCGCTTTTAAGTAAAACAAAAAGACTTGGTTGATTTTGAAGATGAATTAAAAAAATCTTAAAAGCGTAAAATACTACAACTACTTATGAGATTTAATTAGCCGATAACCCAATTGTTCTACTGGTTTTAATTTAAAAGAACTAAGTTAATTTTAAAATTTTGTTTCAACAAAGATTTAAGGTAAGTGATTTAAGTCTCTTAAGTTGTTAGAGGTAAGTGGCTAAAATAAACTTGTAAAATTAATCCATTAAAAAAATATTTCTACATAAAAAAATTAAATATTTTTCTCAAAAATCTTTCATCCCTAACACATATATTTTTTGCAGGAAATATTTATTTTTTTGGTACTGAAATGGTCACTTTTCAGATTTAAAAAAAGATTCAAGTTTTGTATAAATTAGTAATATGTGTGTATAAAAAATTAAATATAATTGATTTTTATCAAATTTTGTCACAATTTTTTTTTTCAATTTAGTTTAGTCCAATGTAATTATCATCAAATTTGACAAATAGGATTCAAGTGCTTGGCAAACCGCTTAATTTAATTGTGTTTTCTTTTCGCTCTAGTGATCTTCAAATTGAATCAAATAGAGTATAATATTTTTTTAATTTAAAATCAAATTATATTTAGACTAGATTACGGACAGTGAGTTAATATAATTTGAGAGAATGTACCAATTCAAAATTGGGCAAAAATAAAATTTCTCTTACATTTAAAGATAATGTAAATTTAAGGTCAATTGTTGGTCAAATTTGGAAAAAAATTTACACAAGATAAAATTTTTAGTTAATATTTTATTCAAATATTTTGCTTATATAAAATATGTGAAATTATTCTATTTAGAGCTTTTGAGTTTGTGAAGATTTTTGGTTCTTTTGTCTATACTTTACGTATTGTTGGAAAAATAATGCAAAAAATATTAGGAAAATACCAAACAAGCTTTGAAAGGACATAGAATGCTGGAAAATAATGGATGACAGAAAAATAGACAATATCTGTCGTGTGGTCATCATTATAGAAAAAATCAAGGCTCCAAATTTTTGTATTGTAACAAATATAAAAATTTGCCCAATTGCACTTGTAATAGATAATAGCACAATATGATGGGTTATGTCGGCATGATCTTTCATGAACTCTATGGTTTCTCCAATCTGTCCTTGGCTTGCCAAACTGATCAAAGTGTACAAGCATGAATACAAATTGGTTATGAACATCAATGAAATACTTGACATTGAATATGACTTGAGCAAGTTATCTTGCCAAGTACTGGTAAAACTGTCACTAACCAAGTATCCAAATAGGCAAAGGAATCCAGGAAAAGTGGTGGTTATTATTTGATTTGTTTGCTTTAGATTAGTCGTAGCTAGATCACTGAACAAAAATATTCCAATACCAATCAAAAATACGCTAAAGTACTCATGTGCTTTGTATGTTTTGTTGGAAACTATTTTACCAGTAAGCATTACAAATACGCTTTTGCTAGATTTGGTAAGAAGTTGACTAGTAAAGCTGACATATTTGAGGGATTCGTATTGAAACCAGCTGCTTAAGACATTAGATAAAGATGAATAGGAACAAATGAATAATGGTGCCCAGTTTTGCCAAGAAGCTATGTTACGCATAAACATTATAGAAAGCTTAAAAGGTCCTAAACCAATAAAACGATGATGGTTGACAATAACCATTATCAACGAGCTTAAAACTAGCCCAGCAAATCGGTTGGAGAGTACTAAAAATTGACTATTCTTAAAATTATCAGCATCTTTTTTACTTTTAAACTTTGAATCAGCTCCATTATAGCTGTATTTAATTATTCTTTCCTGCATTACGCCCCATATCAAAAAAGAAGCTTGTAAACCAATAAAGCAAGTGATAAACAAGAGAACTTTTTTGCCAGACAATTCATCAGCATCATTTTCCATCTTGATTTGGACATTTTTTTGTTCCGAATCTTGATGACTAGGCAAAGTACTCTGTTCTGTTTGATCTGTTCGACCAGTGCCATATGTATACAAATTTAAGATTCTTCTCCATAATGGCTCATTACCTTTATATATGTTAAAATACCAAGTTAGTTTGTTTGCATGAGGATTAAATTTATAATATTTTTGAAATAAAAAAGCATAATTTTAAACCAAAATTTAAACTTTTTTATGTCCAGACCAAATGTACATAAAAAATACTTAAATTGAGATAGAATTAAATATTTTACCTTTGTTTGATTTACTTGGATAACGCTTATAAAGTTTGTAAACAATTAGCAAAGGTAAAAATAATTTAAAATAATCGATAAAATTGTCCAAAAAAACCATCATCAAATCGGTAGTCTTGGCCAAAATTGTGTCGTCGTCTCCCAACATCTTACAAATTTTACACAGATAACTTTAATGTATATATTTTATAGTTTTTTTTTCATTTATTGTTTTAATATAAAAAATAAAAATGAGTTGGAATGGAGTTTTTAAATTAAAATCTATAAAAAATTCAAAAAACGTCTTTCTAAAAAAATTGGAATTTTTTTATAATTTATAAACTAAAATTATAATATTTTTTGCTCGGGCGAAACTATGGTAAAAGTATAGTCAAATTAAAGGGTTTTTGGATAAGAATTTATTTATACATATTTAAAAAAAAGCAAAATTATTAAAAGACTAGCATGTTCAATTAGACCTTGTTGTAATCATTGACGGAAACTCGGTCGTGTCACTTAGTTTTATCAAATTGCTGCTCACTCCAACTTGGGATGCCAGCTCATTACTTATTATTTGCTCATTATTATCTAAAATTTTTTTAAGTCATTCAAAAAATATTTAGAAAAAGTGGTATTTTGAACACTTTTAATTAGATGGGAAAATACCTGGTTTTATTTTTATGTTTTTAGAGGCTGCTTGTGCATACGAGCGCTCATCAGTGAAATATTCATTCTCTAAATTTTAAACTTGTTAATTAATTATTAAAACATGTACGTTTTTAATTTAAGTCGAACAAAAATTCTAATTAAAAAAACAATTTGAAAACTGCTTAGTATTTTTTTTTGTTTAAAAAAAAAACTAATTTTTTTGATATTTTTATCTTATCAGCGGATTTAATCGCTGCACCAGAGAGACTACCAAAAATCTTAAATTATTTATAAAATTATTTATTTTAATTTCAGATAAAACTCAGACTTATGAATAAATGATAAAATTCCTCTTATTCCGGAACCAGACACCTAGTAAGCTAGAGAACCAGCAAAAATTTTCCAAAACAAAATAATCTTTTTTGAGGCCTCAAATCACCCAAAGTGTCTTTATCCGAACTTTTTCTTTCACGTTTTTGTTTTAAATAATAAGCTCTTTCAAAAAAAATAATCACAATAAAGGCTTTTTTGTTTTTTGAGATTTTTAAAGGTTAGTTAGTAATTAATTTACATGATTTTAAACAAAATATGTATTTAACTTTTTAGTTTTTTTTTTCAATTAAATGTCTAAAAAAATCAGTCCGACTCGGTATTTTCATTAATATCATTCGAATTATCTGGCAATGAGTGTAAATTACTATTATTTGCCAAAGTATTATCAACACTTATTTGATGATTATTTATATTTGAAACTACTTCCTTACCAAGACTATTATTAAATGTATTAGAACTTGGCACATGTATGCTTGACTGGGTGAGCAGTTTACAAACACCACCTTCATGCGTATTAACATCAAACATGTAAAAGTAACCATCTGCACTCGCCATCAATAGCCTCAAGTTTTTATGAATGCTTTAAAAATTTAAATTATTAAATAAGTTATTTTTAGTTTATATTTTTTAATTAACTAATTGAGTGCACAAATATTTCTGTGATTTAGGGCTGAATTGGGAACATTAACAGTGGCAAAAGCTCTGTCTTGGGTAAGAACTTCGGTGGCCTGTGCAGGCAAATAGGTTACCGCGGACTGTACTGCTTTGTTTAGATAGCTCATCCAAGATTGATTATCTTCTTGTGGTCTAACAAAAGTTAAAATTTGGCAATAGATCAAAAGATAATGGTACCTTTCTCGTGGAGCATCCAATCTGAATATGTGAATGGTTTCGAGATTGCTCGAAGCACTTAAAAATAGCGAATCTGGACTGAAAGATAACGAATAAATTGTCGCATTTCTATTTTAATTTGAAATTAGATTATTCCATTTGTATTTATAGATAGAATAAAAAAATAAAAAAAAATTAATAATACCTTTTTATTCCTCTTCTAAATTCAAAGAGTCTTCTTCCTTCAAGCAAGGAGAAAACTCGAATGACAGTTCCCTTTTCAGAAGCAGTTGCCAATTTAGTTCCGTGCCAATCAAAAGCGATAGCTGATAGAGGGCTATCATGGGCAGGTATCATGGTAATCGGTCTCTAAATAGTAAACCATTGGTGAAAAGTTGGATTTAATTTAATTTAAAATAGTCACAAGGTTTATGGTGTCAAATATTTGAACTTCGCCAACTTGACTACTGCCTGGATAGGCCAAATATGATTTTTCATTATCAACAGATAGGGCGCACAGACCCTTGGGATTCGATGGTATATCACGGATTGTGTGAATCACTCTCATATCACTTATATTATGGATATCGATTCTTTCCTCCAAGCAAACAACTAGCCTCTTTAGAAAATTTTTTAACATTTTATTAAAATTTATTAATTAAATTAAATAATAGATAGTGTTTATTTACATTTCGGTTTAATTTAACTGATAAAACTGTATTTGAATAACAATAATTGCATATTTCGGTACCTTTTTTAAAATGGTATACTCGTAGTTTACGCGGGTTTGCCATGCTAACAATTGCTATCAGACTGCTAGAAAAAAGTCTTTCAACTATACAAATATCTTCTATTTCTCTTTCTTTTAATTAGATAAAATTTAGACTAATTTTTCCAAGTTTTTTGCTTAATTTAATTCATACCACATGAAAAAGTCTCTTGTAGCTTTTCCAATGAATTAATTGTGAACAATCGATAGCCTGTTTTGGTCCCTACAGCAAGAGAGCTAGGCACAAATTTATTTTAATAAAAGTATCCACAAGGTTGGCCTCAGCTTACGTGCAATCCTGGTTAAAATTGACAAATAAAATGTCATTGCTTTCGTTTGACATTGGACCACTGTTTACTAAATTCATTTATGCTTTATCTATTTTATAATTAAAAAATGTCTATAATGAACAAAATTCAACAAAAATTTAATCTAATTTTTAGCCATATACACACAGACATTTGAATTACGCATTGAAAATTATTTAAAAAAATTAGCTAAATTAATAATGTTAAAAAATTGCAAATTAAATTTTACGTAAAATATTTTATTTTTTGATAATTTATTCTATTGTCATATATCAAACAAATTAAATTGCGCATATAATTCACTTAAATTTATTATCTATTTTGGTTTTTTCTTGGCAATAATGCTAACGCACCACTCTCAAGTACAATAAAATATTTCTTCGTCCAAATCCAAGCTCTAAATTACATTAATATCTGTTTTTATTAAAAAATAAACTAAATAAATTATGAATAAGGATTTAAATTATATTAAGATTTTATTTTTAATACCATATTAATAATATTTTATGCACATATTATTTAGATGGTTGTGGAATAATAAAAGTTTTAACTAAAAATCGATATCTTAGAACAGAAAGATTCTGTTCGATTAAATTTATCGAGTCTTTTTAAAATTAAATATACAAAATAAATGCTAAATTAGTTTTCTATCTTAGATATTAAAAAAAATTAAATAATTTAAAAATAAATATTTTTTTATTAACATTTTAATTAAAAGTTAATTTATTTCTCTTAAAAAAATACTTGATCACATGACAGTGCCATAAATTTAAAAATATTTTGCCTTAATTTTCAACTTTAATTTAAATTTGGAAATGTTCTTTTCAGATGCAAATAACTTTGAGAAATATTCTTTTTTTGGTAATCGAGTTAACAAGCTTAGATATAATGAATACAAAAATAATGATGCAAAATTTGAGCTCATACCATTTTTGAAGGATTTAGAATGTAATTTTGACCTTTAATCTATTCAGCTAATAAAATAAACAAAAATTTAAGACGATGTAGACTGGCATGATCACGTTTTGAGCACTTTGTCCGATAGGTAAAAGACAATTTCTAATAAAATTTCTAATAATTAATTACAAAAAAGAGCAAGTAAACTGGTTAATCCAAACATTGGAAAAAGATCCTGTCAAACCAGAGACCAGTTTTTAAAACTGCAAAATACTGAAGATTTTGTGATTCCAAAAACACCTGTTGCGCTACCAAAACAACCAGCTGAATTTATACCACAAAATTCGAAATTGAGTGAATTTGGTAAAAAAATTAATTCAATAAACGAATGCAGCCAAGTTAAAGAACCCGCCGTGCCTGACCGTGATGTCAGTGTTCAAAGAAAAGCATCCAAGCCAGAGACTAAACAATCACCAGAATTAGTTGCTCAAGAAAGCTTCAAAAATACTGCGGAAAAAAGAACTTACTTTCTAATGAAACGTTGGTATCCATTAAAGTTCAAACTTCCGTATCCAAGAAAATCTCTTCTCAATGCTTACGAACAAAGAGAGTTCATTGAATTTTACAACAGGTTTAAGAATAGACCCAAAATAAGTCAGAGTGAAGTCCGATTGTATAAAAAATACCTGGTTAGAACAAAATAAAATTTATTTATTTATCTTATCTTTTTCTTATTTTATTAAGCACTATAAATCTCAAGTTGAAAAAGAAAGAGTTGAATTTTTCGATTACCTTCAGGAATACTACAAAGTAGCAAGTGAAGACTACGAGTTTATTAACCACTCAATTGAACAATATGTAAATGTATGGTCTAATTAATTAAGTACCAACAAAATAAATTAAAATTTAAAACATAAAAGGAAATGATTGAGTTTAAAAATCAATGTGCTAATAAATTCGAAAGGTTTTACCAAAAATTATTTAATCTATCACTGGATCAGCTGGACGAAAACAGCCATCACAAATGCTCATTTAAGCTAGACAAAAATTTGCTCAATATTGGACAATTGAATAAAATTGTTGTACCTTCAATAACCATTGACTTACAGCCTTCATTGATAAAAGATTATAAACTAATGTCTGAAAAAATACCAATGTCAAAAAAAACTAAAATTTTATCTAAAATTGTGAGTCAATTTTTTAGTTATTTCAGTTAAAAAATTTTATTTTTAATTTTAGCCTCTATCAGAGGATGAAAATGTCGAAAAGCTGGCACTAAAGTACAATTGTGGTATTGCAATGACCAATAGCGCATTTGTCCATTTAATCTACCATTTAACTTTTGTGAATTCAGAAGAGCTCAAATTGGTCATAATAATCAAGGAGATAGAAACAGAAGGTAGATTTATTTATTTATTTATTTATTATGATTCTTTATTTTGTATTTCTTGTTCAAATTAGATGGCAGAAAGCAGAAAATTTTGCTTCTGGAAAAACCTTTTATTGAAAAATATCTTTCAAAAAGAGACATAAATGAAAAGTTTTATAAAAAATCACTATTGGTAACCTTGGTGAAAAGCCAAGCTGGCCCAATGCGGCACAAGGTGACCAAACCAAGCCCCAGCCCCAACCCGAAGCCAAAATCCAGTCCAGCAAAAGAACCCGAGCGGGTTTTAGAAAAATTAAACGTTGACTACAACGTGGTCAGCCATTTTGAGTCTTTTGGAGTTGGTTCACAAGCTACTGGGACTTTAGTTGACAAATCTGATGAGCCCATTCACAATACTCAGGTGGTCATCGAACCGGACAAAGTGAAAAAAAGGAACAGACAATCAAATGATTCGGTGATGAATTCGATTGTGTCCAAAAAAATTAAGTCAAATAATTCCAGTGACTATGAAGATTATGGTGACGAGAGTGACACTGAAAGCTTAATGATTGCCGAAGTAAATGGAGAAAATGCCCAAAAAATAATTAAGGAAGATAAAAAAAAAACAATAGAAAAAAATGTAGACCAAGACTCGACAGAGCTTGATAAACCGCCATCAAGTCCTGGCAGAGAAGTGCCCCCATTAGATTTTGTTCCCAAGGTGATTCCTTTGGATAAAACAACTGAGCCTGAAAAACAGCCAAAAATCTTGAAGCCAAAAAGCGAAGATAAAACCGAATCAACAGAAGATAAATTGAGTCTGTTTGATTTGATATCAAAATTACAGGATAAATTGGTCGAGCAGCCTATCAAAAACAACCAGCCTCATCCAACTCATCATCATGTGCCCAAAAGCACTCAGAACCCGGCTGAAAATCCGCAAGAGTACCAATATTTGGAAAATGTTCATGGCAATTTAAACTATAGTGTGTGGAATTTGGATTCAATGCGAATATTGGTTCGTTCCTCGACAGTTGGTTACATAAATACAGAACACTCAAGTATGAAACCGGTGGTGGTTCATGCAAAGATTGAATACCAGCCGCAGTTTGGATGTGAAAAGCTGAGTACCAGAGATTATTGTAAGATGTGGGCAAAATCATTGCTAAGAAATTATTGTGACATTTATCTATGTCGCATCAATGTATTTACCAATAAGTTGATATCAGTTTCTGATATTAAATTTGATGATTTACTTCCACCTGATTTACCATTTAATACAAATCAATCTTTGAACCACTTTAGAAATCTGTTGCTAAAATTTAAGGACAAAGATAATGGAACATATCTTTTGAGCAAAGATCCAAATAGAAAATATTTTGATATTCTAAAAACAACCAAAGGACACATGGCGTAAGAATTACATTTTTGGTCATTTGACTAAAAGATAACTGAAAGTTTTAATTTTGCAGGGGGTCATTTGATCTTCATTTTTACTACAATGGATTTTATGGCCAAGAGTTCAAAAAGCAGTCCTACTGGATGTCAATCGACACCAGTATTTTCCTACCATATCACTTTAAACTAAACAGGGTTCCTGGTCTATTCGATCCTCAGTATAAAGGTAGTTAATTTTAAACAATGTCCAAACAAGTAAATATGTTTTTTATTTTCAGAAGATATCAAACAAAGACAGCCTTTGCCAGCCAAATCAAAAAAAAAGAGAAGAAAAGGAAAGCAAAATAAGCCGAATGAGCAGAAAAATGTTAATAATTAAAAAACATATTTTTATTTTATTTTTAAAAGAATAAATAAATATAAATTAGATAGAATAAAAAATAATCAATTTAAAATTATTTAAATCTTATTAATGATTAATGCAAAAAAATAAATTTCATTATTATTTGAAATTTTCCGAAATATATTTTAAATATTTCAAAATGTTAATAATCATCTATTATGCTACTAAAATGACTAATTTCTTAAATTATAAATGAATAAAAAGGTTCTATAAAAGTTACTTTTTTCTTAATCAATTTAAGCTTGATTATCAATTTATTAAATTTTATTATAAAATGAATTTCGCATCTGAATATATTTTATCAAGAATTAAACCAGACAGTTCGGAACCAAAAAAGCATTTTTTTCAACCGGACACCAATGTTATATCTGCCACCTTTGATCATTTGGTTGAAGCACAAAATACACATGTTGGTGAACCAATATTTTGTTCGCAGTGCAATGTAGTTCTATCGAAATACAGCAAAATATCAGATGTACAAAATGAGGCCAAGAAGCTTTGGAAATGTGAATTTTGCAAATTTGAAAATCTCGTTTTTTTGGAGCCAGACGAAATTCCAAATGGTGAAGAAATTACCTATCTAATTGAATCAGATCAAAGGTCAGATGTTTTCATAAATGATAACGCTGATTCAAATTATGTTATTTACTGCATTGATGTTTCAGGATCAATGTCAATAAGTAGTTCTGTCCAGGCTAACATTAACTTACCTACTGACCAAAGAAGAGAACAATCATTTAGGACTTTGGCTGGCGCTGATTATACACAACCCAGATCTATAGTTAAATATATTACGAGATTAGAGGTGATATTTAAAAAATTTATTTAGCCGTTTGAATATTTCTAATCCAATTTAGGCTGTACAAGTTGCCATAGATGATAATTTAAATAAGCTTGAAAAAAATAGTCCACAAAAAAAGATTGGAATTGTTACTTTTAACCATGCTGTATCGGTAATTGGTGATGGAAAGATTGATCAAATTAGCATAGAAAATGAACATTTGGAGTCAAAAGATGAAATTAAAACTCTAGTGGACCAGACGCCAGACTTGGATTCCCTGAAAAATTGCAAAAACTTCCTCAGGCAAAAGCTTTTGGAGTAAACTTTAATAAAAATAAATAAAAATAAGATATTTAAATGTCCCTAAAGTCTTGAAGAAGGAGGTGCAACAGCCTTGGGACCAGCTTTGTATTATTCAATCCTGCTGGCAAGCAGAAAACCAGGCAGTCAGGTGATTTTATGCACTGACGGATTGGCAAATAAAGGAATAGGCTCATTCGACTATCAAAATCAAGATGAAATTAACCAATTTTATAATGAAATTGCTGAATTAGCGTTAACTAATGGGTACTTTTAATCAATTTATTTTTAATTTTAATTTTATTGTTTTCAAGTGTTTCTGTGTCTATTATTACAATAGAGGGAACTTCATGTAAACTCGGTCTTCTGGGAGAAATATCTACCAAAACTGGTGGATTGGTAAATTTTTTGTGCATCAAGAATTAAAAACAGTTATCTATTTGTTTACAGGTGAATGTTGTTAATCCAATTAATCTAAAGGAGCAGTTCTCGAGCATCTTAGAGGATCAAATAATAGCAACAAATGTTATTGTGGAAATAATTTTACCAAAAGAGCTGTATATTTAATTATATATTTTTTATTTGAGTCTTTAAAATAATTGTTTTAATCAGATACATTAAGGATCATGAGAATTTTGACAATCGTCAAAGTAAAATAGAAAAACAGGTTTTAAAATTTCAAATTTGAAATTCTTTTAAACTATTGAATTTCGAAATTAGATCGGAAATGTAACCAAAGAAACTGAGATAACTTTTGAATTTGGAAACAGAGATGGTTGGTTATGCTAACAAATTGTTCTCATCTTTTATAAATTTGTTTTTTGACTTAGAAATTAATACTCAACAACTTCCATTTCAACTCAAGATTTCTTACAATAGCTTAAGTGGAGCCAAATTTTTGAAAGTAATAACAAAAATAAAGCAAACAACCCAAGATCAAGATTTGGCAGAAGAATGTAAAAAAAATTATTTTCTAAAATAAAAGAAAGATAACATTATTTTATTATCAAGACTGTAATCGAGCAATTTTGGCCACTAATGCAATTCAAACTCAAACAAGACTTATTCAAAAGTATCCAAATAGAGCCAATATAGAAGATTATTCTCATTATGTTACCAATGTGTAAATAAAAATTGTCCTTTTTTTTATTTCTGATAAAATAGCATTTATTTTAAGACGTACAAAAAATAATGATTCTTTTTCTACCAGAGCCTTTTCTCTGTTCCAGACAGATCTCTCCAAAACAATAAATTCAGCAATAACATTTGCTAAGAAGGATTCTAAACAAGCCTACCGAGAACTAAATGATGAAGATGCATCAAAACTTTTCAATTTGCAAAGGATAAATTCAAACAGTCTAATAAAAAAGAATAATTAACTTTTTTAATTAATTTTCTAAAATAAAAATTCTCTTTAAAATTTTTTTTTATACTTAATATTTAATCTAACTTAATGAAATGAATAAATTTTTGATTAAATTAATTCATATGTCTTTAAACTTATAGTTACATATTCTAAAATTAGCTAATAACTTTTCGACTGATAATAAGTTTTGTTTAACTATCTTATTTTTGAAATTTAATACTTAAATTCAATTTAGATGAAACTCAGCTGCCTTATGTAGCTCGGAGAATCAGCTTTTTGCTTCATTGATTGATTAAGAAAAAGCTCAGCTTTGAAACCTTGTATTAACCATAACCTGGTAATTAGTTTAATTCTTTAAGCATCATAATGCTTTTAAATTAGTTTAGCTGAATGGTATTAAAACTAAGCCTTATGATGATTCTTTTATTTTTGTTCTCTACAAATTATGAAAAATTATTTTTAACTTAATTAAATTTCAAAATTTAATAGTATTTCTCTAATATTTAATTTAATTTAATTATATAAACTCGTGATCTACTCACTAAATTATTAGTCAGTAAATGAAAAGGATCATTAACAATCGATTATTTAGCGTTAAATTTATCTTTTTCATTTGATTTAATGATCAAATTCTAAAACGCTGAACTAAATATGATAAATTGTTTCATCACTTGGTTAATCTATTTTTTATATATTTATCTATTTTTTTTAAATTTAGATATTAAGGTGCTTGATTTTCATGCCGAATATCTTAACCGAAAAATAATTCATAAAACATGTGCTAATGATTGTGTTAATAACAAGATTAGGTTTACTTCCTTTCTCTTTGGATACATAAATTCAATTTTAGTCTCATATAAAGTTATCTTATTTAATTAGGTTTAATACTTTTTCTAGAATTATATCTTAATTAAAATGAATTCAGTGGAAATTTCTTTTCTAAATAGAAAAAAATAAATAGTAATCGTTTTGTTAAAAATAATATAAACCAATTTAAATATTTAAACTAATTTATATTTACTAAGTGAAAATTATTTAGGTCTGAAAATGAATCCAATTTATTTATATCTATCTATTAAAGACTAATCTTACTGAGATCCGGCATATTTAGTGAAAATATTATTTATAATGCTCACAATTGTGGCTCTAAATTTAAAGCCTTGTTTTCCTAAATCTCAAAAGTATTGTAGAAATTTATTATTTCTTATTTAATATCATAAATCAATAGACTTAAATGCATAAATTTTGCCGGATAAATAGTTGGAAATATTTGAAAAATTTTAGTCTCAAAGTAAAGAATCAAATATATAATTATGTATAAATTACATCTAATTTGAGCTCTGACAGGATATACCATGATATGATAGCGATAAATTATAAAATTTGCCATCCACATTTTTCATATTATTTCACCAGATTTTAAAATTATTTTCGTATTAATCATCAATAGATAGAAACAAATTTGTTTTTGATTAATTCCGCAACTATTACCAGCTTATATCTCTATTTGGTCGACTTTTTTTGTTCTTCAAAAAATTTAAACTTAACTATCTTTTAATACAAATAGAGATAGATTGTATCTCCCATATATCAATATTTAAGTATATTAGGATTTTTATAAATATATAAATTTAAAATTGAATATTTTTTGATAAAAATATTGTAAAAAAAGTGAGCAATAAATAGCTTTTTAACCATTAATTAACAATTCAGGTTAAGATTCAAGGTGGATTAAACCCCTAGTTTTTCATATTCATTTAGGTAACATTTTGAAATACTTAATATATCTATTGAGTATAAGAAATTAATAAAACATTTAGTTACAAGCGTTTTTGTAAATCTATGTTTATTTTGAAATTAGCATAGTCAAAATATAAAAAAATTAAAATATTTAAAATATCGAGTGGGTCAGAGTGACACATGGACTTTCATATACCAGTTTAAATAGAATTTTTATTTACAATTAAATTTTATTAATTAAGACCAAAATTAAAGATCAATTGTTTGTTAATTTAGAAATTTAAATCTTTCGGGGATACAAATTTTTTTTTTAATTAAGAGTTTATTTATTAAACTTAAATAATTATTAGATGAGATTAGATCAGTTTAAAGAATAGAATCAATCAAAGTCAAAACAAGATATGAAAAAGATTAAATTTAAAATTGGCTTCATTGCCAAACTGAACCGGTTAATTAATGTTGAATTTTTTGCATTCGCATTTGTATTCTATCTGCTGGTGAGCTCGGTCGATGCCAAGCTTGGCAAAAATTCATTTTCAAAAAAACAATCCGCGGCATATTCGTCTATGTACGGCCCAAGATACCAGACAGATCAATACCAAAGAAATGACTGCAATGATTTGGATTGTGAGTAGAATTCTATCAAATTTCCTTATCAAATTTTATATGCTTATTTACAAATTTTTAAGAAAACTCTCTTACTATATTGATTTCACTAGAAAGCCATGTTTTTCAATACTTATTATTCGAGATAATAAATGAGAATTTTTAGTCATCTTTGCTGTTTAATATCGATTTATCCTAGCACTCGAAAAGTTTTCTTCGATTCAATTAGGCCTAAAATCTTGCCAATATTTTCTTTTAAAAAACACTCTTTAAAGCTAATTAATTTAATAAACTAGTTTTAAGAGATTTTTTAAAAATGAGAAATTTTAAACCAAGTTTGGTAATTTTGATTGCTGTCTTTTGTAAGACAGCATTCGGAAAAGGAGTGTTTAAAATGCCCAAGACTAGCTTGAAAAAGCCTGATCCATGGATCAATAAAAACCGAATTTGGAACTCGTTTAATTTTGATTCTGAAATTTTTGATAGTAATAAATTATTAAATAAGCTTTTTTGTTTTTATATGATTAAAAATAATATTATATTAATTTTTTTCAAAGATGGATTGTTGAACTCAGATGAAAGCATCCTGAGAGCCTATTTGTTATCAAATTATTCACCGGACGTGCGGCCCGTAATCAATGCCTCGACTGTTACCTTTGTTAATATCACATTGACAATAATTCAAATCATGGATTTAGTTAGTTATTCATATAGATAATTATTTTAATTTTTTTATTAATTTATTAAGGATGAACAAAATCAAGTTATGATCACAAATGCTCAGATAGCTTTGGTACAAAATATTTTTTTTAAATTAAATTTTAAATTATTTTAAATTGACAAACAGAAATGGTTCGATCAACATTTAATTTGGGATCCCGAGGAGTTCAGTAATCAGACAAGAATTGTCCTATCGTCAAAAGACATTTGGACTCCAGGTTTTTTAAACCTTAATTTTTTTCCAAATAAATACTGACCATTTCTGCTAAAGATATTGTATTGTTCAATAGCGCAGATGTGGCCTATTCTACCCAAAGAGATAATTATCTAATTGATGTCCAATATGATGGAAGCGTATTTTGGATGTGTAAGTTTCGGAAAATGTATTTTTATTTGTATAAATTAAACCTTTATAAACTAAATCTAGTCCCAGATATTCTACGGAGCTACTGCCGAGTGAACATTAAATATTTTCCTTTTGACAAGTATTTTTTATCCAACTTTGGGAACTGCATTTTTAAAAAAAGTACCATAGGCAAAATTGCACTCTAGAACTTCAATCTTGGTCAAGAAGCAAAAAAGAAGTCATTGTTTACTATAACAATGAAAAGCCTTATCTAAATCATTCATTCATTCATACTGAATGGAAATTATTGAACATAAGTGTAGTGGCTAATGAGCAAAATGACTTTGTTTGGCTCGAGTTTACTCTTTTTTTGCAAAGAAATCATGCTTTTTATGGTAATTGGACTTGTATAAATATTTTCTTTTAATTAAAAGTTTACATTTAATTATTAATAGTGAATCATATGATTTTTCCATTTACTATTCTCTCAAGCTTAAGTAATTTTTGATTAAATATTTTAATTAGAAAAAAACATTTCTCCTTAAAAAGCTTTATTCGTTTTTTGGTTACCACCCGATTCAGGAGGTAATGATTACTTTTTTTTTTTATGAAAATAATTTAAATTAATTAAACAATATTTTTATAAAGAAAAAATCACATTAACCATAACAATTTTGCTAGCTTTGACAGTTTTTCTCCAATTGATAACAGAATACACCCCTAAAGCATCTAAATCATTGCCTATAATCGGCCTGTACTTCAATGTCAATCTTATTTTGGTCCTCATTTCGGTAATCCTTACCATCATAGTTCTTAACTTTCACTTTCGAGGGCCAAAAAAGCAGAGAGTGCCAAAATGGATGCGAAAATACATAATTGGATACTTAGGTAGAGTGTTTTGTTTTTGTCACGAGAGCAATGCATACTTCCGTGCCCAGAAGGACCTCCCAGTTGACAAAATCCAAGTTAGAAAAATTAATCGCAACGAGCTACCAATGTTCATTAGAAATAAGGAAAATGATTCATTAAATCAAGACCTAAATGAATTTGACTTTACCAGCAAATCCGAACCAGCGTATTTAAAGCACAATCGAGAGCGTGTGGCAGATCACAATCACGCAGGCTTCACCAAAGCTAACCATTTGCCCAATGAGTTTAAAAATTCAGTCGAGTTTTTGAATTCTAGGACAAGCGAAGTGCCTTTTAGTGAAGAAATAAGCAAAAATTTGGAAAAAATGCTCATAAAGCTTCAAAAGTCATTCGATCCTTTTAAGCTCCAGGATGAGAACTTAAAATTTTCTATCCTCAAAGAAATTCTAGAGTGCCAAAGACTACTTTTGACAGCCAATTTGGCAAGCAAGAAAGAAAAAGCCATCACAGTTAATGAAATTTATGATGAGTGGAAAATTTTGGCCATGATAGTTGATAGAATTTGTTTTTTTATTTACCTCTCTGCTTTATTATTGAGCTCGTTTCTGTTCCTCTATTCGGAACAAAATGGTGGCGATGATTATACCAATTAAAAGTTTATTTAAATTTTTTTTTCTTATAAATTGTAAATAAATAGTTACCAAATCAAAAATCTTATTATTTAATTTTAATTATGAAATTGTTTGAAGAAGGATTTATTTAGGAGTCTTTGAAAAAAATGTCATAAATTAATTTAATCTATTTTTAGATAGATAAAAAATAATATTGAGCAGTAAAACCATGCATTTGAAAAAATTCGACTTGATTTATTTCCCAAAAGCTGGTCATTGCACATCATTTTGTTGCAGCATTCAAATAACTGCTTTGTTACAGTTCCAAACAAGTTTCCACTGCTGCATATTTTCTTGTCAACACAGCCTCTAATGTAAAATACCCCAAATTTGGAGGTCTAATTTCAAAATTTAATAATAATTAACTCAATAAATAATCAGACGTTTACATAGCATTCTTGATTTGGCTGGCATACCTCGTATTCTAGCATGTTGGTTTTCTCACAAGTATTGTTAAAGAGATTTAGGTTTTCCCAAAAATTTGAGCTTATATTCAGCAAATGCTTATTACAGTAATAACAAACTACAGAATTTTTTAGAACCAAATTCTCTTGTTGAGTTGTGGAATCCAATGGCACTGTAGACTCAGCCAATTTACCCTCACTGGTCTCCATAGTTGCATGGCAATAGCAAGGTGCAAAAACTTCTTGTAAACTATTCTTAAAGTTCATAAATAATATAAGATTACTTTCACATACCTATTAGAATATAAATGTAGACAAATGGGCTCATATAATTTTTTCCTAAATTCATTTTGTTATGTTCAATTTTTTTATTCTATTTAAAATCAATATTAAGTTATATAGTATTTTTTTTGAGGATCAAATTAAGAAAATATGACACCATGCTTGTTACATAAAAGTATAGAATCAAAAATTAATACTTATTATAAAATAAATTTATTTAAAAAAAAACGATAAATAAACAATTTCTATTCAAATCTAAGAATGTATCAGAAGATCAGATGTTTCTCGAAAAAAAATATTCCAAGTTATTATTTTAATCGTGTCATAGGAAAAAGTAATAAATTGTCATTTTGGGACTGTGTTTTACAAATTGTTTTATTTATGTTTTACAAATTTACCATTTTATCCTTTAAACCATTTTCACTTAATAAAGTAAAGGAAAATTTTTTGTAAAATATTAGAAAATGTCTTTTTTCCATGCAGTTTTTACAATAGTCTTTTAAAAAAAGTTAAATATCATTACAAAGTAGGTGGATAAAAAATTTTGTAAGTAAAAATAAATGATTTTATATAAATGAATATTTTATTAAAAAATTTTAAAATTGAATCGAAAAAAAAATTAATTTTATATTCAATAAACCTTAATTATCAAACTTCAATTCTATTTCACTCTCATCACTTTCCTCGTTACTGGAAAAATCCTCTAATGGCCTTCTTTTTTTTAAAATTAGATCACTAAACAAAGTTGCTTCGTTATTGGAACGCTTTTTAGCATTATCTTGTGCGAGATCATTTCTAATTAATTTGGATTCGATAAATTTATTATTGCTATCATAGAAATACTTATTTATTGCTGTCGAAGAAATCGAATCAGGTAGAGCGATCGGATGTAGCTTTTTTGGCTTTATGGTATTTACAAAATTTAAAATTTCTTCCATTGAAGAATGAAAAGAATAGCATAAACGATAAATTTTTCCAAACAATTGACTATTTGAGAAATTTCTGTCATTTAAAGCTGGCTTATATTCAATAAATATTTTATTAATACCAGGATTGTCCGTAAAATACATGGCAGATAAGATAATTCTTACTATATTATAACCTTTAGGTATTTTATAATATTGTTTTCTGTTTTCATCAATGAGACATGGTAATAATATTTCATTATTTAAATTTGGTAAATCAGATTTTTTTACATCCATTCTTTTATCAAATTCAAAGAGAGAGCTTGATTTTTTGTGATAATTTTCATTAATACAACAATGAATCGGAGTCTCATAGGGATCAAGAGTTAATATGCCTTTAATTTGAGGCATTTTTTCATATAGACAATATAATAAATTATTTACATGAATTTTAAATCCAGTTAAGCGATTAATTTCTTGAAAAACATATTCATAACCTATTCGAGCACTTGTTTTTAAATAAACAAAATTTTTAAAATCTGATTTTCTATTAATTTCTATAAAATTCATCAAAAAATGGATCAAAGTTTGGACACTTTCTTCTCTATTTGGCAATCTAGGGTAAGATGGCTTAAAAAAAGTCATATCAATGTAAAGATTGTCAACAATCTTGACACTTTTGCTGTTTGGTTGATCCAATGTTTGATTGAAAATGGCCAATTTGGATGTAGTATTTGATGGCAATCGAAAGTCTCCAGTAAATAAAATCGTTCCTCTTGAGCCTTCAATAAACGCCATTACCGAACCTGGACAGTGCCCTAAAAAAATTATTTCGCTTATTCAGTCAACTTGTTCTAAAAGCTTTTGGCAAGAATAAAAGATTACCACTGCCAATGAATGTGATTGTAACTGTTTCATTTTTAGATACATTAACAATAATTGGAGTATCGGGGGGAATTACTTTACAAAACTCTGCTAAATGGCAATATTTGTCACATGTTTCCAAAAAATTTTTTGTCACTTCCGAACAAAAAAAAAATACATTTTGATTATTTTCTTTTAAAATTCTATAAAAATTCAAGTCCTCTAGATTTTTCATATGATCATCATGGAAATGAGTAAGAATGTAGCATTTAATTCTTGGATTAAATAAAACATTTGAAGAAAAGTTATCGATACATAATTCAGGATATAGCTGCAGTTGGCCATCAAAATTGTTCATATCTAAAAAAATTAAACCAATTTTACAGTTTAATACCAATGTTATAATTTTAGATTTTTAATATCCAATTTTTAGGAGAAAAAAATAACTTGAAGCTTATAGATATTTTATTTAGATAATAAATTTTTTAAATCGTGTTTTTTTAATTTAAGAATGCCATTCGAAAATGAACCAATATGTCCTTTGATGTTTCCCACTTTACCTCTGTTGATATTTGATTTTCGTCTACTGGAAAGTTTAACTCTTGGTTTGATAGAGTTTTCCTTGGGAATTTTTGCTTCAGAATTTTTTTCCTTTTTTTTTAAATCTAGCATTTCTTTATAATTAACATGTTTTTTTTTTAATGGCTTTAAATTTGTTTTTAATAAAACTTAATAATGTCAATTTATTTTTACTTTTGCTCCAAGTTTGATTGCTAAATTCATTTTTGCATTATCACGATCTTCTTTGGAAAAACCCTTGATACCATAATTGAAAACTTCAAACTTGGCTTGACCAAATGAAATTTTATTCGTTTCATTTTCTAAGTTTGTTTTTTTTTCAATCTTGAATAATTTTTTTGAATTTGATCAAAATTAATAATTTTTCAAGTATTACCAAAGTTTGTGAATTTTTTGATTTTGAACTGTCAAAATTGACTTTTTTATGACCAAAAAATACAACTTCTTTTCCAGTCTGTTTTTTGTGAACTGGTTCAAGCATTTGATTCATTTTTAATATCCAAAAAAAAATTCAAAAAATGAAACAAAAATCTTCAAAATAATTATTTATTTATTTTTAAATTTGCTTAAATTTATTAACTTATGAAAATATATGAGATTCAATAAGTTTTGTCTTAATTTTTCAATTTAATAATTCGATTTGAAATAAGGCTAGCAAAATAGAAATAATTATATGAGTCTTTTAAGAAAATAATTTTAATAAATATTAAAGAAATATTTTAAATTAATTATTTGAAGTAATAAAAATTAAAGACTTAAACAATCAGTTGATGGATCAGTGCGTAGCATTTGCGGAAACAAGCACCGTCAGGAAAAACAGTTCACCAAGAATGGCTACAGAAAACATTTTCTGTCAAATAGAGTGGTTAAAAATTGGAACAAGTTTACAACAGAGACCTTCATATCAAAAAATAAAAACATCTTCAAGAAAAGATAAGACGATTCAGGAGTCTCCAAAATGGGAACTGCTACCATAGCAGTTAACCACCTGTTGTACCTAATTATTATTATTAAATTAACAAATTATATTCAAATCTAAGAATTTATCAGAGATATCAGATGTTTCTCGAAAAGAATTGTTCCAAATTATTATTTTTAATAGGATCAAAGTTTTTCATTAAATCAAGTCTTAAACATACACACATGATATGTTATATGATACCCAAACAAAGTTTCGTTATAGATATTGTTGATGTCTCATTAATTTAGAATTATTGATTATATTATTTTAAAAAAATAGATTATTTATGGAAAAAAGGAATTTAAATTAGATAAATACTAGCATATAGATAAGGAATTGACAAAAATTAAAATAAATTAATTAAATTTTGATTTTACCAATGATATAAAATAAATAACTTTATTTAATTCAATCTTTATGAAAATGAAGATACAATTTGTAAATAAGAGACAAAAATATTTTTCCTAGTTTTACATTTAAATTCAATTTATAATTTAGAAAGATTTATGATTTTTGATCATAAAACAGTCGTATTAATCTAGATTAAATTTTGATGCCAAAGCTCAATTATAAATCAGAATATCATGTTAGGTTTCCCAATTAATTATTCAGATCCTTTTTTTTCTGAAAAAAATTTGAAAATTCAATGGAACAAATAAGAAAATAAATATTTCTAATAAGTGACATTTTGTTTACATAATAAAAATCTTAATGCATATCAATAGATGCACAACAGCTTGAAGGATAATTTAAAGATAATTTTTTAAAATAATTAATTATTTATTTTGCTTTTGTTTTCATGTTTTTACTTGAATGAAAGTATCTTTATCTTAGTTTAAATATAAGATATTTATTTCCTCTCAGTTGAGTTCACATATAGATTTTAATTATTTTTTAGATTCGATTATCTAGACCTAATTGAAAATGCAAACTAAATATACTGTTTTAAATAATTAGATAACTGATGGAGTAAATGATAAGATATGTTTAAAATGTATATCTTAATCTTGTTGGTATTTTTGTTTCGGAGTTGTTCAAGCATTGGTCAATTTGGCATAAGCGCACCAGTCCGAGATAATCAAGCAATTTTTGACAATTTTAAATTTTACAATGATTATGAAGATGATTTTTCAAAAAGTAAATAAAATTTTTGATATTTTAATTTATTAAATATTTATAAAAATTAGAAAAACATGTCGACTTTGGTCAATTGTTTGACTTGAATTCAGATGAGAGCAAATTGAGACAGTCTATAATGAGTAATTATGCGCCAGACATTAGACCAGTGACCAACTCGAGCACAGTTACTCATGTGAACATAACTCTGGCAAATTTACAAATAATGAATCTGGTAAGCTCCAATTCGGAAATTTAACCAAAAATTTTAAATTTCAAAAGGACGAGCAAAATCAAGTAATGGTCGCTAGTTCACAGATAATTCTAGTAATTTTTTTAATTAATTATTTACGATATTAAAAAAATCATTTAGCAATGGTATGATGAATTTCTTCAATGGGACCCGTTTGAGTACAAAAATCAAACAAATATTGCCTTTACGGCAAGAGATGTGTGGACACCAGGTTAAATAATAAATACCAAAAAAAAACTATTTTTTAAAACTTGTTTTTAGATATTGTTCTATTTAACAGCGCTGACATCGCCTATTCCACACAAAGAGACAACTATCTTCTAGATATTCAATTTGATGGGAATGTAAGATGGATATTTCCTGACCTATTAAGAAGCTATTGCGCTGTGGATATTAAATTTTTTCCTTTTGATAGGTTTATTTATTAAATTATTCTTTAAATAAAAATTTTTAAAAAATTTAAAAATAATTTTAATGCAGCCAAAATTGTGTTCTTGAGTTTCAGTCTTGGTCAAGATCAAAGCACGAAATTTTGGTAGTCAATGACCAAGAAAATTATGGCATGAACGTTTCGTTCATACATACAGAATGGAATATTGTCAATATCACCGTTTACCAAAGGGAAAAAAACGATTATGTCTGGCTGGAATATAATCTTCATTTAAAAAGAAATTCAGCATTTTACGGTAGTTAATTAATTATTAAAATAAGATAAAAAATATTATTTTTCTATTAGTTAATCACATGATTTTTCCATTCATTGTTCTGTCCAGTCTAAGTAATTATTTTTATAGCTTAAAATATTTTTTTAAATTATGATTTAATTAGGTTTATTTGTATTTTGGCTGCCACCAGACTCAGGAGGTAATTCTTAAGTTAAATCTTAAAATACTAATAACTACAATTAGATTAAATTTTAAGAAAAGATAACATTAATTATAACAATTTTGCTTGCTCTGACTGTTTTTTTGCAATTGATTACACAATATACACCCAAAGCAGCCAAGTCTTTGCCAATTATTGGCTTATACTTCAATGTAAATCTAATTTTGGTGTTAATATCTGTAATTTTGACCATTATAGTACTTAATCTGCACTATCGTGGTCCAAAAAAGCAGAGAGTGCCAAAATGGATGCGAAAATACATTATTGGATACTTGGGTAGAATGTTTTGTTTTTCAAATGAAAGTAAAAATTACATGCTCAACGAAATGTTGGAAAAAGAAAAAAAGAACCATAATAAAATCCTAAAATTAACATCGAACAAGAAACCAAACAAGAAACGAAAGCATATTTCAGACTCATCTAGTCGAAGCAGCAGTGAGTATGGTTTTAGGGATACTAAACAAGATTGTCATTATAAAATTTATTCGAACCAAAACCATATCTATAACATGAGCCAAAGCTGCACTTATGTACAAATGCATAACGAAAGTAATAAATCTACTAAACCAAGTATGATAAATGCAAATATTAAACAAGTCAATTCAGTTCATTCAATTACAAACCAGAAAAATGTAACTTTGGCAAAACGTGACCGAAAGCGTTCACCAAATCTGAGCACTTCCAAAAATTTATACAAAAATCTAGACAAATTGGCAAATGTTTTGTGCTCGTCGCTCAAGTCACTCAAAATACAAGATGATAATTTAAGACTTTTGCTTTTGGATGAAATAGTGGAATGTCAGCACAACTTGCTTGTTAAGAATAGAAAATTGTTAGATAGTATTAAATTGAATAAAACTTCGAAGAAAATAAATGGCATAAATGATAATCATGTTTATGATGAATGGAAAGTATTGGCAATGATAATTGACAGAATTTGTTTTTTTATTTATTTATTATTATTGATTATAAGCTCTTGTTTAATATTTCTAAGCTCGACGTATTCATAAATTTTCTAATATCTGAATTGAATAAAGCTAATTTTAAATTTTAATTTCTCATTAATTAAATAAAATTTTATAGACAATTTTCAAATTAAAATCAATTATTATTATTATTAAAAAAATAAAAGACCAAGCAGATTGGAATGATGGAGGCTTAGTCCTTGCTTTCAGTCACATAACAATAATTTTGAAAGAATGTTAAATAAGTTGAATTTTTGGTTATTCATAAATAATTAAATTTCTATAAATAACATCTTTTTCAATTTGTAAGAATATTTTTATTTAATATTGACTATTTAAATATTTAATTTATTTTTCAATTATTCAAGTCTTCCAGAAAGCCTAATTACTTACTAATTAATCTAATTTTGTCAGCAAAGCAAAAAAAATTTTTTTTTAATAATCTATGCGAAGTGTTTAATTGGTAAAAAAATAAATGAGGCTCAAATTTATTGCAAATTATTCAAAATTTATTAATTATTTTTTTAATTAATTAAATTTACAATTCTAGATTGACTGTTTATTAAACAATTGAAACAGTTGTAAAAATTTTTATTTTTAAATTAAATTAATAGAAAAAAAAAATATTTTTTTTACATATACGGTAAATGCAATTAGAGAAAAAATAATTAACAATTTTAAAACACAATTAGAAATACTAGGTAAAGGTTGAGAGGAAGATTCTAGTTATTTTTTGATGACAATTTTTGTGAATCAGATAAAAATTGTAAGTTTGACTTGGAAGACGAAAAGGAGTTTTGGTATGCACCGGCAATCACAGCCAGATTTGACAAAACAAAATCCAGTGGATTCGGCCTAGCTGAATTTGGTACATAATTTGTCTTTTCATAGCTGCTAAAATTCTGCATATTGTTACCATGTGTTTGATATTTGGCCATGGCAATGGCATCATTGTTACACTCAATTTTTGTATGTTCTAAAGAATAGGGAGGAAAATTAACTTTATTTAACCTTTCGATTGGAAACTGGTTTGCAAATTGGTTATTGTACATTTCTGTAGCTTGGCTAATGTTTTTCATTTCATTTGGCATATGTATTAAGCTAGAAATTGAATGGAATACATTTGACTTTTTGGAATTGGACTCATTTTGACAAGACTGGTCATCTATTTTAATACTTTTTGAGCTTGACTTTTTTGTATCAATCGAATCATTAAGTGTTGAGTTCTCATTGTCTTCATCATCGCCAACAGTGCTAATATCATCTTCAAAATCATCGCCATCAGTCGACTCGTGTTTGCCATCCTTCTTGGTACTCTTTTCACTTTTGCGCCATTTGGCCCTTCTGTTCTGGAACCAGACTTGGACCCGGGCTTCGGTCAAGTTTATCCGCATGGCCAGGTCCTCGCGAGTAAACACGTCAGGATAGTGGGTCTGCTGAAATGACTTTTCCAACTCTTCCAACTTTAAAAAATAAACAAGGAAATAAATAAAAGAACAAAAATATATAAATTTATTTAGTAATTAATTTTTATCTATATCTATAAAATAATTGTTGAATTTTTTTTCCCACCTGTTGAAGTGTGAAAGTGGTTCGATTCCTTCGTTGTTTCCTCCTTGAGCTAAATATAGTTTCATCGCTTGACGCCTCTGGTACGCAAAAGTTACCAACTAGAACAACAAAATTGAATTAATTTTAAATTGAAAAATTTTAAACAAAGACTACAATTAAGATATGGTAGTTGTTGGTTGTTTATGTTCGGGTAGTTGAAGCAAAACATGTCCAAATTTTGCCACAAAATGTATCAAAAATCTCACTATGGCTAAAATCTGAAAGTGAAAAATAAAATTAATAAAAGTCTTATGAATTTATATGATTAAATGATTGATAATGATATTGATATCAAAACACAACCATCTTAATAACTCTAGTTATCAATTGTGTTTAAATTATATCCTTTTTATATATATATTTCTAAATTGAAACTTGCTTGCAATAAACAACTGCACTTGATTAATTAGTCGGTGATACTTTGGTATTTACAAAAGGAAAAAACAACTTGAAAGAAAAGTTATTAATTTAAATTTCAAATTAATTTTGTAGCGTTTGATTTGGGCTCGATTCGTAATCGATTCCCCCCAATTGAGAGCCAAGTGTATGTGTCGCTAGCAATAAAGTTAAATTATTATCTCGTTAACAAGTCAGTTAGTTAGTTAGCTAGTTATTTAGAAAAAAAAACTAGTTGAAATTGTATTAATTGCAATTAAAAATATGAAAACATGTTTTAGATTAGCTTAAGGGCATAAAATATCTTTATTAGCTTCGAAATATAAATAACAAATAACTTTGATTAATTTTAATAAGAAAGGTTCATTGAACAATAATTGAACACAAATATACACTTCCTACTATTTTTTTAAGAACTTCTTCAGACTCTTCTTAATATCATGATTAGTAAAGGAGCGAAAAAATTAAACAAATTTGCCAATTGAATGGTAATTGTTGTTCGCTTTTTTCTTTTTTTTTTCGCTGTGCTTATTAAAGCTAGAAAAAATAATAAAAATAAAATTGCTAGTTAATTAATTTAAATCGAATTTTTTAATGCCTTAATAATAAAAAAAAACTAGAAATATTTGCCTAATTGCAGTTTATTATATGCTTTTCGATTTAGCCGATTGAATTAAGTGGTTTGAAATTTAGATATGAAACATGATAATTTGGCAAGCATGGACAAGCCGAATGTCATACTGTGAACTAAATTTGTAAATTTAATTTTCTATTTCTATTGAAATCTAATATTTTTATTAAGTGTTTTGTTTTAATTAATTAAAACAATTGATTTTTAATTGGCACTTTTTTAATTTCTTCTGCTCTGAGACCCGAGAATTTTATTACAATTTTCTAGTTTTGTCATTTTAATTAGTTAATGAAATAACAAAAGATTGAATTCAGCTAGTATGAATTTTATATTCTTTTTTCTGTTGACTCCCTGTCAAAATTCATTTATTAAAAATTAATCATCAATTCAATTTTTCGATAATATGCTACCTTTGACTTGAATATTTAATCTATTAGTTTCTCTGGTAAATAATTAATTCAATTGAGTTAGAGATTTTTTAACTTAAATTTTTTTTCCCTTGAAGATTTTTGACTGAATTTCATTATCAGAACACAATTGGAAATTTGAAAAATTAAGTTTGTCTTGCCAAAGCAACCGAGACTCTGTTTTATGATCTTGTTGCAATAATAATTATCGTCAATTTTCTAATTAAGACTTCAATAATTTTTTAATATAAATTTTATATTTTTTAATCAAAAATTACATTTGAATTAATTCATTAGAAAGATATAATTACAAATTGATATATTAAATTGTAAATAATTATAGAAGTCATCACATTCATAGAAATAACTATTGCAATTATTGTTTTTCTCAAAACTAGGCATCTAGTCATTCTAGTAGAGCTCATGTTTCCTACATTATTAGGCTAATTAAAATTTATTTCCGGTCTGATCCAATTTTTAATTTATCAATTAAAATTTACTTAATGAAAAAATTTATTTTCTAAATTATTTATTATTTTGCCAAAAAGGTAAACTATTTAAGCATGGTAAAACTTAGCTAAAAAATATTCGATTCATTTAGTTTTAGTTTTTGAATCTTGACCACAAAATTTCTAGAAACAAAAAATTAACTTTATATTACAACTGGGTGCAAAATTTACCTGAAGAATTGGCAAAGTATTTCGAAGAATTGGAAATCGATCCGTAAAAGTGGTTAATGTATTTGGATTGGTCATCTATGATCAATGCCTCACTTTTTGGAGTATAGTTTATGTTTACTTTGTCTAAATCGTCACGTATTTCTGAACTTGCCAACATGTCAGTGTACTTCGCCAAATTTAAATGATCAATCTATAAATTAATTTTAATTATAAAAAATTAAAACATATCTTTTGATATTATTAAAAATTACAGATAGGCTAAAATAAAAATCTGTTTCTTCCAATGGACACAAAAAGCCTTTGCCAAACAAATTTTCTAGTTCTATTTCAGCCATGCCTTTATTTGGAAATAGACAATTAAAATTAGAATAAATCAAATTAAGATATCACCATTCCAATCATTCTCTTTTAAACTATTCTCTTCAAAAAGAGAATTCGGAGTTTTATTCAAAAATTTTAATATGGATTCCGAATAGTGTTTTTTAATAATTTTAGCAGACTCAAAAATAGTTATCTAAAATAATAAATTTAAAAATTTAATTACAATTTTTAAAATTTTTAAATTTACCTTAAGATCTATTGCTGATAAGCGAATTTTGCTCAATTGATTGTTTTCGATCATTTTATTAAGATGGTTTAAACGCCTTTAAATACATTTTAATTTTTAAATTCTAAATTAAAAGATAAAATTAAAGTTAATATTTTACTTATTCGCTTCTTTATCATATTTTTTTATATTTTGAGAAACATTTTCACAAACCATGCTGTAAGGCTCTAATCGACTATTTACCTCTAAGGAATATTTACCAAATAATTGATCAAATAGTTTTCTTAAAAGATAATTTAAAATCGTGCACCGATTTAAAAAGATACCTACTTGAAATCTTTTTTAGGCTGTTCTAAAGTATCACGAACCTTTTTGACATATGAATCAACAATCTTAATCTCTAGGGCAGCTTCTAGTGCAGCCAAAATTTGCTCAGGTTTAGCCTTTGGCAAAAAATTAGTGATTTCTTCTCTTTAATTTAAAACTTACTTGAATAAAATAATCTAGAGCAAGTCCAGGACCTTCGACTCGTCTGGCAATAAAAGTGTCACACGAAGGAATTTTGGCATTTCGTTTAAGGACCGAATAAAATATGAAGCTATCCCAAAGTCTTCTAAAACTTGTTGTTACCATGGAAACTTTGAAATTAAATTGTCAAAAGAGATAATTATTTGATATAATGATGAATTATACAGATCAAAACTGCCAAACTGGCAACTGGGCACACAATAAACGAAGTAGCTAATGCAGAAACAGGTTGAAGAAAGCCACACACGAAAAAATCCCAAATAAAAATGCGTAAAAATCTGAATAATCTGGACAAACTACGTCCATCTATATGGAAAAAAATAATTAAAAAAACATATCAAATTGTTGCTTTTTAATCAAACAAGGATAATCCCAGTCCCAAATTAAAATAAATGCTAAATGCTGAATTATGCTAAATATCGGCACCCTTTTTATTTTTTAAATAGTAAAAATAATTGATTAAATTTTAAAAGATTAATTGTACCATAATGGAGTTGTAATACACAATGCCAAGGAACCTACTGAACATGTGATACAAAGACTTGGGTTCACTATAGTGAGACTAAGGGTTCCAAATAGTCCTTTAATCGCATAGTTCCAAAATACATTGAATATTCTTTGCAAGCCTTTCCCAATCAAGCCCTTGTCAGGTGTTGACTCAAATTTTTGTCTGGAATGTCTGATATGGTTCCACAAAGCTCGTAGTCTGGATATGTAGCTATTGACTTTGGTTCTCGATTGAATCAAAGTACCCTAGAGACATTTCATTAACATCTTTGCTTAATGAAAATTAATTTAAAAAACTACTGATCTAGAATTTATATCTTTTCCCGGATAGAATGGATCGATTGAAAACAAGGCTGTAAAACTAACTGGTGAACTGAAAGGAATGACAATCTAAAATATTTATTTAACTTATGAATACATTTAAATTTCTAATAAATAAAGATAAATACTCCAAATAGAAAGAAGAAATTTAGGAAATTAATCCCGGTACGCATGAAAAAATTCATCCATCTCCAAAATGGATAGCTACTGTAATTTTCGTATACAATTGATTTTTCTAGTATATAATTTGGGGACTAATTTTTATCAAAAATTAATTTTCATATTAGAATAAAGCTTTTTATTGGTAAAAATACTTGTGAAGTACCAATATTTTTTATAATATAATTTTTCGGAAACCAAATAAATCTTTTGAATGAAAAGACTTTTAGTGGATCTTTTATTTTTTCGTATTCATCTACTAATATTTGTCTATTCTTTAAGAAAAAAGATAATTTTTAATTAATTACTCAATTAGAGTGATAGTTTTATTTACTTTTTTAAAAAATTCAACTTCTCTTTCCAAAAAGTAAGCGGATTGATGTAAATTTTGTTTCTTACATTCCTGAATAGCACGTAAATGAATTTCATAAGGATTTTTGTTTATAAAAATCTCCTTTTAAATTGATTAATTATCTGTCATTTTCATTTAATTTTTTTAAATTACTCTTTCAGTTTCCTTTTTTTCATCTACCCAAGTCCTTATGAGAGATTTGATCTTGTGAGTTTTTAAATTTTCTATATATTGGTCCATGTGGTTGTTTAATTCTTGATTGTAATCTTCCAACGCCTGTTTGATTATCAATGTCGACTTAGATCTCTCTACCAACAATTGACCAAGACCAGGATGCATTGAATTTATTTTTTCATCATTTAAAATTTTTTCATAAACCATTTTTAAAAACTCTTTTAATAGAATTTTTTCAGTTCGATTTTTTATCTCTACTTTGCTCATATTTTCACCTTTAATTAAATTTTACAGATTAATTTAAAAAAAAAACAGAAATTACTCTTGAAAAGATCAATTGTTTCGATCTTTAGCCTATTCAAAGTTTCCCTCTCAGCTTTATCTATGACCAATAATTGTTCCAAGTGGGTCCTTAATTTTTCATCTTTAAAGAATAAATCAAATCTAGTTTTCATTGTTTTATTCAAATTTTACTCATTTTAAATAGATAAATGTCCACTTTCAAATTATGAGGAGTCGTGAAGTGATATGGACCATTCCATTTTTTATCCTAAATGTATAAATTTACTAAAATTTAATCCTTAAAGTAAAATAACTACATTTTCATCCAACAAAGAATTGATAAGCTCGTCCATGTTGTTGTAAAGGAAAACATTTTGATTATAACTTTCCTGTACAAAAATAAAAAATGTTTTATCTCTAATTATTTTAGAATTTATAACCTACGTCAATAGTTAGCTCAGCTAATAAGAACTTTCTAAGATCTTTTCTTATTTCATGTGAGTAACTTTTGGTAATCAAAGCTGGCATTCCAATAAAAATATCAAGTAAACTTTTTATACCAGACCACCATGATTTCAATCCTTGAAGAAAACTAAACCTCTCATGACAAAATCTCCTTTTTGCTGTAATAATAAGCAATGACAATGCTTTTGCTATTTCCTAATAAATTCAAAAAATTAAAAATTTAAGAATAATTAATTATTTTTATAATTAATGCCTTGTAGAATGAATTTTTGGTATTCAAACTGCCTTTTTGGATCCATTTTGCTAGAACCCACTTATGACTTTTGCCTTTAAATACTTTACTATCTACTTCAAATGAGCCAGTTTTTCTTATGGCATCCAATTGTTGTTTGTTGAGACGCTTTATTTTGCCAGTGATAGGATCACGTGCTAAATCTTCCAATTCATCTGAGAAAGAACCACGAAAAAGGCTGTTTTCCTAATTTTAGAAATTATCAAAAATCAAAAATAAAAAGAAATTAGATAAACATTTTTTTGTAATGAATCTTTTTGGTCAATTCCAATTATCGATGGTGGAAACACAACTGGAACATCTTGCCATTTAAACAATGTTTTTGATGCAATCTTAAATTGATTGTGATTAAAAGTAAAGTCATTTTATAAACATTTTTACTTGGACAAGTTTTTTATCTATCTGTTCCAATTCATCAAATATTTCGGAATATTCATTTGGGAAATTTTTAGTTTCTTCAAAATGTATTGGTATTTTCTTAATTCAATTAAAATAATAATTTTAAGTTTAACTTTTTCTAATTTACTTTAAAAACTGGTGGATAATCTAAAATGGATGGAGCGATTGAGATCTCAGGTGTTTCGTGAATCCTGAGAATGGTAAGCTCATCGTCTGAAGATTCATTAGTCTTTATATATGACATTTGTAATTATTTCAAAAATCAAAAATTATTATCAAAAATGATTTCTTCTATTTTATTAAATTAAAATAAAATTTTAAGCAATTCATTTAGTCTTTCAACATATTAATCAAGTCTTAAAATAGAATAATTAGATTGAAATTTTTACAGGTAATGTTATTTTGAAACTAAGAACATTAATTTCACATTACTTTTTTATCTAAAATAAATTTTTTTCATTAGATTCAAAAAGCTTGGTTTTTTGCATTATTTCAATATTATTTCCAAATTAGAACCACTTTAATATATTAAAGTAAATTTTATATTATAAAATAATTTTTAATCATTTAAAATCGAATAAATAATGAATTTATATTTCTGAGTTATTTTTTAAATTAAAATTATGAAATGAATAATAGATGACAATTTATTCAGTATTTTTTAAGTATATTTTTGTCAATAAGACAATAATTTGGTCGCTAATAAATACAATTAGCATTATAAATTCTCTTATTTTTTAACTTATTTTATTCATTATCATTTTAATAAAAATTTTAGAATCCAAAAAACTAAAAAGATTATGGTGCGACAAAAGCAAACCGCTCGAAAATCGACAGCGCCCAACGCTTCTAAAGGAAACGTTTCGGCAAAGAAAAAGCTTGCTACAAAAACAGCAAAAAAGAGCGTGAGAACGGGACCGCCAGAGAGACCAGTTAAAGTCTACAAGCACAGACCTGGCGCTTTGGCACTTAAAGAGATCAGACGCTATCAAAAGTCAACTGAGCTGCTTATTAAGAGATTGCCATTTCAGAGGCTAGTCAGAGAGATTGCTCAGTATTACAAAACGGATTTAAAATTCCAAGGTTCTGCATTGGACGCTTTACAGGAAGCTGCTGAGTCCTATTTGGTAGGATTGTTTGAAGACACCAATCTTTGCTGTATTCATGCCAAGCGTGTCACTATCATGCCAAGGGACATTCAATTAACAAGACGTATAAGGGGAGAGAGTTCTTTATGATTTCAATTTTCATTCATTCATTTTGTTTATAAACTATATTTAATTGAAAATAGTTTTTTTTTTTCAATACCTTAAATAAACTTTAATTAATATATTTTTTTATTTATTAATTTTTGTTCGATCCAAATTTTGATCTTAAAATATTAATGTCTCCATAAAAAAGAGTTGATTTTGAAATTATTAAGAAATTGCGGCCTATCATACATTATATATTTGATAAAACTCTTCTACGAGAAAAAGGACACTCTCAGAGCTTCTAAAAGTGTACATGAGACAGAGATGGATAACTTCTCTATCACTAATTATGACTGGTTATGTAGAGAGGAAAGCTATCTCGATTTTTTGAGGATATTCAAATATCGGGTATATAAAGATATTAAAATTTGCAAAAGCATAAGGCAAAAGTATTTACAAGAATCAAACCAGTAAAGAAAACAAAAATCAAAATGTAAACCATTGTAGCAAAAGCGACACCAATGTATGGGAGTGGGCTTTGGGAAATGATTGAAATGGATATGGGTTTAGCCTTGACACTTCACTTTAGTAGCTTGAGAAGGATTCTTGGGATACACTGGTCTGAAACATTGTCAAATGATGAAATACATAGTCAAAGCCATTGAGTCAATGAATCAAGAACAAAAGATCCCGTTGACATAGATATTTTCCATAAATGGAAGGAACGCGAATACCAATCAGAGCTCTTCAATGGGTGACCAGCACTTACATGCAGGATTACAATCATTAAAGGGATTGATCAAATATGGGCTAAAAATCGGCTTTAGTGGAAATCAATTATGCTCTATAAGGAAAAAAGGGGTGTCCCTAACCACCACACAGTCAAGTATGACCAATGCACATTCAATTCCTGATGAGCACATAACTTGAAAAACACGCATCTAATATGTCTTGTTAAGTTTTCGCTCCCTGGCTATGCTTGTACCAATAGCCCCATTTAATAAGTCGGATAGAAAATTTTTAATATAAATTTGTTATTATACAAATAGAAGAAAGCTTAGCATACTAAAATATTTAGATTATTTAGATTTAGTAAATCTGATCTAGTTCAGTATCAAGAGTTACTACAGCTATATCAAAACTAGATAAAAAAATGTTTAAAATTAATGAATTTGGTAGATTTGAGCCTAAATTGTTTAATTATCATGAAAAATCAATCTTGTTCTTGTAAATATTATCTAAAATGAATGACTTGATTTGTGTGTGAGTGAGTGTTTTTTAACTTCAAGTTGTGTGCTCATCAGAGGTTGTAATGTGTGTGGTGACATAATATTGCCGGAAAAAAGGATAATAGAATTAGGATATAGTTTTATTAGGTTTATAGAAAAATCAATTCCTGAAAAAAGAATATCTAATGTGATATTTGTCGAATGTAAGCTTTGATGTTATCTTAATGAATTTACAATGTGTCATTTCATTCATCTTTTGATTTAATTAATTGAAGTACTTTTATCTTATTTGTGCTAAATTTGGCGTGTGAATTGATCACACAATTATTCAACAAAGCTTAAGCGATCAAAAGACAAATGTATAAATCCTAACTGTCCTCTGTTATCTAACTATCTCTTGTTTTTTCATCTCAAATAATGAATTTTATTTTATTAAGAGCCTTTGCTCAATACAAATTAACAAATAAATGATAACACCCAAAGACCCACCAAATTTTTTAAACTTCTTTTTTAAAATTTAAAATTAAATATTAATATGTTAACAAGTCTGTGTATCTCTAATTAATTTAAGATAATACAAGAGTTAGAAATTGGACCAAAATGCACTTCATGAGTCTTCTAGTGTTAAACAAATTATAATTAATTTATTCTAGTTTTAAGAATTAAATTAGTTAAACTTAAACAAGTGTACACAAGGACCAAGTGCGTGTACAAAGGTTCTTTTAAATTTAGAAAGTTAAGACACAAGACGTGTCGGTCTAGAGGTTTTAAAGTGAGAATGGTTTTTATTAAAAAGATCCATTACACAATGTTCAAATAGAAAAAACTGAAATTTAACAATAAGTTGCCATTTAATAGCTGTATAGTTAAGGTCTTGGCTAAAGCGAGTCTTAGAATAGCGAGATTTACACTCAGCTAGAAACTATAAAAAGCTTAAAATCCTCTTAACCTATTTTAGACATAAATTACCTATCTATTTCTAGATTCTCTTTTCTTATCTAAATGTTAGCCTGATTTAAAAAAAATTTCAAAAATCCTCCGAATATTACTAATCTTGAGGTTATAGAATATTATAAATTGGATATCTAAAATGGGAGGCTATGAAGCAAACTTTAATCCGCCATTAGAAGACAAGTATAAGTGTCCAGTTTGTCTTGCTGCTTTAAGAGACCCTGTTCAGACTAAATGTGGTCATCGATTGTGTTCTTCTTGCTTTAAGACTATACGAGGGTATTTTTGAATAATTTGGAACTCTGCAGTTCCAAAATTGTAAATTTATTTCTGCTTTCCTTTAAGTGGTAATTGGTACTTCAGGTGCCCAGTAGATAATACATGGTCAAATAATGTTTTCGAGGATAATGCTGTAAAGCGCGAAGTCTTATCCCTAAAGGTCAATTGCTTTAATTCTAACTGCACTTGGACAGGAGAACTAAGGGAACAACAGGTCTTTATTATTTTACCATCAATTGAAATTAAGCCCTAATTGATTTAAGTTGTTTTGTTTTTGTTTAGACTCATTTAAAAAATTGTCAATTTGAAAAAATAGAGTGCCCAAATAAATGCAAAACGGACGTAATGCGTCTTGATTTGGACAAGCATTTGCTAAAATGCCCGCTTAGATTGGAAAAGTGCGAACATTGCAAGATAGAAGTGGTGGTGACCCAGCTGGCGCGTCATCATTTGTTAATGTGTCCCAAATTTCCGGTCAATTGTCCAGTGTGCGGCGAGACCGAAGTGATGAGAGAGAACATAAACGGACACATAAATATAATTAGCGGCGATTGTCCAATGGTGGTCGTGCCATGCTCATTCAGACACATTGGATGCATGCACCAAGACCAAAGATGCAAAATGAGCAAACACTATCAAGAGATGAATACACAGCATTTGATGATGCTGTCCACTCGTCTGGTCGATTTGGAGACCAAGCACAGACTGGACCTGGAATGCTGTGCCAAAAAGTTTGACCTATTACTCAATGATCTTAAACAGCGTATAGATATTAGCGAAAAGCGTAACACTCAATTGGAAAACGAGCTCAAGGAGTACAAAGTCAAGCTGGGCCTTAATTAAAATTAAATCTAATGACTCTTTTTGTTAAACTTAATGACTTGGATGTTTTGTTTTATTTAAATTGTTTTTTTTTTTAATTTTGTAATTTAAAATTTAGGTGTCTTAGAACGCAACTGTAAAGATAATGTTTAATTTTAGAAATGTTTAAGTTGTGTTAAGGACTAATTGTTAATGATGATTATTTTTTATTATTTAAACTTAAATTGTTGATATGCAATTGACAAAAAAAAATTATCTAAAAATTGTTTTCATGTAAAATTAATGTTTTATTACAGGCTTTAAAAGCTCAATTTATTAAAAAAAATTTTTACTTTAGACTTTTGTAAAAAAAAACTTTATGTTTGTAAATAATAAAATAAAAAATTTTTTATCAAAAAAATTTATTTTTAAAATTTTGTTTAAAAAATAAATAATTTATCCAATTTATTACCATAAAAGAGGCTTTTTAAATGATCCTTCCCAGTTAAAATTTTCAACAACATCAAACCTTTTCTCTAAAAATCTGATTCTACTTTCTAAATCATCAAGTCTCTTTCAAAAAAAATTAATTAAATATTTGATTAATTTTTTTTTATCCTATAAATTGCCTTATGGGTATACTAATTTAATTAGCTTACTTTACCCATAATTTAATTTAATTTATTTATTATTTAGCTAAATTTAAATGTACATTATCTAAATTTTTTTGCAATTGGTTTTGGCTAAATTTAAAAGTGGTCTCCAGCCGAAAAAGTTTTTGGTAAAATCCGTAAATGATCGAGTTGGTGGCCATAGCTGTGGTAACTCGATTTACTTTTTCAATTGAATCAATGGGAATTTTTTTTCTCACCATTGGTACATACAACTCAATTTTATAGGCATTTTTCCTGCTGTTCGAAGCCAGAACATCATTAATGGGAACTAGATTTCCGCGCCAATTTCTAAGTCTTAAGTTTATGTGCGGCTCTAAGCCAAATTCCTCAATAATCTTGTTCCGGATGTTCACCGAGCTCTCTTTTTCCTCTATCCGAATGCATCTGTACTCGGTCCGTGGTTTAAAAGCGAACCACACTAGATTCATTTCTTGTTTTTTTTTTCTCAAATTAAAAACAATAAATAAATTTAAAAAGTTATTATAAATTTAAATAATTTATTTAATAACTGTGTTTTTAAGAAAAGGTAAATTTTATTCAAAGGTAAGCTTTTAATTTACATGATAATTTTCTTAAAATAAAAGAAAATTTTTAAAACGATTTGAAGATTATTTTTTAAAATAAACACTTGACAAAATATAAAGGTTTAAAAAAAAATTCCAATTCAATAATGTAAATATTGAAAATTTCTTATATAAGAAATTATTTGATTGAAAAAAGTCCCAGCTGTTGAATTAATTATCGAATCACTTCTATATAAACTTGATATTCTTAGCAAGATCATTCTGGTCGAATAGTAAAGCATATTTTTGACCACGTTCCATCTATCAGTGAAAGATATTAAGCTTAAATTTGATATGATATTTTGAAAATTATAACTGAACAAATCTCTGAATATTTCTTTAAAAAATTAATTAAATATAGAATTTTTTGTTTCTTAATTAAAATATTTCTTACTGGCTACTCGCCGAATCTTGGTCCCTGCTGTCTCGGTCATAATTTCAAGCTTTTTTAAAAATTGATGATAAACCTGACCCATAGATGACAAGTTGATTCTATTTACCAAAAAAAATGAGTGCTTAATCAACGACATTTCGTTTTTGGTTCGATTTAAAGTGTCATTTAGCTCATCTGAATTAAAGCTGTCGCTCATTCTAGAATGACAATGAGATTCAGCAGCTACTGACTGGATTAGACTATCTGTCACGTCTTCGAATCTGGTCTCATCCAAAGTGTCTTCGATTACCAGATCCAAATTTCGATGTCTTAAATTGGAGCTTTTAATTTTATTCTCAAAATTGGTTTCCAATTCAGCAGTCAATTCCTCAAGAATTCTTTCCATTTCCTTATTCGAAGCAGTGCCATCTAATGTGTGTTGTGTTGTCTCATCTATCCGAGTGCTGATAAACTTTGGCTCGAATGTATCATCATGTTCTGGCTCCACTTTTTTCTCATTAATCTTGCTATCATTTTGAGTTTTTACTTTGGTGCTGACAATGTCTCCATCAATGTCAATTTGATAAACAGATTCATTATTTTTATTTCTTACCTCTCTTTACAGAAAAAAAACTCAATTTTTGCCAAGAAATGGTTTAAATGCTTACATTGTGAAGTATGTTCGGCTTGCCATCTTGTCTAATCTAAGTTGTGTGTAGTAATGTTCAGAGTCTAAAGAATCTATAGTTTGTTGACTTGGTGACTGTTCGTCTGGTTGTATTTCTTCTAGAGCGCTGAAATAGCATGTTTCATCGCTCGTGGGGCTGGAAAACTCGTGTTCGCTCATTTTCACTAATGGTATTTGCACACTTTTTGAAGTCAACTTTTGCTTGGGCGTTCAACTATCAAACAACCACTGGAAAAGAAAATTTTCAAATTTTAAAATCCTTGAAATTTAAAATTTTAAATTCAAATGCAAGATCTTCTTTTAATTTTATTATTTTTAAAACCACTTGATTAAAAAAACATTTTTGAACAAAAGCTTAAGATATTTTAGAATTAAAATAACAAAAGAAAAACTTGAAAAACTATCAATTAAAACATTGCTTAAAATGTGATAACAAAAATAGATAATTAGATAAAAAAATTGTAAAAAACTTTTAATCAATGATCTATTTTAAAATAGCCACATTTCATTATCTTAATTCAAGAAAATAAAATTAAATAAAAACTATTTAAGCATAATTTTTGAAAAAAAATTCAAATTTGTTTAAAATTAAAAGAAAAATTTATCAAAAAATGTTAAAATTAATTAACTAAACAGCATAAAATGGAATATTCTAGCCAAACCGAGCTCCAAATAGCCGCACATATTTATAAAGTATTCACAATTATTTTCTTACTTATTGGTACAATTACCAACATTTTGTCAGCAATTGTTTATTCGCGCAAAAAAATGCGCCGATCGTCCTATTCAGTGTACCTGTTTTCACTAGCAATTGTGGATCTATGTGTCACCATAAATGGTAATTCAAGAATATTTCTAATGTCTTTCGATCTTGGTATTTTTAAATCCAACCAAACAGAGCATCAACAGATATTTCATTCCGACACTGGTCAACAAATTTTCCAAGGTTTTGACATTAGAGAGACCAGTTTGACTGCATGCCGGCTCCATCGGTTCCTAACCTATTACTTTTTGCAACTATCGTCGGTCATTCTTTGCCTTTTGAGCATAGATAGGTTTTTTGGCTGTGTTTTGGTGCTCAAATCAAGCCATTTTTGCAAACCAAGCATGGCTCGCAAGATGATTATCTCAGTCATGATTGCTCTGTTTGTTTTTAATGGCCATTTTTTGGTGTACATGGGTCAAGAAATAGAAGTCAAAACAGAAAACAATTCGAGCCTGAAAATAATCCAATGTCATCCAAATAATTCATCACAATTTTACAACACTATTTGGGAATTTTACTTTTATGCTGACTCATTGGTTTATTGTATAATACCATTTATTGTAATGATTACCTGTAATATATCGATTATAGCCAAAATAATCTCAAGCCGTATTAGGTCCAAAAAAGTGGTCGTGACCAAAAAAAAAAAAAACAATCAAAATGCCATAGCCAACAACAATCGAACCATGTCAGCTACAGAAAGAAGAATATCATTTATTCTAATATTTATATCAATAAGTTTTCTTATTTTAACCATACCTGTGTTCATTATGGAGAACTTGATTAGTAGGACTGATTTTCGGAATCCCAAATTGGAGGTCGCTTTGGCAATTAGCTACATGTTCATGTACTCAAACCATGTGATTAACTTTTTTTTTTATTGTTCTCTGGGGCCTAATTTTAGACGAGAAGTTAAAAGATTATTTCCATTTTTGTTCAGAAACAAAATTGATCCCATTAAGGCAAATCGGTTCAATACAGCCCAATTTGGAGCTAGCGGCAGCGTTAATCCGAAAAAGTTCATTTCCAAAGGAGAAGCGTCCACTTTTAACAAAACTGTTCTCCCAAGTACCAATTTTCAAAAGGAGAAAATGCTGTTAAACAGTCCCATAATCCAAGACCATGACTGGAAAGACGCCGAATTACAGGTTCTATTTGTGGAAAGCTTTGAAGACAATAAATATACACCAGCTCAAACAGACCCTGTATTGACATCAAATGGCGACAGTGTAGTTTAGAGCGTAAATTGTAGAGTTTTCTTTTTGTATATTTTCCGTATTTTTATATTTTTTTAGATTCTAAATCAAAATTTTAAGAAAATTTTCGATTTAGTTTTTAATTACCATCCAAGTTCTTTATTTTGTGATATTTTTTAAACATATTATTTGTAAATTATAAGACTTAATTTAAGATTATATTTTATTAGAATTTTATCTTGAAATGTCATTAACAACAAAATAATTAGTTCACCAGTGACTGAAAATAAAATTAAAAAAAAAAATTTAATTATGCACGTCCAGCAAACAATTAAGTTAGAATAGCAGAAAAACAATGTAATGTGAATTAATTAAAATTATAAATTAAATCCCTTAATTTTGTTCCGTCCATGAAGTTAGTACAGATTGTCATGTATTTTAGAGTATTTTTCTTTATTTAAAAAAAATATAACTTTATTTTTTTAAAAATTTAATTATTTAAAACATTTTTATTTTAAAAGAAAAAAAAAGCATTTGTAATTTAAATTTAAAAAAATTAATTTAATTTTTAAATAAAATTTAATTCAACAAAACAAAAGCTTCTTTATTAAAAATAAATTAGTTAAATAAATCACTCAACCAACAAATATAATTATCTAATAATCATCATCATCATCACTATCATCATTTTTTCTTAAACCTTGTCTAATTGTCTTTATCATTTCATCTTCAGCCCTCTCAAGCCGAGAATCTCGCTCAAAATCGCTGTTTTCATTGCGCTTTAGGGAAGATTTAATGGCTCCAATGCGATGCAGTTTCCACTCTAAATCATCAAGTTTAAAGTTCATTCCATTAAAGGCCAGAGGTCCAATTATCTGATTTTTTAGCTCGTTTTCGTGATAGACAAATATAGTTGGCAAATTTTTGTCTGGATAGTTTGGTATGCATGTGGTAGAAATACTTTTTATAAACTTGACTGCTGGAAATTTAGCTGCCAAATTTTCCATATATTGGTTTATTAAAGAACACAATGGAATTCTAAAAATTGACCAGATTAAATTTTTATATTCAGTATTTTTTTTTGGCATTTACCCTGATCTATACAAATGCAGGACCACCCAAACACCATCACCAGCTTGATTCACCTCTTTTACATAATCAACCGCAGTTATCTCAATAACTCTTCCAAATTTGGCTTTTTCTTGCATTTCTTTCAATTCGGCAAGTCTTTTGCGCCTCATCTCGGCCAATATGCGCTCTTCTTCTTCATCTTCCAGCTCGTCCAACTCATCCAGAGTCTTTTCCTCCAGATAATTTTTATTCATCTTCTCTTGGACAGTTCTCTCAACTATATCTATTATCTCTTCTTCAGTAATCTCCTTTTCTTTCTGAGGAATGATTCCCTTGGCCCGCAAGACATCATTCCACTCGGTATCTTCGTTTGGGTTCTTGTAAAACAGTTAAGTGACCAACATCAATAAAATGGACTCGACTTACTTGCATAGTTGTCTATTGAGAATGAACTTAACCGCTAAATAGATAGTTTATATATCGAATCTTTTTTCTAAACTTAAACTAAAATTACAATAATTTATTATCTATTTTTTCATTGAGCAAACTTTATGAATACTACAGTTATCATATAAATAAATAGTATTTAAATTATAATATTTCTTCTAAGTTCACTATTAGTAATCAGTGTTTTAGTGGGGAATTTTGAAAATGCTCTATTAAGCAATGTACCAGTTAATATTTATTAAATATAAAAAATATTTTTTTTAAATAACAAAACAAAATTTACTATCTTCTTTCTAATTCATACTTTAAAAAAAATTAATTAATTTAATAGAAAAATCGAATATTAAATATTAAATAAAATGAATACATCTTGAATGTCATCCTGATTTAGAACTGAATCAATTACTTCAAATCGGCTTGATTCCAGAAGTTCGCCACCCAGCACCAGCTCGTCCCATACAAAATGAGCCTTTTCAAAATTGAATATTATGTCTAGTTCGCATACCTTTATTTAAATTTTATCAAAAATTTTATCAAACAGTTTAACTTTTTCTACATTAGTAAAGTATTTGTCCAATATTTCCACATAGCGCTGAATTATTTCCAAAGAAATCAATTCATTGTCATGTTTGTCAATCATTACAGAAAAAAATAAGTTCGCATATCTTTATATAATATCTATTTTCAAAAAAAGTTTTAAGTTTTAAATTGAATACTTACCTTTGGAAAACAATTTTATGCTCTTTGTATTCGAGAAAATTGCTCGACGGAATCCGCTTCGTCAATATTAAGGAAATAACATCTTTTATTATTTTCTTTTTTTCCTTATCCAATAGAGGTACATACCATTTTTGAAGTCTTAATTTAGTTTGAGCATTGAAAAGTATAAGCATAGATATCTAATGGATAAAAATTACTAACTATAATTACAATGATGGTATTTATTACCATTATTAAAGCCTCGCGTCAAATAAATCAATCAGACTTCCAGTTTATTATATCTATTGAATATTGGCCTTCAAAGATTAAAGTAAATTTGTTCAAATTATTGCACTAATTTATTATTTGAGAATAAAAATTTATAATTTTAGATTTCATTTTTATCTTTATTTAAAAATTTTAATTTTTGTTACTATTTGTAAAATAAAATAAAGTGCTTTATTAGCCTAAATATTGAGATAACAAGATTTATGTTTCCAATTCGACCCAAAAATATACCGACCATCTGATAATATTGTTATCAATTTTTCAATATATGGCAAAAAATAAATCCTCCTGCTTTTTCATCTAAATAATTTGGATAATTTTTGGATCATTTTCATTTAACTCTATTAAAAATTCATAATATGATATCATATGACATTTAAGATTTAGGCTCAAAAAAAAATAAATTACTAATTTTTAGTCAAAATTTTATTCTGGAAAATACTTTCAAATAAAAGGCAGATTACCAGCGCTAATTTATTTAAAATTAAATCAGTATAATTTATTAAATAGGTTAACAAACATAGTTTAAAAAAAAAGAAATGATTCAACTATTTTCAAAATATTCCAAGTTGTTGCATTATTGTGCCATTTTCTTCCATTTCGTCCTTTAAAACAAAAATTTAATATTTAATTTATCTTCTAGCTTGGATTAAAGCTATATTAAATAACTATGCACAGCTAAACACAACACCAATTAAGAATTAGTTAGGCTATTTATGAGTTTTTGTGGTGCTAGGGTATTAATTATTAATTATTTGAGTCAAAAAGTTAATAAGAAATAAAACATTTATTCATAGAAATGAAATTGGAGATTCTGTCATTTAGAAATCAAATAAGATTGACAAGACAATATTCAAACAAAGTATTTAACTATAATCTTATCGATTGATATAAAAAAAATTTTTATTTTGATTCGATTAATTAACCAAGACCGTGATCTTCAAAAAATCCCTGTGGAGTTTCTTCCTTTAAATAAAAATAGAGTAAACATCTTGGGCTAAAATTTCTTATCTTAATTATCTTAAAAATTCAAATACCTCTTGGATCATGTCCTGGTCTGAGATTGCTTTGAGTACATTCTTTTTGCTTGTTTCCTGAATTTCACCACCAATTATAAATTCGTCCCACATGAAATAGGCTTTTTCAAAATTGAAAATAATGTCCAATTCACATACCTTGGAAAAAAATTATCTTAAATCTGTTAATCCTTTGCACCTTAGCTTAATTACACTTCCAAAATATTTGTCCAAAAGTTCAACATAGCGGTGTATGACTTCTAATGTTAGTAATTCATTGTCATCTTGCTCAATGCAAGCACAAAAGTAAAGACTAGCGTATCTCTTGTAGACTATCTTGGAATCTTTCCACTCAAGGAAGCTGCACATTTTTTGCTTGCGCGAAAGAATGGTCGCCACTAGCTCGCGGATAATTTTCTTTTTGACCTTGTCGGGATATGCTGTGTACCATTTTTGCAGGCGTAGTTTTCCCTGACGACTGAATAGCAGCAAAAATTGGATCTGGAAAGAATATTGAATGAAATAGTTTGTTTTCCAAACTACCAAAAACCACTTACCATTTTGTACCTTTACTGTTTTGTTTAGAAATTATTTTTTTAGAGATACTTTCACTTAAAAGAATTATGTGGCCCAAATTAGCATTTTGAGCTTGAGGTATTTTGTCTTATTCTTGACATGATCAAATTTAGTGCAAGTATTCTAAAATGACTAATTTTTAAAATTTAATTTTTAACAAATCTTTATTAACAAAAGTTTTGATTTTTAAATTTTTTAAATTCAATTGAGTATTTTGTAGAAAAGAATTAAGTTAAATTTTAGTAGAATATCTCTAATTAAAGTAATAATTTTTTATAAGAGATCAATTAAGAATATATTCATCTACATTTCATAAAAAAAATTTGTAATTTAAATAAGATTAATTAAAAAAATTAGCAAGAAAATTTATTTTCTCTAATCAAGTTTTAAAATTATCTTTCAAACTAAGAAACTGTTTCGTCAATAAGCTTTTTCTCGACCGATTCTTGTTTTCTTAGATTAAATTTATTGCTGTTTATTTTAAAATGTTTAACATCATTGATTGTTTCCGGTAACTTTCTATTCAATGTTTCTGGTAAAATGATAGTTGAGCAAGCGCCAGAAACTGCCAATACACCGTAAACAAAAAATGGCATTGGTTTCCAGTCATCTCCCTTTTAAAAATTACTTTAAATTTTTACCTTTCATTAAATGAAATAAAATACCAAAGAATTGACAAAAGGAGATAGAATGACTCCAATCCGAGACACCATGGAGCAGATACCAATGCATCCGCTGCGCACAGATGTTGGGAAAAGTTCGTTTGTGTACAATCTTAGAATAGAATAGCTTGCTGACACACATAATTTACCCACCATAGCCATTGCTACACTTATGGTCAAATCATCTGCACAAATTTTATTAAATATTATCTTTTATTCCTGGATTTTAAATTTACTAATAAAAACGTGAGATAAACAAGAAAAGCCTGCAAATAAAAGAAATAAAAAATATGGTATTTTTCTACCAAATTTTTCAATGACAAATAGAGCCCCAAGGTAAGCTAGGATTTCAACTGCTGCCGAAATCGAAAAGCTTATATATGGATTGACACCCAAATCAGCATTTTTTAATCCAACACCATAAAATACAAAGTTATTTACAAACCTTTTAATAATTAAAAAAATAAACAATTCTATTCTTATTAATATTTGACAATTACCAATTAAAAAGCATTGTAAAAAATATAAATGCTAAATTTGGATATTTGGCAAATGATTTGAACAGTGTTAAAATAGTTTCTTTTTCTTGGCAAATTTCTGACTTTGATAAATTTTATAAAATTTAATATATTTCTTATTGAGTGATAATTATTAGTTGGTACTTGATTTATGAACTCGTACCATGTTGATTTGCTAAGCGTTCTCTTGTTCACTTTGGCCACATGTTCCAACATTTCAAATGCTTCTTCGTGTTTATTTTTTGAAAGTAACCATCTTGGTGATTCTGGTAGCAGACTAAAATATTGCATTCAAATTTAACTCAAATTGGCTTCCATTTAAATTATACTAACAAAAAGTAGCTTAAGAACGGTATTAAAAAAATGGTAAATGCTAAAGACAATTGGCGCCAATCTCTCAAAAAATAAGCTCCTAGGGCTAAAATTAGTTGACCAAATGAGAAAAAATTTTCGAATCCAATTCCAGCATAAGTTCTAAATTTTGCGCCGACCAGTTCCAAGGCTAGTTCAGAAACAAAAATCTCTATAATGCACTTATACAATTATCTTTTCTCTTTACCTAGAACATAGCCAGTTTCATTGATGCCCCTTGTGCCACATGCTATCAAAAACCGGCTTATTGCGTACACAATGTAACTTATGGTGAAGCCGAGAAATTTCTGAGGACCAAATGTTGAGCCAAAAAATCCAATCAACATTAGTGAAAAACTTATCAACATTACCGGACGCCTACCATACTTGTCCGACAAATTTCCAAACATAAACGAGCCTACTAGATAGCCAAAGAAATATATTGATTGTACTTTAGACCTAAAAATTGACCGATCACATACCATATTCCACTTAAATTAATATTTTAGATTAAAGTTAATTTTTTATTTTAAAATTACCTCTTCGGTAAGAGTAGACTGAAAATACTTTTTCTCAAATGTCCAAGAAGAGCATTTCTGCAAAGTTCCATTTATTTGGTAAAAACAATTCAAATTAATGGATTTCTTGTTATCTACCAATTGGTTTTCGGCATAGTTGTTGCATCTAAATTCAGGTAAAGCTGCTGTAAATGAGTTTATGTAAGTTGCTATTGACGGCAAGAGCGCTGCTAAACATATCAGGCCATATCTGGTTTTCTGATACTTTCCAAAGCCATCTATTTCGCGTAGTACTTCTTCAAATTTTACTTTCATTTGTGTCTTTTTTTCTTAAGCTAATACATCCACTTTCATCTAAAAATCCATTTTAAAAATAAACAAAAGAATAACTTAAATTTTGATTAGTCATGAATATAAACAATGATAACAATCTTAAATAATAAAGCAATTTTCAATATGATTATTAAATATCTGCTAACATTAGGATTTAGAAAATTAAGATGACATTTTCTCCAATAAATTATCAATCCAATCGGAGCTATTTTTTGGCTAAAATTTAAAGATGATAAAATTAAAATTTTCAGTCTGACTTTGACTATTTGTTTTATAGCTTAGTTTTTTAATAAATGTAAAAAATGGTAACATTTTATACTTTCTAAGAATTACGTGATAATTTAGTTTTAAAGGTTTCCAAGTTTATAAAGAGACACTGTTTCCATATAAATTTATTTTTAAAATTTTTTAACGCTAATTTAAAACTAAATCAAAAAAATCAAATCAAATAAAAATAATTTATTTAAATTAAACGAGTATTGAACAGCATATTATTAACATTTTTAAAATTTTTTTTTCTCTAACCTAGATGGTTAAAGTTGCAAATTTTGCCAAAGATTGACATTAGTTTTGATTAAAATTAAAATAGAATATTTTATAAATTCCTTAAATTTTCTTATAAATTTTTTTAATTAATTAGAAAAATTAAAATGTATTCTTAAATATATATTTGATTGTTTTGGTTGATTGGTTTTGAATGTTTTGTTCAAGCCAAAGTTTACTTGATTCGGACAGTTTTTCTATGCATTAAATCCTGTAAATAGATAATTTAATATTCCAATAAGCCAAATAGATATTTATTAATATAATAAACTATTCCAAATGCAATGCAAATTTCAATTGAACATACTAGTACCTAATATACGTGTACTTGACTAAAAGCTTTAAAAACTTCATAAATATTCAGATATAATAATTCATATTTTTCTGAACTAATTTGGCTACGTGTTTCAAAAAAATTCAAATATTTTAGTCAATTAATTGAAATATAAATTCTAAAATTAAAAATGAAAATAAAAGAAATAAATAATAAGATGGCCCAAGTGGCATTTTCACCACATTCACTTTATCCAATTTACTTGGCCTCAGGAACAGCCTCGGACCAGAACGATTTGAGCACTAAAGTCCGTCCGACACTTGATCTATACGAAGTGGACGTGTCGAGCCCGAGCTCGGAGTTGAAATTGTGCGGCTCAACCGAGACCGAGTCCCGGTTTTCCAAACTCATTTGGTCCGATTATTCATCCACCAATAACAAGAATCTCCTAATCGGTGGCTTCGAAAACTCAAAAATTTGCTTGTACGACCATCAGAACATATTGACCAATTCCACATGCTTAGTTCAAACACTCGAGAAACACACTGGAAGCGTGTCGTCTCTGGACATAAACCCATTTCAGCTAAATTTGCTTGCCAGCGGAGCTGGCTCGTCAGACATATTCATTTGGGACTTGAACAATCCACAAGTTCCCATGACGCCTGGCGCCAAGCTTCAACCTCTTGATGACATAAATTGCGTTGCTTGGAACAAACAAGTTCAGCACATATTGGCCTCGACAGTCTCTGGCAAATGTGTTGTCTGGGACTTGAGAAAAAATGAAAGCATAATAAAAGTGAGTGATAGTGTGTCCAAAATGAGGGTGAAATTGGTCGATTGGCACCCGGATATTGCAACTCAAATGTGCTTGTCTTCTGAAGATGACAACACGCCTTATTTGCAAATTTGGGACCTTCGATTTGCCACATCGCCTGTCCGGGTGCTCGAAGGCCATCAGCGAGGCATACTGTCCTTCAAATGGTGCTCGCAAGATTCAAATTTGTTGCTCAGCTCTGGCAAAGACTCTAGACTTTTGTGCTGGAATCCAAACAATCCAACAATGAATGGAGAAATTGTATACGACTTGACCACTGTTGGCCAATGGTGTTTTGACTTATCGTGGTCGAAAAGAAACCCCAACTTGGTTTGTACATCCTCATTTGAATCACAAGTGAACGTTTACTCGTTGATGGGTGGTAGATACAATGTTACATTGACCACATCGAGCAAAATAATGGACTCATTTGGCGTAGATAACAATGATATACCCGGCTCGCCCACTGCCATTCCACAACAAAGTGTCCAAGTAATTGAGCCTTTGAAGATTGCGCCCAATTGGATGAAGAAGACATGTGGTGCTAGGTTTGCATTTGGCGGCAAATTGGTTTCTTTTGGCAAATTTAGTGATGTCCATCATCAAGAACAACAAATTTCCGGTCCTACTCAAGCTCAAATTTCAACTCAACGAGTTCTGGTCAGTCAGGTGATCACTGATCTAAATCTAGTCGAAAAATCTCAAAATCTAGAGAATGCTCTTCAAAATGGAAGTCTAATTGAGTTTTGTAATTTTAAAATTGAGAACTCCACTGATCCAAATCAAGTAGCTATTTGGAAGTATATTTTGGTACGTAATTTAGTTTAAAAATTAATATTATTTCATCTTAATTGATCAAATTTCTGCTTATCTTGAACTTAATTATATTGCTAAAGATTTTTAACCATTAATCAAATTAATAATTATCCAAAAATAATCTTAAATATTTAGGCCTCTTTTGAACAAAATAAAAACACAAAATATTTGGAACTACTTGGATTTAACAAGGAAACACTTGATATTGAAGTAAAAAAAGTCCTACAAGATCATAACCATGTTCACCAAAATGGAAACAATTTAGCTGATAGCTTTGAAAAAATTGGTCTAAATGGTCAAAATTTGGATGAAAATGTTAATTTATTTGGCAAGCCGGAAGAAGAAAATGTAAATGAGAATGCTTTTGATGACATTGCCAGATCGGTCTCGCCGGTCAATCTCCACTTTAGCAGTCAAACTGAAAATTTAGTGACCGAATTGTTGCTTTTGGGAAAGTACGAAAGTGTAGTTGACATTTTGGTACAAGAAGAGCGCTTTACCGAAGCCATTTTAATAGCAAACTTTTTTGACCAAAATTTATTCCAAAAGACCCAGCAAAAATATTTTAGACATTTTTATAAGAATAAATTTTCTAATGTAAGCAAATTTAATATTTATTTTATTTAAAAAAAAAAAGAGTTAAGTGTTTAAAAAAGCTTTTAGAAAAATTGATAAATCGTAATTGGTCCGGTATAGTTAATACATGCAAATTAGATCATTGGAAAGAAGCATTGGCTACAGTAGTTACCTATACCAGTGGTCAAGAACAGTTGAGTTTGTGTGACCAATTAGGAAAGCGACTTGAGGCTGACGGCTCGCCAGAAAATTTAATCAATGCTTGTGTTTGCTTTATATGTTCGGCTAATTTAGAAAATTTGGTAAGCTGTTGGCAAAAATGTCTCGGTACAGAAGAAACAGATACCTCTGAGTCTTTGCAAGACTTGGTTGAAAAAATAATGGTTTTGAAATATTGCTTTAAAAATTATCATCCAGAGCTTTCAGCCCAATTAGATCACATTCAATCTATGCACAAATTGAACACCAAATTGGTCAAATATGCCAAATTATTAGCTGATCAAGGCTGTTTCCTAAATGCTTACAGCTATCTGAACGATTCCAATGATAGCTCAATATTGGCTATGAAAGATAGAATTTACCATGTGTTAGACCCCATGGTTATTCAGCAATTCAAACTTCGTAAACCAGAAAGTGTGGTTAAGCCAGTCCAGCATCAACCAGCTTCTAAAAGAAATTCATTCGGACATCCATCTCAAAATACAGCACGTAATACAAACATTTTTACTCCAGCCTCGAATACACCATCGGTGCAACAGTATCCACCATCAAATCAATTCAATAACATGGCTCCAATCAACCATCCAATGCCAATTTCAAGCTTGTACCCTTCACAAGATTTGACCAAGCGAAGCGCAACTCCAACTCTAAATAAATCGTTATATACACCAGCAAATCCATCTATTCCAACCATGCCCGTAGCACCAAATATACCATCAATGCCACCAACCCAATCAAATCAACCGGAATTATCTCAGAACACTGGTCAATCATTTTACACCCCTGCTCCAGTCTCAACTCAACCTCAAATTGCACAAAACCCACCTCCGCAATCTTTTATGAACATCAGACCTGCCACAGGTTGGAACGATCCGCCTATGGTTGCGCCTAAAATCAAAAACACATTGCCTCCCCAAGCATCAGAAAAGCCGTCGTTTTTCCAACCTAGTGCACCTTCTTCCATGCCAATAATGAATCAGAATCAACCTCAAAGTCTACCGGTCAATTCTACTCAAATGTTTAACCCTCCAAGGGCTCCAACTCCTCAATTTCAGCAACAGCAAGTGTTTCAACCACAGTTGCACCAACCTCAAATTCAACAGCCCGCAACACCACTTCAGCAAGCAGAGATTCAAAAGCCAGTCGAAAAAGGACCCGTTCCCAGCGAGCATTCTGAACTACAATTTGTTTTTGACTCCTTACTAAACAAGAGCTTGAGCATTAGCTCCAATGCTGCATCCAAGAGAAAATTGGAAGATGTTGGCAGAAAACTTGAGGTGCTTTATGACAAATTAAGGGATTCATCGGTAAGTTATCTTTAGATTAAGTTTTTTTTTCAATATATATTTAAATTTTATCCCAAAGTTGAGTCCAAACGTGGCACAGAGCTTGCATTCGATGATCCAATACATCAAATCCAATGACTTTGTATCAAGTTTACAGCTTCATTCACAAATAGTGGCAACTAGTAATTTTTCGGAAATAAGCGGCTTTATGCCTGGCATAAAAGTTCTCATTCAAACATGCCAACAAATGAACATAACTTTATAATTATTGATAGTTTTTAATTTTTAATTTAAAGTAGTCTTCTTTAAGTTGTGGTCAAATGAGTGTGTACTTAAGTTTTAAAAACTAATTTAATTAATCGTAGCGTTTATGAACACTTTAAAATTTTTAATCGTTCTTAAAGTTATAGTTTAAAAATTTCACTAGTCTATTCGAAAGACAAGACATTAGATTGTTTTATTAACTTTTCTTTTTTTTTTAAATTAATTATTAACTTGATTTAAACTAAATAAAATTTTCAAATAATTATTTTTTGTTTAACAATCAATTTAATTTAATATTTGATAAATGGAGAGTATATAGAGAACAAATTAATAAGCTAGAGTATTTTTTTTTTATGAAATTTAATAATTAGTGCTGGAAGCGATTAAAAAACTAAGGTTTTAATTGAATTGTTTATACACTGAGTTATTCTCTTTTTCAAGCTTTATTTTAATGAAAAAAATAAATTTTTGTGAAAATTTTTCAATTAAAAAAATTAAACTTTCTAATTTAAAAATTTAAAGTTAACAAGCTTTTTCAAATAGTCTTGAGTATTCTAATTATAATTTTTTATTTTTAAAAATGGTTTTCGGGAGACAAAATATCTAATAAAATTCACTGCTAGTCAGTCACCTTTCTCGCATTATATTAATAAAACTATGTGTCTGGCACAACATAATTTAATCATACAACTAAATCTAGAAAAAATCTAATTAGCTTTCCTAGAGTTAAAAAATATTATATTCATATTAAAATCGATACTGTTAGGAATTTTTATAAATTTTTCAAGTGACGCAAATTATGATGTTTTTCAAAAATATATCTATCATTCGTGTTGGTAAACTTTTCCTATAATTACATTTAATTTATTTAGATATCAGAAGCTAATTAAAAATAATATTTTATTTATTCTTATTAATTTTTAATCGATATTTGTGATATGTTAATTATCGGAACCTTCTATTAAGTGCCAATTCTGTAAGCGGAATTATTTTCTAAAAAAAATCCATTTTTAGCCTAATATAAAAAGCTTCATAAAGCTAAGAAACATTACAAGGGCAATTTTGTAAATTTTATAAACTAGCATTCAATAAATCTTAAAATTTTGTGTACAACTTAGAATACCTTTTGGGTACTCAAGATGAATTTAATAAAAGAGGTTAATTGGTAACCAAGCAACAGTTATTTTTCAAAAAATAAATATATTTTACACATATTATTTGAAATTTTTATTTTAGAATATTTATAAAAAATCAGGATATTGTTTTAATAGGATACTGATAATGGCCGATTTGCAAGTTCAGCAACCAAAATCGCTGATTAGACCAAAGTCTTGGTCTGCTGAAGTAGAAGATGCCTACAGGTTTCAATTGGCTGGCTACAGAGATGAACTTGAATACATTGCCTTGACAAAAACTGATGTAACGTGACTCAACTAATTAATTTAATATGTGATTTGATTAATTTTTTTTTGCTCTAGGTGCTTAGATGGCCCGAAACAGGCTTTGTCAAAAAGCTTCAACGCAAGAAAGATGGATATTTTTATTATTTTAACAGAGCTAGAGAATGTTCAGATAAAGATATTCACAAATGTAAAATTTATGTATATTAAATATTATCTGAATGCAATTATTTTAATCTTTTTGTTGTATATATCTTTTTATTAAATAAAAAAATGAAAAAAAAATTATTTTTCATCTTGTTGATCTTTATTTTGGGCTTCGAGCTTCTTTCTGTTTCTGTAAGCAGTCAAATATGAGTTGGGATGCACTGGCAAAAGACCAGCAAGGCCCAGTATTTCGGCAACTTTTCCATTGAGTGGTGTCGATTTCGACAGATAGTACTTAATTCGTTCAATATTCAAAGCTACCAGTATATTATTGTCTTTATTTGGCATTGGATCTATTGAACCAAGGTCCTCTATGAATCCATCAGATTGTTCGTAATTTTTGTGAGTGACAGCAATGCGAAAAAATCGACGATTGCTGCAATTTGATATCGGAATGAGGCGAATAACCAAAGGGCCTTTAATTGGATACCGCCTAAGTCTGGGAGGGTTGCCATATTTGAAAGAGCGGTTTATTTTTTTCATTTCGTATATTGACCTTATATTCTCGTCACCTGGAAACCCGTAATTAGGTGGTATTTCTGGCAGATCTTCGGTCAAAACTATTTTTGAGTCATCTGAGCTTAGTTTTTGTCCAAAATGAAAATTGTTTTTTATCAATCCATTCTGAACAGGTCTCAACAATTTTCCCAAGCTAAACGTCTGGGCTAAAACAGAAAGCATCTTTATATCCTAAAAAATTCAAGTCTTTTTAAGTTCAATTGGTTTAAAATTTCTATTTCTGGGAATTTATTCCCATATAAAATTAAAAATTTAACTCATTTTAGTTATTATTTTTATTCGAGAAAATTATAGTTTGAAAAATACAAATTATTTTTTATCTATTTACGTATTTAAAATCTGTATTTCTGCTACTCTTATGTACATATAATCGAGTAGGTCTCAATCTGTAAAATTAAAATTAAAATTAAAAAAAAAATTAACTGGAAAATTTATTAATTGATCGGTTTAATCCTTGTTTTTATCTTTTGAGTCAGCTGGTTTAGCTGATTTTTTTATTAATTGCAATCGCTGAAAAATTATTAAAATTATCTTTGAATATTTTAAATTTTATAAAAATTTATACTTGTTTATGAGCTTCGGATGCATATGATTTTTTATATGTCTTCAACTCATCGGTAGAAAAACCCGGGATCCATATATTAAAATTTCTCTCTTTAAAATATAATAACATCAAGATAATCAATTATTTATATTTTGATAAATTACCTAGATGAAATTGAACATCTTTAGCCTCAAGTATGTTCGATTTACGATGCTTAGCCAATTGACAAGATGTGTTTATGATATTTTCAATGAAATCATCTGCTACTTGAAGCAATATCTAATAATTGAAAACCAATTTATTAACTTTATTTTAAGATAATTTTATTTATACTTCTTCTACATCTTCGTCAAGCTGTTCTGTTGGATCGACTTCTTTTACTAGATCTTGAAGAGTTCTTTTGTCCAAGATTTGACTTGTTGTAGACGTACCACCTGAGTCCGATACAGTTTGCATATTCTTAAATTATTTAAATTAAAATTTGAAACAATTAGACAAATTATCAATTAACTGACATATTTTGAAAACATGCTCATTAGTGTATCTTTTTGTCTTTGCTGTTCTGGATTGTAAGGTCCAGGACCGAGCTCTTTTAATTTTTCATTAATCAAAGCTATATTTTGTTGCTGTATGGGCTGTTTTGGAGGAATAAATTGAGCAGCCATCTTAACCATTTTTTATTAGTTCTAATATTTAAAAATTTACTCTGAATATTATTTCAGATAGAAGAATAATCAAAAATTAAAAATCAAGTCTCAATTATTTATTATTAATTTAAAAAATAGGATATTCTTTTTTTATTTAATTTGTTCCCGGAAGCGGCCCTATGATGTCAATTGAATTTATTCTTAGAAAAGTTTGAACTCCTTTGTAAACTAAAATAGAAAATTGTTATTATTTTATCTTTAATTAATTTTTGGTAATAGCTCACAGTCCATTCTTCTATTATCTTTTCTGGGTTTGTAGCGGAATACAATTACATTATTAGACAAGGTTTTTTCAATAACTGTAGCTTCAATGCTGACAAAATCTTTGCTGTTAAATGTTTTTAAAGTTTGCTAATTAGTTTTAATTAGTTAAGTACCTAACAAGTGGTTTTCCTATTACTGTAAAGTCTTTACCACCAACCAGGAGTACCTTTCAAATAAGCCTTAATGAAAAACATTGACCAAAGTTTCGTTTCTTTAAAAAACTTATTAATACTTTTTCCAGGCGAATTCGATCGCCAATTGTTGGATAAAAGTGATTTTTGACCATGATCACATCTTCTGTGGTTACTTTAAATTGACTTCCACCAATCATGACAACTGCAAATAGTCTCGATGATCTTGGATCTTGAGCTATTTTATTACAATGATCGAATACATTTTTGACTATTTTTTTCTCATTTTTATCTATTTGCTTTTCTGGGATAATGTTTGTTTGGGTTGAAAATTTATCGATTAGACTTATTTTTGGAAAAAAATTTAATAATCTTCTATTGAGAATATTCATCTAAAATATTTTATTCAAATATTAATTTTAGATAAAATTTTTTCACAAATTTCTTTATAGATAAGAGAAGAAGGATGATTTTCCAAAGAAACAGAAATCGGTTCTCCTGAATCGCTTTTTTCTCTTGTTTCACGGTTAAGTGGAAGTTCTCCTAAGAGTTGACATTGAATCTCTTTTGCAAGCTGATGAACACCATCCAAACCAAATATGTCTTCTTTGTGCTGGCATTTTGGGCATATGAAAGTGCTCATATTTTGTACTAGACCTAAAATTGGCACATTTACCTTAGTGAACATCTCTACACCACGTCTGGCATCAAGTAAGGCGATATCTTGCGGTGTAGAGACAATTACAGCTCCATTAAGCCTTAAATTTTGACTAATGGATAATTGAACGTCGCCAGTTCCCGGTGGCATGTCAATTACCAAGACATCAAGCGGGTCCCATTTAACTTTGAACATTAGTCGCTCTATTGCATTCATCACCATAAGACCACGCCACACTATGGCCGCTTTTTCATCCACTAAAAATCCCATTGACATGCATTTAACATTGTAATTAATTAGTGGAATCATATGGTTATTTTGGTCAATATCGGGCTGATGTGACTCGAGACTCATCATTTTGGGAATAGACGGTCCATATATATCCGCATCCAAAAGACCTGTTTTTAGATCAAAACGATTGGCCAAGGTGCATGCTATGTTAACTGCTACAGTTGATTTGCCAACGCCTCCTTTACCACTGGCAACACAGATTATATTCTTAACACCATTTAGACTCTTTTGTTTGGGTAGACCTCTTTGCATCAACTTTTTTTGATGTTCAGTAATGTTTGAGGAAAGATTTCGGGAAAAATTAAGAAATCGAAAATGTGACAGAATCTTTAATGGCCTCATTATCAGGTAAAATTATTTCTAATAATTTAAATGCAAAAATAAGGAAAAATTTCAAATAATCGTACACAGATTTGTTAATAAAAAAGCTTTTTAATTTCAATTTTTTATTCATTTTTGTTCTTAATTTTTGCTTGTCTTTTATTTAGTCTTAATTTTTAATTTTGTTTTAAAATAAAGTTTATTTTTTCTCAATAAAAGTTGATGATGAACATTTTTTAAAATTCAAATCAAATTAGCGCTTTCTCATAAATTAAATTTTTATTTTGTTTTTTTTTTTAAATTTTAAAACAAATAGAAAAATTTTATCTGAATTTTTGCTCTCACCCTTTCTTGATTAGCCACAATGACCTCAGAAGAAGAAAAGAGTACACTTTTATCTTATTATTTAAATAAATATTTTTTTAAACTATCTATTTTATTTTAATTAATTAGAAATAAGAGATGATTTGCTGAACAGCGTCAAAAAAGAGGTCAAACAGCTCATGGAGTTGTCAGCCACTTGCAAATTCATTCACGAGGATAACCATTTTTTTACCAATTTTTGCGGTATATTTTTAATTTTTAAATTATTATTTTCTTTTCTTGAATTACACGTTTAAATTTTGAAATTTATGATTATCTTATTCTAATGAAGGTGTCTTTATTCTTTTATAAGGTGCCATAGACAAGTGCTTGCTTTATGGCCTTAAGACTGAATTTCTTAACAAACCATCAAGCTTCGATTTAGTCAAGAAAATTAGCAATGAGTGCAAATCAGCCGACGAAATTGTCAAAATTTTCAACGAGTTGGAAAAAAGCCTCAATAACAATCCAATTAATGTTGAAATAGGAAACAAAGAAAATCAAAAAAGTGGTATTTTTTCGAAATTTTTTTGGTCAAACAATTCAAAAAACACAATTAGTACTGAAACAATAAGCCACTATGTGCCATTATATTTTTCCAATATGGCACATATAAAAACCTTATGGATTAAAATAGCCGTAATGAGAAAGTGCTTTAATGATATAATATTTTATATAATCAAAAACGCTTCCAAATTTTACCATTCGTATGCTTTGATGGCTTGCTCTTTGGGAAGCGGGCTTTTGGTCTCGCTTATTGCAGGTCCTTGCTCATTTGATAAATACACTCGTTTGAAAACTATCGAAAATGCAGATCCAGATGCGGACGAATTGATAAGAAGGCACAAGATGCACTTGGTAACACCAAATCGTTCGCCATGTCTCACTGCCAAATCTCGTCTCCAATCTCTGGGCTTGAATGAAGCAAATGGTTCGAAAAAATTCAATGCTGATAATATTAGAGAATTTGTTGAATCTTTACATCAAAATACCAATACCCAATTGGTCTATGGTAAAAACCATGTCATTGTTAATCAGGTAAAAAGAGATCTTTTTTTAATTTTTTATTAAAAAAAATATCAATTAAGAAAGAAAAATCATACGCTGGCTATTTATCTCTTCATCTTAACAGTAGCAGTTTGATTTTAAACTGGACACCAAATGAAATCTTAAATGGGTCATATTCGGACCACGATGAAACATCTAAATCAAAAGTTCCACACTTAAATGATCTAATTATTTATATTGAATTAGATACAATATCTTTTTTGCATTGCCATCATCAAAGTACCAACTCTTTCAATGTAATCTTTGTTTCTCAGGATGGAGTTCAGCACCCGCCGATTCAATTCACAGATTCGGCCAGTCTTGTTCACTTTCTAAAAAGTGTTGAATCGGCCTTAAGACCAGTCTACAGATTCGACCCAAACGACTGGGAGATATCTATTAGCTCTAATAGAATGCCCTTAATTATCAAAACATTGACCACTTCTCAGAAATCAAAATCAAAGCCTGTTTTACCACATTCGACTGAGAACCAATGTGAAAAAATCGAAATCAAAAACATTTGTGATGATATTGAGCTTAAAATTTTGACCAGAGCTTTTTATGGTTGGCTTGGTTATCACAGAGAAACAAAGATTGTCAACAAACATTTAATTAAGTTGTTAAATCTGGAGCCAAATGAAAAAAATGAAAAAAGTAGTGAACCAAGTTCAATTGATGCTTTGATGCGGAAGTATTTGGAAAACAAGCAAAAAATTGATGACCACTTATGGTCAAAGATAATGGAAAACCGCAATTTTAATGTAGATTTATTTTATAAAATTGTGTATCTACACGGAATTCAGAATAACAATTTGCGTAAATTAATATGGCCCTATTTGTGTGGTATTTACACTTTTGATATGAGTTTGGATGAAATTTTGGCCAAAAATGAGTCAGCTGCCAAAAACTATCAAAATATGATCGCTGAATGGAAGCCTTATGAGGAACATGCTCGGATTTTTAGTGAAAAAAAGCTCAATTCTAGTCAAACACAATGCACACCATCGGACGATAGTGGATTTTGCTCTGATCTAACTTCCATGTCTGTCATTTCTGAAAATTCCATCATTCTAAATAATACACCTAAAAAGTCTTCGACCATCGAAGCCAAGCGTTTCTTTGGCAAATTTAGAGCCAAACAAACCCAAACACCATTGTTGACTGATACTAGCACAATCGAAGCAAGCAAGCGCAAGTACTACGACTCTAGGTCGGACTTGTACAATTTGAGAAACTATGAAGATAAAGGAATTTATTTTTATAAGTTAAAAGCAAAAAATTTTCTATCTAAAATTATAAAACAATCACCATCTGAGAATTTATTTGATCAAAGTGAAGAGGAATCTCCTAAAAGTTTGAACAAATCTAAAAATTTATCCAAAGATGAAATATTCAGCGAGCTAGCTCAAATGCTGGTATCTAATGCAATTCTAAAGGCTCGACATTCACTAGAGTCCGAGTCTGGTGTCCGATTCACAATTGACCTCGACAAGAGCAAGTCAATTGATCTTCTATCTCCCATTACATCTGAAATTGAAAAGACAAAAAATGACATGATAAGCATTATTTCTCCGATGTCCCTAAGCTCATCTGGAAGCAACCATTTATTGGGCGAAAATTACTTAAACAAAGAGCTCTATGACGCATTTGCTTTGAATATGCATCGTATTGATAAAGATGTTTTGAGATGTGACAGAAATTTTTGGTACTTTACTTCTCAGGAAAATTTAAATAAACTTAAAAATATTATTTACACGTAAACATTAAAATATAATTTTTATAAAGATTTAAAAAAAGATCCTATTTTTTCTAGTTATGTATGGGAAACTATTGAAATCGGCTACATACAAGGCATGTGTGATATCATAGCTCCCATTTTGGTAATTTTTGACAATGGTAAATCAATTAACTTATTTAAAAAGTTTAATTTAATTTTATTTTCTAAAAATAGAGGCTATTGTTTATGAGTTGTTTAAAAAATTAATGGAAAAAATGTCTCTTAATTTTTTGTCTAATACCCAAATGGATAAAAATTTTTTAAATCTACGTTCTCTGGTTCAAATATTGGACAAAGAGTTGTATGAATATTTGAATAGCCGGGGCGATCAGAGTCAGTTTTATTTTACGTATAGATGGTTTTTACTCGATTTTAAAAGAGAATTGTTATACCAAGACATTTTTGTGGTTTGGGAAACAATTTGGGCTTCGAAGAACTACCTTAAATCAGACTGTTTTTCATTATTTTTTGCATTGGCTCTGATTGAAATTTATCGGGATATAATACTAGAAAATCAAATGGATTTTACCGATATAATTAAATTTTTCAATGGTAATAATAACTTTTAAAAAATGGACATTAATTTTATTTTTATTCATAGAAATGTCAGAAAAACACGACATCAAAGAGGCGATTGAGCTTGCGCGTGAATTGGTAAACAAACTCCAATGCATGATAAGAGAAAAATATATCTGAAGCCTTTTAGTAAATTATTTTTTATCCGAATAAAATTTTTTTTGAATATTTTTCTAATATTTTGAATAAAACCGATTTTGAAATCATTTTATGTAATAAAATATTACTTAGATTTTATTTTATTTTTATTTTAAAATCAAATAAAATTTTTAAAATGTATTGTTTTTTTTCTACTGATATAAATAAAAACGCTTTTTTGTAAAATTTAAAAATTAAATCTCAGAACATATGTTTTAGATAACTTAAATTGAAAATTTTTTTCAATTAAATCTTTTTTTATTATAAAAAAAATATTGGAAACAGTTTTTTAAATTTACATTTAAATACTAATCTGTAATTAATTAAATTTTAGACATAACAATAAGTTTTTTTTATAAATATAAATTTTATTCTTATAACTCGATATCAAATTAGTATATTTTATCAATATTTTCCTCTTTGTCTTTTACTTCTAGACACTTCTTCTTCTTTTATTTTTGATCTTATCAGCTCCTTAAAGAGTAAAAATTCATCTAATAGTTTAATATTATATTTTCATTTAAATTACTTCGGCAAATGTAATTTTTTCGATTGTCCCCTTGATCCGAATAACTTTAAGCAAATCTTTAGATGGTTCATCTTGCTCCTCAGCATTTTCATCAATTATTTCCCTTCTTTCTAATAAAGATATCTTACAGTTTGACACTCTCGACATTTCTTTAATTGACGAGCCTCCTTTACCAATTATTCTTCCACATGCATATTGCGGAACATAAAACTCTTTAGTAATTGATACAGGATATTCGAGAATCATTTTTTTAATCTCGAACTCGGCAAATTGGACATTTTTGTTTGAGCCTCTTACAACCAAGAGTCTATCTGAACTTCCAGTGAGATTGCCATTCTCATTTCTATTTTCTTCACTTAATTTCAAATTGTTACTTGAAGAGTTGTCTTTAAAATTTATTCTGGTGTTGGTTTTTTTTTGAAGCTTTATTTAAAAAAATTAAGATAGACCTTAATAACTGGAATATACCTTACTTCTTTTATATTTTGTCCTTGAGGTCCAATCAATTGACCAACACACTCACTAGGTACCTTTATTTCGACAATTGTTTGCTTTCCTCGTATAACATCATCTTCTACAAAATCTAAATAAATATCAAATTAGCTTATTTAGTCTTTTTTTTGTTAATTTTGGTACCTTTTTGAGAGGTTTTATTCCTAATTTTATAAATATATACGAGGGTAATTGATGAGGCAATGGTCAAACATATTAGTGTCTTTTTTTTGTCTATCGGGAAATCGATCAACTTTTGTAATTTGCTTAGATTCATTTTTTATTTTAATTTTTAATTTTTTAAATAATAAAAGAGAATAGAAAAGTTAAGGTTATTCGTTTGATGGTTAATTTTTTATTTGCAGAAGTTTTTTTACATTTAATTAAAAAAATATTTAAATTTAAGATGATAAAAATCAGTAAATAATATTTCAAAAGTAATTACAATTGGGTTATTGCAAATTAAAATTTTTTAAATAAAAAAATTATCCTTAAGTCTTTAAGTTTTATTATCTTTTAAATACTCAAATTAATAGTTTATATATTTATTTATTCAAATAGCGAATAGATCAATGAAAAGTATGATAGAATACCAAAGATTAGTTTAAACGTTTGAGGTTAAAAATTTATAAGAGCTAAAAGAAATCAGATGGACTAAGCGGAAATGTTCGCTAGAGATAGAACTAATGGACAAAATACGCTATATTGTATATAAAACCGCAGATGGAGGACATCATGTTAATAAAAGAGATTTTGGTGCTCTCTAAATCATTCACTCAGCTAATCAATCTTGCTTCTGTTTGAATTTAAAAGATTAATATTTTAAACAAAATTAAAATGAAATAACTAAATTAGTTAACTTGGTTAAATTAGTTCTCCAGATTGATGTAGCTAAAAATTTATTAATAGGATGCTATTATAGAAAACATTTTTGAATTGATATATATTGAACATTTTTATTTAAATAAATTGGCTAAATTAGTTATTATGATTCATATCTACCAAAGGGGTATAAATAGGATGTCATTTTGGAAGAAATCAATTCATTTTTTTAATTAAATATTTTTTAAAAATATTTAAAATTAAAAAATGGATCCAAAAAGCAGTCACCATAACTCTGCCGATCCGCAGGTCCCAAGCCCTGATGAAAAAAGAGGAGGGTGGTGGCAGCCACATGCATCGTATGTGCATGTGGTCTTTCACGTAGTCTGCAGAAGAGCTGTATGGCGGGTACATAGGCCTACGGGTCTTTGTCCAAGTCTTGTCGTATGAGGGCGCCGCTGGCTTCGACCATCTCCCAGTATAGAATCCGAAAGGAGCGAGAATCTGCTGTACAGCTGACCCTCTGCAGATAGGACGTAACTTTGGAAGCCTTAAGTTAAGACTTTGTCTCGAGTGAGAGAGAAGTCGCTTGGTTTGTGGTTCCAAGCTAGTCTAAATAGTTGCCGAGTTCGCAGCCAATTTTGAGTGCTCGGATGAGTGGCGCTGTTTATGATGAACGTCCCACTGGCTTCTTAGGGAAAGACGCCGTCATAACTCTGCCAAAGCCGGTCCCAAGCCCGGTTGCAAAAAGAGGAGGGTGACATGAAAACAATTAATTTTGTTTAAATAATAACTTTTATTCTAAATTTTTGTTTAAATCTCATAATAATTTTCAATTCATTTTCTTTTAAAAATAATAAATAAATGATTAAATAACAAACAATAAAAGTTAAAAGCTTATTAGTTAAGTAGTTTTGTTGAAAAATTGGCACACTTTTTTAACAAAAAGGAAGCTCCTATTTTTTAGAAAAATTATCTAGAGACCTATGTACAGAATTTAATAATGTTCTTAAAAAATTCTATAATAAAATAATGTATTTGAACAAGTAAATAATTCCAAACGATTCTATTTGAGTATTTGAGCAGTTTTTAATTTTTAATTGAAATCAACTGAAGATTAATTAAAAATCGTGCTTGTTTAATAGAACGTTTAATTTATAAAATTTAAAATCTTAATAAAAATGAAGAATTATTTAATTTAGAAATGATGTTCAAATTAATAAAAGAAAAATTAATTAAATTCATAATTAAATTCATAATTAAACGTGATAAGATTAACTTCATTATTAGTCAATAAAAAAAGAAATAGAAATTATTTTTATTTTTTGTTATTAATTTTTATTCAAATCACTTTCTAATCATATCATAAAAACAAATTAAATACGTGGTTTAAAAGAAACAAAAAATTACAAAAAAATTTTTCTAAAAAGTCTTTAAAAAAAAAATGTCAAAAAATTGAAAGATTTATTTATAAAAAATTCTTTGAGATTAACTTACAAATAAAAAATAATTAAACAAATTACACTTAAAGAAATAAATACCCTAAATATTTATAATTATATATATGTATATATTTATAAGTAAATTTTAAGAAAACAAAATAAAAAAGTACATTTATATTTGACTAATTGAGGCTCGCAGCATTTCCGGGCCTAATGCAGGCATTAAATTTCAGCAAACAACTTGGTGCTGGTATTGCGGATGTTTGGTTGAGTTTGGGTTGGCCAAAAATGTTTGATTAGAAGCCGATTCGTTTGAAAGGGGTGATATAGTCGTAGTTGAGGAGGATATAGATGACACGGATGATATCGCGGATGGTGATGTGGACGACGATGTTGACAGATAGTAGGCAGAGTTTAGAGAAGAGTTATTCAAATTATAAAAGTTAGAATTGGCCGAGTTATTCGGGTTGTAGTAGTAGGGCAAATTTTGGTCATTTGGATATAAATTTGTTTTGAAGCCAGAGCTAGACGCGTATCCTTGGTCATAAGTGGTACCATTGTTTGCCAAGGCTGCTGCCGCCGCTGCTGCAACAGCTGCCGCGGCCACTGTAGAATTATATCCACCTGGTTGATAGTCGGCACTTACGCCACTCGTATCACTAGAAGCAAATTGCTGATTGTAGTTGTAAGTACTTGAGGTAGAGTAGGGATTTATGTGACCAGTGTAACCCGATTGATAGTTGTATGCATTGAATTGGCTGTTGTTGATCAATTGGTTGTTTGTTTGGTAATAATCTGGGTTCAAATAGCCAGATTGGTAGGACTCTGAATAAGCTGCGCCAGGAAAACTGTAGGCATCGTTTGGCAAAACAAAATTGGAATTGCTGCTTTCTCCATTGGATGACGACATGTCACTCTTGTTGCGTTTAAGTTTATCTTTATTTTTGTTTTCGCCAAACGAATTTTTTGAATTGAACTTAATACCGGTTTTGATTTCATTTGAATTGGCCAATTTGCGTTTTTGTTTCATGTCTATTTTAATTGATTTTAAACTCTTGGAACTTTCCATTTTTTTATTCAGATCACAAGCTTTTAGCTTTGATTCAGGCTTGAGTACAATGGGCTCTGTTTTGCAAATGTCTAATTTTTTAGCTGATGTGGTATTGTCAACAAAACTTGATGACAAAGATGACGAAGAAGAAGATAGAGATAAATTTTTGGTATTTTTGGATATTGATGTGTCCGAGGAGGAGGAAGAGCTTGAAAATGTCTTGAAATTGGTTGGATCAAAATTGTAATATTCAGCTGGATAGCTGTTCACTTCGGTTTGCTGATCCTCTTGGTCCGAGTTGTAATACTCGTCTTCATTGTCCTCCTCGTATTCATAGCTGGTCTTTAGGCGTTTGGAGCTTCGTTCGTCCAAGTCGTCATCGCCCTTTCGGCTCGCCAAAATGGCATCCCTAGTCATTGTCTGCTCGACTGAGAGAAGCATACTGCTGGCCTCTGTATCAGTTATTACGTAATTTACGCTGACTATACAATGTGGACGCGATGAGCGACTATTGTGCACTATTGTGGCGCAACTTTGCATCCATATCCAGCCACCATCTTTGGTCATAAATCTGTAGTATTTTGTGGTCACTTGACCCTTTGACAATACTTAAAAAAATAACAAATAAATTTTTTTATCTCCAATTTTTTATTTATTTTAAAAAAATTAATTGACTTACGGGTCTGATGAGCAAGCTTAATACTTGGCAAGTCTTGAATGTGTATGTATTGGTAAAGAGTTTTTTCAATTAAATCTTGAGGTTCGAAACCGGTCAATTGGTAAACTCTAGAGTCAAGAAATATGAGCTTTAGGTCAAGACTGGATCTGAACATGAACATATTGTTGTTCATTTTGACTTCGGTGATTGAGCTTGAAGGCAACGAGTGCCCAAAAGCGACTAGATACGGCGTTGAGTAGCCGGCTTCGTATGAAGATTGGTCCAAACTTTGAAACGGTACTTTGTAGTAGCCGCTACAATGGATAACCTTGTAGCCAGCGTTGGTCAAGCCAGCATTCCGCTTTGCCAGAACGCATTTCATTCGAATAAAAAACGACTTCTCGATCTCTATGTCTTGTCTGACACTGGTGCTCAGGTATTGTGGAGGCGGCGCCAAATTGAGCAGTTGGTTGAGCTCTTCGTGGTCTGCCGGGTGAACATACTCGTACACACTGTTGCCAGTTAATTCAACTTGAGACAGACCCAAGTGTACCGAAGCGGTCTCCGATATGTACATTATTTTGCCATCTTTATCAATCACAAACAAAAAGCCGTCCAAAGTCTACAATTAAAATAGTTTAATATTAAAACATTATTTTTTCATTTAATTAAATAAATTTAAAATATTTTTATATTATTGTTTGATTTTATTTTTATAAAAAATTTTATTAAAAATATTAAAATAAATTTTATTTTTGTTTACTTGAAGTAAATGAGATCCAATTTCTCGCTCGATTGGAGTCAATGTGTTGTTCAATGTGCCCCATGTTTCACTCAGGCCTAAAATTAAATTTTTAAACTATTAAATTAATCAAAATTTTAACACAAAATAAATATGATAAATAAAATTTTTTTTGTTCAACAATTACTATTTTTTAAGACTATTTTTTTAAAATTAATAATTTAATTAAACTTAATCAATATAAGATCATATTTTAAAGAACTAATAAAAGATCCAAGAATCAAAAAGAAGCGAAAGTCAATCTAAGAAAAAGGATGTTTATCTTTTTTTGACTTGTCGCTTACGCAATAAAGTTCAAATAAATTTTACTAAAAAGAAAAAAGTAAATAGAGAACTTCCTATTTCCTAATTATCGGCTTTTCTCTGTACAAAATGTGATCGATTAATTGATTTTGGAAAACCATGCTAAGTAAACAAGATATTGGAATTTGAGTGTACGTCACCTAAATTTGAGCATGTTCGACAAATTTTATATTTTCCTAAGTATTCCTTGTTTGATCTACGTGACTAAGGTCTTTTGTGGCGGAAATTGAGTTTTAAACAAATTAAATTACCTTCTGGGAATACGTATCTCATGCGCAGGTAGCTGGTGGTGAGTCGTATTACGGAAGCCTTGTCCAGCTGGGTGGTGATGGCGCTCGGCAGCGGCAGCAACCGAGCCAGCTCGTAGAACTCGGCGTTCTCTTTCTCGCGACGAGTACGAGCGGCGTTCTTGGACTTTTCTTTCATAGCTTCTAATTTACTATTAAAATAAAAAATAAATTTAAATTAATTAAATTATCTTTTATTGAATTTAATATAAATATATAGAAAAATAAAAATAGCTTATATGATATTTTATTTTGTATAAATAGAATGCCAGAGTGCTTTTTATCTAATCTTGTCAAATAATTTGCACGAGCTGGCTATGATAATCACAAAGAGTGTGATTAAACCTTGGAAATAAGCGTAAACAGTGAGAGATAAAATGGCAAAGTGTCCAGCAGAGAGATTCTAGATAAAATTTAGCATCTATTTACGAAATATTTATTCTAAAATAAAAATGTTGACGACTCAATTTATGAATAAATAATTAGAGTAAAAAAATTTATTGGCTATCGATACTCAAATTCTTAATTGGATTTTGCATTGATTAGAGCTAGTTTGATTGGTCACATTTTAATTAAAGAAAAATATTTTCTTTTTCCTAAAGATTACTGAAAGACCGGATTTAATAATTTAGAGTAGTATGACGGTAAATTGTAATATTTTTCTTAATTAGATTTGCAGAAGCATTCTGAGCTCATCGTCAAACAATTGGAATCACTTTTGTTTTTTTTTATGTGTTGCCAAAAATCAAACATCCCCAGTTTAAAAATGTCAACTATATGTCAAAACATGAGCCAACTTGGCGACCATCTCAAGGCCAAATGAAAATATTAAAAAATCTCTCCAACAACAAAACAAATATATTTATAAATAATTTCTCATTAGCAATTAATATTTGAAGCTTAAGTATATTAGATAACCTAGAGAAAATATTTTAAAATATAAATTTCTAAATTTGAAAAAAAAATTTAGTTTGAGACAAACTAATCTTGGTAATCCCGTGTGTTTTCCTAAATACCTAAAAAAATTGTAATATTACCTTCGTAAATATGGCCAAAATATTTATATCTTAATGATAGTAATCTCAAGACCAAGAAACATACAAAAAAAAAAAAGAAAGCTTATCATTACTTAGTACAAATAGGACTAAAATTTTGTTAATTATCCTTCAAATTTGGGCCCATCTCTATCTATCTCAATATCAAAGAGTTATATCATCACTAATAGGCTTGATGTGGCATGATCCGTGCCAAATTTACGAGCTGTAACAATTTATTGCCCTTACTAAATTGAATTTTGTTCTTGAAGGCTTTAAATAAGCCTTAAATAGCGGTCAAACAAGGCCCAAGAGTTGACAGCCTTTTGAAAGATAAGATCGGTCAAACAAAGCGCTTGGTAAATCCGTATTTAAAAGTGTTTAAAAATAAAATTTAGAAAATTGAATTTTAAAGAAATTAATCTAACTATAAGCTTATCAAATGTCTTGACTGGCCTCTAGATGATAGACTACTCTAAATGATAATGTTTAAGAAATTTAATATTAAATTTTCTATTTCTAAATCGATCGATTGATCTAAACGAGAGAAAATCTTTGTTCAAACAAAGATCCAGGTATGTGATTGACAGCGATAGAGAAAGACTTGAATACTACAGAAACAATGAAAACTATTTAACACCCTTAAAATTTGAATTTTTAAAATTAAGGTTAAATAAATGATAATTCTTTTAGGTGAATAATTTTTTTTTTAAAAAAGATAGATAGAATTATTCAGAGATGGCTTAAATCATATACTTTGTTCAGTTTATTTACAATCGGATTTTAAAATAGAAAAAAAAAACTGAATTTCAACTGTGTATAAAATTTAAAATGTTTATCTTATCTATTAAGTTATTAGCCTAGAAAAAAATAAAACACAATTGAAAATAAAAAAAAAAGAGAAAAAGGTAGAACTTTTTTTCTAAATTTTTAGATCAACGCTTGCCTAATTAGACACGCTTCACCTGTCTCAACCCAACGCTATCTTATCTCTTCAAATGAGCCATTCTTTTCTCTCTTTTTTAAATGTTAAATTTGAATAATAAGCGCTTGGCAGCGTCGCTATTTACCAAATTGTCAAAATCGATTTTTTCTTAATTGCACTAACGTGACTTTGCCTTTTTTCCTTTCCAATTTGTTCAATAATAAACAGAAGAAAATATTCCAATCATGTTGCCCTATTAAAATTTTTCAAATTTTATAATTAAGATAATTAGTTCAATTTGATTTTTTTATATATGGTGTACAAGTGGTGGCAATTTTTAGGCTTTTTTTAAATTTTGTCGGTATCATATTACAAAGTTAAACATTGATTTAGCAATATAATTTTAGATAGAACAAGAAAACAAAAAGGTGTTGTTTTTATTAGTGAGTAAGTTTGGCACAGGGTGGAGGTCCTAAAATTAATAAAGATCATTCGGCTCTTTTAATATGCAGAATAGCTGCTCATGAGAATTGGAGTTTATTAGGTGTTCAGAGCAAATATTTTCCTATCTCTCTCTCTCATTTCTTCCAAAGGTAAAGATTAGATAAAAGTTATTTTCTTGTTATTCAACTAAAATTTCTTTAGCACTCGAAACAAAAATCAGACTAAAAATAAGTCGTCTAGGAGAGGGTCGAAGGTTGGGTCCTTGCAAGGAGAGAAATCTTGCAATGTTTCTGTAGAACGAGGTGAATGTTTAAACCCCTTCCATTAACCAAAGGGAACAGATTTCAAATGGGTAAAAATTGTGGCTTAGATGCAGTTACCAATGTATCAGAGATTGATTACCAAGGAGTGAGTAAAGACTAAAAAAAGTTTGGTTCAGGTTAAAGGTCCTAAAATTAATTAAGATCATTCGGCTCTTTTAATATGCAGAATAGCTGCTCATGGGAATTAGTGTTCATTTCATTTTTTTCCAAAGGTAAAGATCAGATAAGAGTTTTGTTTTATTTTTTGCTATTCATCTAAGATTTCTCTAGCACTCGAAATAAAAATTCAGACTATAAAAATAAGAATAATAATAATAATAGTAGAAAAAGTTAATCAAAACCTGTCAAAGTCATCTTTTGTTTGTTCGGCCAGATTAGAGCTTCCAATCAGCATCATTATTGATTTGCGTGCAAAAAGTCGACTTTGGCGGTTTAAGACGCGTCTTGTTTGTGTTGCCAGGAGATTTATTGTAATAGATCGCGTTCGCTTTAATAACTTTCTTGCTTGGTACTTGTTTCTCTTTTGCTAAAATCAGAAAATTGATTTCATCTAAGCTTTTTCGATCATTATAAACTTAGAAGACTAGTGGCGTATTATCTGAAAAACAAGCAATAAGGTTCTTAATTAATTAAGTCTTGTTGGTACAAAAGCATGTTCTCTATTCTCTTTATTAATAAAAAAGAATAGAGAGAGTGAAAGAGATAAATGGGAAAGAAATTGAGCCAATAATCGAACTTGCTAAGATGGTACAGACAATGAGTGACCCTACATTTAGCAAGCATACTACAGGCACGTTTATCAAATATATGCATAAAGATACAAATTACAAATCAAATAAACCCAAATTAGTTTGGCTTTTTCCTTTTTTAAATCGCTTGATTCGAATAGAATCAGATATTTTGGCAATAAAGCTCATTTGGCATGTTCAAGATATCGAATATCGCTTGGAATGCATTAATTAGAAGCTGGTTCGATTAGCGTGCGGCCGGGCGACACCGGAGCCGGCTGACACGCAAAAGGGCGACCTTTGCTTGCCTAGGCTCCCATTTAGCACGCCAGCGATTACGGACACGGCCTCCAACAGCAGCTATCGCATCCCAATCGCTCTCTCACCTGGCCCTATCTCTTGCATCACTATGCTCTTACTCTTAATTAAAACCAAGCAATCAACTTGGCTTTATTAAAATTCTAATTTAGCTTTTTTTAACTTGATTGGTTGATAAATATTTATATATATGTTTTTATTAGTAGAAAGTTGATAAAAGATAAATTTTAGTTTTAGTTGGTATTAAAAAATAAAATGGAAAATAGAGAGAAAGAAAAAACTGAAATTTTATATTTGTTGTTTGATATCAGTAATTTGTACTCGTTAATTTTTTATAAATTTAGAAAAATAAAAAATAAAATATTCCGATAGAAAAAAAAAAAATTATTTTTATTGTCATGTTAAGTAAACATGTTTATTTCATTAGATTTCAAGTCAATTTGTTGAGAATAGAACAATGGAAAGAAAATAAAAAAAGAATGAAAAAAAAAAGAGAAAATATTTTAATTTTTTGGCAAATAAATTGACTTAAGCTTACGAAAATATTTGGTTCCTTGTTAAGAAATTAAAAAGCCGCAAAATTTTTATTTTCAATTGAGCTAATGAAACAACCATGATAATTAGAATGGTGTCTTTTTACCAAAATATTGTAACTTTTGTCTTGAAACTAGATAGGCACTAGTCTCAAATTAGAACTATTGTCACATAAATTGTATCTTTTTCAATCTAAGCCCTTGTTCCAATATTTACTTAAAAAAGTTATTCGTTGATACCAATTTTGTTATTTATACTCGGCAATTAATGTGACTTTTGCCAGAACATAATGCTTGCATGTTGTTGCCAAAATTTAATTGTTTAATACCTAAATAGTGTACAAACAAAATAAGTGAATACTTTTGAATAATTTGGCACGCTTTGGTCCAAAAATTTACTTTTTTTTCAAAAGAAATTAATGAAAATCCTTGTCAGGTTGAAATGAAGACTTAATCTTTTCTTTCAGCCACATGATAATAAAGAAGAATATTCTGAATAATTCTTTGGTCAAAATTATCAGATCATAATGACACTTCTGGACAGTCGCTATCGCTTTTAGAAGACTTTTATTTTTTATCTGTATAAAAGATACTTTAATTTAAATTGTATATTATACCAAGGTCTACCATTTTTATGACCAAATATTAATCTGACTTAACAATTACAATTAATTTAAATTTTTTTGTCAACTAAATAAAAAACATACCAGTAAGTTACTTAATGATTTAAGTATTTAAAAAAATTAATGAAATAATTATTTTGAATACCTTTAAAATCCTTTTCACCATGTGTTCCAAAAAAAACAAGAGAAGAACGCTTCTGGACAGTCACTGCCTATTTTTTAAAAGACTCAATTTGACTTTTATTTCTTATCTGTATAAAAGGTGGTTTGATTTAAATTGTAAATTATACCAAGATCTACCACTTTTTATGACCAAAAATTAATCTGACTTAACAATTACAAAATATTAACAATAATTTTACTTTATAAAAAAATAAAAGCAAAAATTATTAAAAATTTTTCTGTCAACTAAATAAAAAACATACCAGGAAGTTGTTTATTGATTAAAGTATTTAACAAGCGGAAAGTTAAATTTTAAACTTTGTACAATTGTCATGAGCGCGGTTAAGATAAAAATAAAAAATAAAAGTAAAATAAGTTTATTAAAATTCCTATTTTTTTTCTACTAAATTCCAACCTGATGTCTGTCAATGATAGAGCTAAACAACAAACTTTGTCATACTCCAAAAATCAAATATCCTAAGCATGGCATATTGGCATGGCATGGCATGTTGAAAAAATCTCAACCAAAAAATAAAAAATAGAATAAAAGAAAAAAAATACACCTATGGTCATTTGGTTTTTATCCAAAATATTTAAACACAATATCGATTGACCGATGCTTTATTTTACTTTATACTTAGCTTAAAAACAAAATGCTTATTTAATTTCTTACTAATTGTTCGAAAGCTAAAAATACCAAAACCAAATAATTGATTTTTGTGTGTAGAACATGAGTAAATGAGAAATAAATCGATTTAATATTTGTAATTAAAGGCTTAATCGGGGAGTAGGTATACCTACAATCTAGATCTATCTACCTAACAGCCAACTGAATTTTTATTTTTTTTCAATTTACTAAACTAATAAATATTTTTATTAATCGATTCTTTAAAAAGCTCATATTTTCTACGAAAATTTTCCATTGGCTACGACTAGTTCAAATAATTTAATCAGTACATTTTGCCAAAATCATGTAGTTTACCTCACAGTGTTTACCTATGTAGATATTTAACTACTTTAAGAAATAAAAAGATATCTTTCCTCTTGAATGATTTTACCAAATATTTGTCCATTAGCCAAGTCAATTAGAATATTTGAACTAGGAAATGATTGTGTTGCGAAAGGTAGTTAATTTCTTTCCTTTACTAAACATTTTAAGAAAATTAAGAATAGTTCTGTTCCGTTTTAGACTTTATCTATAAATATTTATTTTCTTCTATTCGAATCAGTAAGTCACATAGAGATTGTTTGTCTTTTATTTTTACGTAAACTAGCTGGTTATCTAGCACAAAGTGAGTAGATATATGGGCAAATATTAAAATGGCCAGTGATATGTGAAAAGTGCCGGATTAAGTGAATGGCAAACTTTTCACCAAAGTAACAATCTTGGCTTATTGGGCCGAGTTTGTCAAATTGGTGCGAAAGCAATAATAAAAAAATAAAATGAATCTAAGTTTTTTTCTTAAATGTGAAGATTAGGGTTTCAATGACAAGATAACTTGCAAGTTTTTAGCTTTTTGAACTAACTTTGGTTACATAATTTTTTTATTCTAATTTCTAAATTTATTAATTTAGAAGTGATTTAAAGCCAAGGATTTATCGAAAGTTTAGATTAATAATATCACAAAAATAAAATGGTCATACTTAATTTTTAATAATTACATATTTAATCAATCTAATAATCCTTGAATTATAGTTTATAGATAAGAGTTTTTTTTTTGTTTTTTTTACAACTACTTTAAAAATTTCACAGATGATCAAAGTAAAAATTAAATCTCAATTAATTACCAAGTAGAGTTTTAGATAAGTTTGAATCTTTATGTTGTTATAGATCTAACAATTAAATATTTAGATAATCAAAAAACTTAAATTTTTTTATTCTAATAAGTTACTTTTTATTATTTTTACTAATGTTTGTCTGTTTATTTTAGATTTAATTCAATAAAAAATCTATTAATATGCTGTATTTTGATATCATGTATTAACAATAAATTTTAGATATTAATATATCTAAATTATTTGATAGTTGAATATTCTTATTCTATTTTAAATAATAAAAATTAATTAATTATTTTATAGCCTATTTAAAACAAAAAGTTTATTCAATATAGCATAATTAAGAACCTAAGAGTTTGCTGATGAAGAATCCAATTTCGATAGGAAAAATAATTTTGAGAATTTAAAAATTTAATTTGTCAAAGCTAGAATTTTAATTTTGAACTTCTATTTAAAAATTTATATATACTGTATCATTTTAAAAATTAAATAAGTCTTTTTTTTAATATAAATGCTAGAACAATATTGTCAATTTCTAATTTATTTATAAAATTATAGTTATTAAGATATTACAGCAGCAGTTGGAAATTTTATCAAAAAACTTTGTTTATTCTAAATTAATTTTATATTTTATATATGGTATGTACCGTGCCCTTCACAGATTTTGATCTAAGATTTATAATTTTCAATTTTAATTATCAAAAATTATCGACTATTGAAAAAATTTATAGATCATTTGATTGTGACATTTGGTTTAAAACTTATGATCAAAAAATATTCAATTTTTTGCCAAATTTTCAAAAGAATCAAAAAATCAAATTAATTATTGTTCTACAAAATTTTAAGCAAATTTTAAATTTGATATTACCACATTAATAATCACTAAAATTTTTTAGTCAAATTCAAAATTTAACAACAATTAAAATAAAACTTGAATATTATAAATGAAAAATCATGCATAATGTTTGGTAATGGTTTAACATGGTCTGCTCAGCATAAAAATATGTCTTTGCATTAAATTTTAAAATGGTTAAAATATTTTATATAATAATTTCTGAGCATGATAATTTAATATTTGATCATAAACTTCAATTTGCCATCAAAGTGGACAAAATTTTAAAAATTTCATTTTTTGATAGTCCACTTCTCATTCATAATTACAACATACCTGATCAAATTAATCTTTTTTATCTTTTACTCTGAGTGGAGCATAAGGCGTCCGCATTCTTTCCTATCCATACAAGTAATTTCTGGTCGTGTCCATGAGTTTCTGTCATGGAATCCGATTAAAGAATCGATGATCACAGTATGCTTTCAAGAGAGATATGTTTGTTATGCATTGACCAATATAGGTCCCTTTGAAAACAAGCTAATCTTTTACAATGGACAAGATAAAGTAAAACAAAGGAAAAAGCTTTGAGCTAATAATAGATTGACACAGTTACGGAACCATTAAAAATAATGGAGCAAGATTTGCCGATGTTTGCCTGGAAAAAGGCTCTGGTTATTAAAGGAATAATTTTTTTCATAATTCTTAAATTTTACTTTTATTTTTATAAAAAAAATCTGAATCTTTTTAAAGAATGATTAAAAAACCAAAGCAATTATAAAAAATTGAAATTAATTTTTAAAAAAATTTAAAATTTGAATGTACAAAATCCTTTTTATCAACAAGTTCAGTCGTAGCCGGACCAATATCAACAGTTATGTTGGTATATAAATATTCAGTATTTATTGATTTAATCTCATATTTCAAATCTCTAAGTGAACTAATACCATCTTTCTTGTACCTTTTCCAATATTCTAATAATTCGAATCTTAAAATCAATAGATAATTAAAAGAATTTGTCACACTTTAAATTAAAATCTAGTAACCTATTGATCGCTTTTGAGCGCTTGTGATGTAGAATCATTTTGTATCGTCCGACCTGGCTAGTCGGACGCATAATTTCGTACCCATTGTCCAAAATTCTTTGGTAAATCAATTAAAATTTTTATTCGAATTATTTTAAATTAAGTTTTAACTATACTAAATGAAAAAAATAATTACCTCATGCTCATATCATCATCTTCAGCTCCCCATCCCCAGTACAAATTTGAGTATCCATTGGTTCTATTCAATTGTTCTAAACTAAGAGCAAGAACTCCGCCAACTAAGTTAAAATACATCAAACTGAACTTAATTAGATAAAAATATTAACTAAAACAAATAAATTTTAATTACTTGTAGCGCAGTTCATCAATGGCAATACTCAAATGCCTAGGATGAATGTAGCACTCATAAATGTTTCTATCATTTTCAGGTATCAGGTCGACATCATGAAAGATAAAGCAATCAAAATTGTCCATCTTTAGAGCTTCCATTACAGCTATGTTCATTATGCGCCCTTTGTTAAAAATATCATCCCCATACTTAATTAAATAATTTAATTTTTAATTTACTGATAACAAATTTACAAATACTTGTTCGATCAGAAAAATCTTGTAATACCTGGATTGTCTTTGAAGCATTGGATGTAAATATTTCAAAAGAAGAACCAAATTGGTAAGTCTATTTCTATAAGGAATTATGATTGCCAATTTTTCTCTTGGAATACAAGATTTAGGTTTAAATGAACCATCTTGTAATTAAAACAAAATTTTAGAACTAAATTAACCAACTTAAATTAAAACTTTACCATCTTCTAAATTAGCTATTTGGTTTTTTAAATCGGAAAGCGATGGAATGACTGACAAATCGATATCAAATAAACCAACTAAATATATTTTTCTGCTATTTAAATTTTTAATATTATAAAAATAAGCTAGCTTACCTAATTGATTTGGATACAAAGGACAAATATTGTCTTGATTATTTATCATTTGACTAGCATTTTTCTTATAAAAAGTCTGTGTTTCATCAGTCAAGTCAAATTGATTAGCAACTTGTTCAGAACGACTTTGCAAAACACTTATAATGAGTACTGTAATCAAAGATAAGATTGTGAATTTAGCGATTTCTTTAATTATTAGATATTTTATTCTGGTTTTTCGAACCATTTTTAATACCTTTTTTTTTTACAATAATAATGATTTTTATTTATTGCTATACAAAATATTTAGGCATAAATTATTTCGTCTAAATTAATTGAAAATTTTTAAAATCGAATAATTTTCAAATTAAGCTATTATTTATTAAAATTGTTTCTAAATTTGTCTTACCATTGTAATAAAATACTGTAAAAACTATTAAATGATAGCATAGCAAATAATTGATTATAAAGCTTGGTAATTGTAGAAATTTAGATATTTTTCTTAGGAATTTTTTGAAATTTAGTGATTAAGACAAAAAAATTACATGGCAAGAATTCAGAATACCAAAAAATAATTTCATATGTTAAATCATAAATTTTAGCTTTTAAAAAATTTCGAAGAATATTTTTTCAAAAATGTTAAAAATTTCAAGCAATTTAAATAAAGTGAAGAATGTTTGTCCATTAATGAAAAGAAATGCTTCTCACAGGTAGTTAATGTTTAAAAAAGATATTTAAAGATAATTTTTTATTTTAAGTAAATTTCCAAATCCAACCGTGGTAATGTGTAATGACTCAAAGCATGTTTTGTGCTATCATCCTGAACCAGCTCATCCATATGAATACTCAAAAGTATTTTTAGAAAATAATTTTTTTCTTCTGAATTAATGTTTGATGATTTAGCAAAATAAATTAAAATTATTTTTACTTTTTTCTTAGAAAAATTTAAATTCAACTCTAATTAAAAAGTCTAGACATTCTTTCATTTAAATAACCAGTTATATGGTCGCTATTAGTGGTTTTTCTCCATTTTAAATTAATCATTACATTAATTCACAATTAAAATAGTCTTGTTTTTAATAAAATATATTTGATTATAGCCTATTGAAAGAAAAATCGAGGTATATGATATTAATTTGATTTAAAATTCAATCATTTGTATTTTAAATTATTAAATTAAGAATAATGAAGTATTAAAAGAAGAGTATTCGAATCTTTATATAAAAAGATTTGATAGTAAACCAGCCGTGAATCCGCGTGATCACTGGGTAGATGCAATTCGTTTGGCAAAAACATTTAATGAGCATCCCATTATATTTAGAAGAGCGTAAAATCAAACATAATTAGTTAATTTAAATTTTAAATTTTTATATTTAAGAAATCGCGAAGAAAGAATCAAAAAATATTTGGAAAAAGTCAATCCGATTAGGCCTAATAGACAGTCGATTTAAATAAAAAAATTATAATAGAAATTTGAATTTTAAAATAAAATATTTTAAATTGATGTGATTCTTTAAATTGCCAAAACTATAAATGTTGCATGAACTGACTTAATTAAAAAATTAAAAAGCTTTGAGCATTTTATTCAAGAGGCAAAATTTAAAATATTTATAATTTTTTTATTTTTTCTTTATTCCTTTTATTAACATTTAAAAATTGAATAAATTATTAAGTAGCTATTAATCATTTAAATCACTAAATGGTATTTTCTTTTAATTTTTAACTAGGTGTTTCTATTAAGATTTCAATAAAATTTCTTTAAAAAAATTATTATAATGTTATTTTTGATTAAAAAATTGAAATAAATGCTTAAGATTTATATTTTATCTGATAAAAAGATGGTGGTAACTTCCTTTATTCGTTTTTTAAAATAATAATTTTGTCAATTAAAGGGATTTGCTAAGATTACATTTTTCTGATTCGTAGCGAATCTTGTAAAGTTCAAAAAAATATTTTTAGAAAAGGAGATGAATCCAGAAAGAATGACTTATTGTTAATTTTTAATGAAAAAAGATTTAAAAATAAAAATCTTAATTTAAGGAATTGGTCTGTGACTAGAATTTTTTAATTTTATTCATTTAAGTTAACTCAGGCATAACATAAATGACTAATTAAAACAAAGTATATAATTGAGAAAAAGAAATTCGAATAGTTTTATTTTGGTAAAAATTTGGAATGACAAAAGCAAAAAAAAGCAATTAAGTGCATAAATCAATAGTTTTAGAAAACTTTTAAAATTTACCAATTGTAAAAATTAATTTCCGCGTTTGGTTTTAAAAACAATAGAGAAAATTCTGATTTAGTAATGGTTTTTTTATATTAAAGTCATGCTAATTATTTTAAAGCGTATTTTTTAATACTTATTATTTTATTATTTGTTCAGATTTTAGAAAAAAAAATTTTCTGATAAATAAACAAAAACTTGAATTACTTTTATAAGAGTTCGTATTAATGATTTTACTTTCAAATGAAAAAAAAACTTTTACAGATGCTAATTATTTTCAAGTCTTTATATTTTATTTTCTATATTTAAAAAAATGAACCATGTTCATCATTTGGACCTTAAGTTTAGAAAAAAAATGCAATTTTTAATTTTTTACCAAGTAAATGCGTACTTTTTAACTAGTTAATAAATAATAGAATCAAGGTGTTATGTTCTAAGGCTATTATTGACTTTATTTAGAATTTAATATAAAAAAATAATCTTGGGAACGCTGGTACATGAATAGCTTGATACCAACAGCATGAAATATATTTTAAAATTAATTTAAAAAGAAAAACATTAAAACAAAACTTGTGTTTTCAATCTCCAAGGATAAAGAATCGATTTTATATTCAACTCAATATTTGTTTTTGAATAGTAAATTAATAAAAAAAAAAGTTGACTTGGCATAAAACAAGTATCAAATTTTTTTCTTGGGATTATAATAGATTTTATTTGAAAAGAAATTTAAATTTTTTATTTTTTTTTTAAATTGAAATAAATTTTTGATCATATAGTACGCTCCCAATTATAGTTTTTCTTTTACCATATTTTTTTTTCTCTCACCTTGTAGAAAGATAAAATACAAGTGAAAGTATTTGTTGTAATTTTATAGGTAGGTTTGAGATGATAAAATAATAGTGTTTACATATGACGCAAGAATTTTGTGTTCGCTTTAGAAAAAAAAGTTTATTTTTAAAAATTTTAATTTCCTATAGGCTTGGAACGATTCTTATATATTTTATGATAATAAGAATCGAAATCGATTTTAAGGCTAATGTTCCCAGAGAACATCAGAAAAAATAGGAATAAAAATTTTTTAATTATGAATATTTTTCAAATCTAATTTATCCGTTTTAGTGTGTAGGTGTCATAATTTAATATGTTCATCAATCCTTAAACAAAATTCATTTTGTCTCAAAAATAAAAAATATATTTTTTAAGTATATACGTCAAAATATTGGCACACAAGTTTAATAAATAGTTTTTTTTTGCTTGTTTCTCTTACGTCTTACATTTACCTTAGAGATTTAGGTGACAAAAATCGAATCCAATTGCTGACTTTGTTACCAACATTAATTTTTTAAAATAGACTTATTTACAAGACCGTATGAACAAGTTGAATAAAAATAATTTTTGCCCAAGGTGCCAATTAATTGGTAATTGCTTAGGCAAGTATTTGATCGGTGTAAATAGAGATATTTAATTGGGTTCTCAAGTCTAGATTTAATTAAAGTTTTAATTTCATAATTTATGTCCAAATTGACCACAAGATCATAAATAATATTTCAATAAAAAATATTTAGTTATTTTTAACTATTGGTGCTAATGACAAAGTTCCTTTTTTTTCTTGATTGTACAATTAACAATATTTAAAAAATATTTCTATAACAACAAAAAAATAAACTTCTCTTATTTTTTTTTTATTTTAGCCTTTAAGACAATACACGATTATGTGTATTAATGCTATAAACTTTGTAATCTAATTGCTAATAGAAAAAATTGTATTAAATTTCACTTTTATCTTTCAATATTTGCCAATAAAAAACAATATCAATTTTTTTTTCATTTTCAAATTATGATTTTTAGATTTTCTCGAAAATATCACGTGAAAAAATTCTTTATAGAAAAGAATTGTGTGAACCAAATGACTTTTTTTTCTTAAATTTATTAGCCTGCAGCTTAATTAATCAGAGGAAATAATAGTTAGAAAGAAACAATAGCTAAACAATGGGCACTTAGATATTTTATATGCTAAATTAAAAAAAAAGCTTTTTAATGAAAAGAAGGAAGCCGTCTTTTCTTCAAATTTTTTGTCTCATTATTTTTAAATTTCATTTTTTTTTATATTTTATAATAATTTGTTAATTCCAATAGGGTAATAATTTAAGCTCACGGACAGTCTTTGATATCAGTAAGAGCCTTTTTTTAAACAGGTAAATATCAATTATTGCTACTTACAGAGCGACAATAATTTTATAAATCATGATTTAATTAAATAGTAATTATGAAAAATTATATAATTTTATGCTAGTTTTAAAATCATTTTTTTTCTAAATTGAACCACCTTGAAAGAATTGAGTCAATCTAAAATATTTAAATGAGAAATAGCACAGAACAACAATCATGTATTATGATATAATATTAGGTTTCAGTTTTTATATTTTTTTGCTATTGTTAAAGCTATGAAATTATTATTAAATTAAAACGTGTGTTTTAATTTACTGAAGGTATAGGAACATACTTTTAAAATTTTTATTAAAAAAAGGGGAGAGAAAAGAAAACATTAAGGCTTAGTTGACGGCCAGTGAGCTTGACCGATCTTCCGATTGTCCGGATAAACCTTAGAGTTCGATACAGAATAGCTCTTTATTTGGATTAATTGGAGCATAGTGTGTTCGCATACAGAGCATTGGTTCAAATTAACTTAGCTAATAAGACAAATCCATGACTGCAAGGCATTCATGTAAGATTATCATGTCTAAGTTAGGAATAAAAATCTAGAAAAATAATTTAAAATATTCACTTTGAATTTATCTAGTTGAAATATTTGCGATAAGAGAGGATATTAGCTCAAGTACACCAAAGACTTACGTGTTCAGAATCAAAGTTCTAATTGGAGAGATTGGTTAATGAATGAAGATAAATGTATTAGATTATGTTGGCATACGCTTTAAATTATGACTTGCACGAGCAATTACTGAACAAGAGCCTTGACTAGTAAATGCATTTGAATCCAAGCTAATAGTTTCAAGTGGTGTACATAGCATGCAATTATTAAATAATTATAATTTTAAAATTATTTTATATACATAGGGAATGAGTTTATTTAATTAAGATAATACTGCTGCTGATGCTCGAGGACAGATGTATTTATGAGAAAATGTTCTGTTGCACTGGCCACAGTGTCCATTAATTGGCTTTGTAGAATAAAAGCCTCGTAGATTAATTTATTTTTTTTATTCAAAATTTAAATAAAGAAAAAAAACAAAAAAAAAGGGTCATTTAAATTTAAATTTGTTCAATTTTAGATTAGATAAAGCAAATATTTGCTTTAAGAAATAATTTAAATTTGTGTAACAATAAATCTGATCCATAGTATAATCAACCAAGTACAACTTATGAATATTTGAAAAAGATTGTCTTAAATCAACAGTTGAATAATGCCCGGTTTTGCTGATTTTGAAGATTTGGACGTAAGTTATTTTGGCTTTAAATTTGCCGGGCTTCATGCCGCTCGGCCAAATATTTGCTAAGGTCAATTAGCTTAGAATATCTTTACGGGCATTTAAATGAGTACAGTCAAAACTCACAAATGTTTGTAAATATCCCGCCAATTTCCATTTTTCACGTTCCAAATTAGATTTGCAAATTATTTTTTTTTCATTAGATGGAAAAAAATTTAATTACTTTTTGTATTTTTAAATTAAATTTGTTTAATAATTTGAGAACGTTTAGACTGGCTCACATAAACACACACACACACACTCATTGATAGTTTAGAGTATATAAATTTTTTTTATCAACCTTTTGAAATATCATCCAATCGTCAGGGGTCTTGGTTTATTTGTCTAAAAACGGAATACTAATCGAGCATCAAGTATAAGATAAGATAAGATAAATGATTGATTTCTCATTTGTTCAAAGAAAATAAAATGAGAAAAAAAAATAAAAAAAAAAATGAAAAAAAAAACTAGAACGGAATTTTTATTATAGATCATTTCGCTAGTCAACAAAAAATTTACTAATATTTAAGGCCGAGGTTAATCTTTGAATAAACAAAAAATTTTATTTTATATAGTAAAATATTTAGTTTTAGTCTAAATTTCCGTATTTGCCTTGGACAAACACAAATGACCATATCTCATTCGAATATCCCATGCACATTTTTCTTCTCTTTTACCTCTTGCTTAGAGCCAAGCAAGAAAAAATAAACCGTATCAGCTAAAATTAGTTTTAAACGACCCGGTTTAATATAAAAGATAATTTTCATTATAGACCATAATCACTTGTTTAATACACTTGGTCATAAACCTAAATTTTTCTTATCTCTCTCTCTCTTTCATTCTTTCTCTCTGTCTACTCGCTCACTATTAATAAAATAATAATAATAATCAACTAAGCTCATTTTTAAATTAATATTTTTCAAAAATTTAAGTTTAAACCATACATGGACCCGTCAGCTTTGATAGATACATTGTCGCCAAACGACATGGACATGTGGAATGGCTACAATTTTTTCACAGACGAAAACCTAAATCCCACAATCAAAGACGACATTAAGGAAGAAAATTTGGACATGGACTGCTGTTTTTCTTCCATATGTCCGAATGACTTGATAAATAGCCTAGAGGTCAACCTAAAGACTAACTTTCAGGATGAAAATTTTGACTACAATTCATCCTCATCGGTATCGCCTGACACCCATGTGGACTCTTTTGATTTTGTTCCCAGTATTCTGCAAGAACAAACACCTTTGCCGAGCTCTAATTTGCTTAGTGTCGGCCTAGAGAACGAAACAGTCAGGTACGATCTAGATTCGGTGTCTTCTTCGCCTAGTTCAGTGTCCAGTTCGACTATGGCATCGCCATCGCAAAGCCAAAAACCCGGTCAAATCTATCAAATTCAGCATGTTCAAAGTTCGGCTAAAACGACCAGTGTAGTTGCCATGGAAACAAGCAAGATAAAAAACACAGTACTGCCGCCAAGTCCGCCGTGTTCGTTCGGCTCGGACAGCGAAAGCAATCAATCATGTCAATCGGTGTCCAAGAATCAAGCGCACAGTATGGCCAATGTGTCCAAGATAAAGAATTCTGCCAAGAATACAATTCTGAAGCAAGCTAAAAGTCAATCTTTTCAGCCAAAATTATCCAATAAGTGCAAATCAACTTCAACAAATTCCAAATCTAGTCTGACCAATTTGGATGATGATTGTTGGCCATTTTTTGTCAGCTTAAGCGTAATTTTTTTTTAATTTTATTCAAATTTTATCTTTAATAAAGTGAAAAAAAAGCAAAAAAAGATAAAAAAATTAAACTAAAAAATAATTATTTAATAATTAAATTTAATTTTATATTAATTAGAAATTGCCTTCGTCCGGTCCTATAATGCTGACTGAAGAAGAAAAGCGCACTCTTGTACAAGAGGGACATCAAGTGCCTACACAATTGCCTTTGACCAAGTCCGAGGAAAAGATACTTAAGAAAATTAGACGCAAAATAAAGAACAAAATATCGGCTCAAGAGAGTAGACGCAAAAAAAAAGAATACGTCGACTCGCTTGAGCGCAAAATGGAAAACTACATTAACGAAAACCAAGAGCTTAAGAAACGACTTGAAGACTTGGAACTTAATAACAAAAATTTGCTCCTACAATTGGAAAAAATGAAAAGTTCATTAACCAGTCAAGAAAATTGCCAACCTCTTCAAACATTCAATCAGACAATAACTGAAATAAACCAATCTCAGACAAATTCCAACCAATTTGGAACATTAATACTTGTTTTGGTCCTGTTTTTCACGGTTGTATTTGGCATTTGGTCGCCAATAATAGCCAAAGACAAGCTGGCAAATTCGGCCGCATGTTCGACTGGTCTAAGTCGATCTCAATCAACTGCCACTTCATCAGTGGCCGTAGTTGCTGTAGCCACAGCTGCCGCGGCTGCTACTGCATCGGCTAAAGGCGACAATCAAGCCGAAGAGACAACAAAACAATCAATTAGACAAATTGTTTATGATGAAGCTGTGCCTAATTTGAAGAGAAAATCGCCTGACGACGAGGACTCGGGCGAGTTGAGCTCTCAAGCTGGCTCTAATAGCTCAATTGTGCGCAGCAAAACGGGCACCACGGTCGAACTGACCAAGGTAAGACCGTTCATAGGCAAGATACCCAGTATAACCAAAAATCCTGGCATGATTTCCAAAACTTCAATTCAGACAAATCAAACAACAGCTCAAAGCGATTACTTTGTGGTAAATCAGGCCAATGAGGACGGACAAGTGATCATACTTAATCTGGGCAATAACAACCAGAATTCGGACATACCAAAGCACATGAATAACATTCGAGTGATTAACTCGGCCCCAAATGCGGCCAAAATGCCGACCAGATTTCGGGTCATAAACAGTAACCCAAGTTACAATTCTGTTAATCAAGCCGTAATAAAACTAACCTCTTCTTAGACTGATAAAATTTTTATTACATAATAATCTTTTCTCTTTTTTTTTTCTGGTATCTTTTGGGGATCTATTTTTGTAAATGGTTTTTTGTTCTTTTATTTGGTTCTTATTTTATTGGTGTTGGCCATTTGACTGCTTTGAATTCCACAATTGAAAATGACGCAGTCAGGCCAAACGATAGGAAAGTAGATCAGGCGACAAAAATTTTGTTACCTATATTATTATTTTTTTTTGCCATTTTTTGTTCAGTATTTATTTATTTGTACCAGAAAAAATAAAATAATTGCAAGCTTGTTTTGCAATTTATGATTACAATTTTCCGCTCTATTGGTAAATTGAGGATTTTTTCTGAATTTCTGGCTTGAAAAATGAACCAAAGGTTACTTAACAAGTAAGCTAATAAGTGTTATTTTATTTCGACTTGTTTGAATTAGATTTCTTTATTTTAATTAAATTTTTATCGAATAAAATATTTATTTGAATATTGTTTATTAGCCGTATATTTTGGTACGAAAACACATGTGCCAATCTCAGGACAATTGAGTAAAGGCATGCTAATGTGGCCTGGTCAAGGATTGGTGGCGTGTTTTCTCAATATTGCCAATATTTTTTCTAATATTTATTTATTATTTTATGGTGAATGACATAAATTTATAAAATTTGTGATGTTTAAAAACAATACACTTTTATTTTTTTCTAAGATTTTTTTTTGTTTGTTTATTTTATCTTGTTTAGCTTTAAAATTTTAGTTGATAAAAAAACATTTAAAACAAAGCGCATATAAAAACAGCCATTTAAAAAAAAAATTCGTAAATAATTTTTTCTTATTTCTTTTTTTAATTACTGAAAATATTTTAAAATAAATGTTCTTAAATAAAAATTGTTTTTTATATTTTGATAAGAGCTTTTAATTTCTGCTTATTAAGAAGTTGTTATGCAATTAAAAGATTTTATTCGCTTAAGATTATATTTGATGATTGATAATCAATCCAGATTTTAGATAAAACTTTATCTAAAATTATGATAAAATTATTTATTTAAAAATTTTAAAAAATGTGTTCAAAAAACGTGCGATTTCTATTTTGATATTTCATAAAGAAAGTTTATCACAAATGTTAATAGTTTTTTTAAACAACATTACCTAGATAATATTTAGATAAAACAAAATTAATAAACCTAAATTTAATTACGGTTTAAAATTTTTATTTATTTAAGTATTTATCTATTTTTGATAAGCGGTCAAGTTTCAACTTTTCGGCAGACAATTTATAATTAAATTTAGTTTTTTTGAAATTAATTTGATTTGATATAAAACCTGACCGTTGTGCATAGATAGTAGCTTTATTTAGGTCAAAGTGTTGGCTTTTATTATTCTGATAAGAAGCTCAAAGCTCTACTTGTTCTTGATATTTGACTAATTTTCACAATTTATTGATGTATTTCAGATTTTTAAGTGGTTTTCGAGTACCAAAGGCCAACAAAGAAAAAAAAATAATAAAAATATTTTGAATTAAATATTCCAAAGGATGGACTGATCAAAAATATACCAAAATTATTTATCCAAAATTTGTTCTAATAAAACTAAATTGAGTAATTTGTTCAAACAACTATTTCAAATAAAATTTTAGCCCTGGACTGACAGCAAACAAAGAAATCCTATTCATTTAATTGAAAAACTAAATAATGACTTGATTAAATTTTATTTCGAATTTTTAATTTAAAAAAATTTCATTGATTAAATTTATAGAAAAATAATATTGAATGAATCATCAATTTTTCCTAGATTTTTCCAAAAAATGGATATGTATCCAGAATCCTTACAGGACAAATGCTTTGTCATTATATTTTTTTCGTATACTTTAAACTTTGTGATATTCAACAAAAATTTCGGCATTTAATGCATTTTAATGTGTAAAATGAAACCAATCCTTATGTTTTTATCACATAGCTGAAGCTTTTATAAATACAGATTCAAGGTTAGTTTGGAAAAGAGTATACAACTAGATAAATTTTATCGATATAAAAAAAACTTAAATCATTTTTTTTAAATTTGAAAAAAAATTTCTAGTCTTTTTATAAAATGGCTTCTAAAGTTGAAATTAAATACACCCAGGTAATACTTAATTACAAAAAATATATGCCTTTTTTTCATATATCTATTTAAAGTTATTTATAAACAATGAATTTGTTAATGCCAAAACTGGTAGAACATTTCCAACATATAATCCGGCCACTGAGGAAGAAATTGCTCAAGTACAAGAAGCTGGAGTAGAAGACGTCGATCTAGCAGTTAAAGCTGCACGTCAAGCATTCCATAAAAATTCTGAATGGAGAAAAATGGATGCGTCAGCCAGAGGTCTTTTGTTATTCAAATTTGCCCAATTGATGAGAAGAGACGAGGAGTATTTGGCTGTAATCAAAATCTTAATAATTCTTATTATCTTGTTCAAATTTTTAATTTTTTTTTATAGAAACTCGAATCATTGGATTGTGGAAAAACATACGCTGAATCAATGGGTGATATTGACTCGTCCATTAAATGCATGGAATACTATGGAGGATGGGCAGATAAAATATCTGGACAGACAATTCCTGTCGATGGTCCAAATTTTTGCTACACCAGACACGAACCAATTGGAGTTTGTGGACAAATCATTCCATGGAATTATCCAATCATGATGGCAATATGGAAATTCGGCCCTGCACTTGCTTGCGGAAACACAGTTGTCTTAAAGCCGGCTGAGCTGACTCCATTGAGTATACTCTATTTGGCAAGTTTGTTCAAAGAGGCAGGTTTTCCACCAGGAGTGGTTAATATAATACCAGGATATGGACATATAGCAGGCAATGCGTTGGCAATGCACATGAATGTAGACAAGATAGCATTCACTGGATCAGCTGTGACAGGAAGAAAAATACAGGAATCTTCGGCAAAGAGTAATCTAAAGCGTGTTGCTTTGGAATTAGGTGGCAAAAGTCCATTCATTATTTTTGATGTTGATGATGAATATTTGCAAAACGCTGCCGAAGACACTGCTTTTTCCATATTCAGCAACCAAGGCCAATCTTGTTGTGCTTCATCAAGAATTTTTGTCCATGAGAAAGTCTACGACAAATTTATCGAAAAATTAAAAAAGTTAGCTGATGAAAAAGTTGTTGGTGATCCTTTGGATGAAAAATCGACCAGCGGAGCAATAATAAATGATGTACAATTCAAAAAAATAATGAACTACATCGATATAGGAGTCAAAGAAGGCGCAAGACTTGTTTGTGGTGGAAAAAGAGTCGGTAACAAAGGTTACTTTATTAGACCGACCATTTTCGCTGACTGTACTGACGAAATGACTATTGCCAGAGAAGAAATATTTGGACCAGTTGTATCTGTTTTTAAGTTTAAGGACATGGACGAAGTTATTCAACGAGCTAATGCAACAACATATGGATTAGCTGCAGGTGTCTATAGTAAAGATATAAATCAGATAATAAAAGTATCTGATTCACTGGAAGCAGGTACAGTTTGGGTAAATTCCTACGAAACAACTGCAAATCAAGCGCCATTTGGAGGATTCAAACAGAGTGGTTTCGGACGTGAACTGTAATTTTTTTACTCACCTTTCTGATCAAGTTTAATTAATTAATTTTTTTCTTAATAGTGGAGAATATGGTTTGCATGAATACACCGAAGTTAAGACTGTTTCAATTAGAATTTCTTAAATACTTGATCGAAAATTTTTAGTTTGCTAATTAAACTTTTAATTGAAAGATGCTTTAATAAAGGCTAATATCTTATTCATTTTTTATTAAAGCTACCAAAAGACTCAAAATAAATAATAATATTAGTCTTTAATTAACAGGTAAACCTATCTTTTATTATATTCGTTAAAATACTAATATTAAAAAATGTAATAATACTAAAATTTAAAATTCATTTAAAAATTTTAAAATATAAAGCTAAAATTTATTTTTTTGTATTAATATAAAAATTTAATAATCTAGTTAATTAATTAAATGCTAATATTTAGTTTTTTCGGTATTTTTAAACTGATACTTAATATATAAATAAAGTATTTATCTATTTTTGACAAGCGGTCAAGTTTCAACTTTTCGGCAGACAATTTATAATTAAATTTAGTTTTTTTGAAATTAATTTGATTTGATATAAAACCTGACCGTTGTGCATAGATAGTAGCTTTATTTAGGTCAAAGTGTTGGCTTTTATTATTCTGATAAGAAGCTCAAAGCTCTACTTGTTCTTGATATTTGACTAATTTTCACAATTTATTGATGTATTTCAGATTTTTAAGTGGTTTTCGAGTACCAAAGGCCAACAAAGAAAAAAAAATAATAAAAATATTTTGAATTAAATATTCCAAAGGATGGACTGATCAAAAATATACCAAAATTATTTATCCAAAATTTGTTCTAATAAAACTAAATTGAGTAATTTGTTCAAACAACTATTTCAAATAAAATTTTAGCCCTGGACTGACAGCAAACAAAGAAATCCTATTCATTTAATTGAAAAACTAAATAATGACTTGATTAAATTTTATTTCGAATTTTTAATTTAAAAAAATTCTTTATAACTTCAATACTTTTTATATGTAGAATATAAATTGTTTATCTATTTTTTTGTAGCAGCCGCATTTTCAGCCGCTTTCTTTTCCTCTGCCAATTTCTGCTTCATTTTCATGCGTTCTGCATCACGTCGCTTTCTCTCTTCCAAAGAAAGTCCCTTGTTGGCATCTGTGTCCGATTGTTTAGTGCCTTTGTGTGCCTGATTTTTGAGATTTTTCTCTCTTGCCAATTCACGTTGATTACCTCTAGTCATTTCTGGAGTTAGCCTAATAAAAAGACAACTTTGACCCTCAGTCGAAGTCGAAATTTTAAACTAAACCAATCTAAAGAAAAATTTTTTTGTTTAAGATAAATTATTTTTTATGAGTTTTCTAAGAACTTTCTATCAAATGCGCCACCATTATTCGTACACTAGACTTTGCATATATTCCATTTAGTATAATTTCTAATATTTAGTGCAATATTATTTTTTCACAATTTGATTGTGCAAATAAATACCTTTCGAATTTTTGTTCACATTTTATTATTAAATAATTAAAAATTAAAATTTCTTACATTGACGCCTAGGTAACCATTTGAAAAAAATAAAATCATTATTTGCGATAAATTAGAATCTTTTTTCTAAGAAATCCAACTCAAAGTAAATAAATTCACTTCAACACTTCAAGTATCCTAAATTCGAGTTTTTAATAAGCTTATATATATTTTTTTTACATTAATATAAACTTTTGTCTAACAAACTAGCTTTTTTTAAGTATGCTTTTAATATTTGAGACAGAATACTAAATTTTAAGTTTTTCTATATTTTGGTAATAAGCATAGTTTGGAAAAGCCAATTTATACTCGTTTCTAAACATTCAAAGAATTTTCTCGTTAAAATAGAAATTTTATTCAAATGTTAAGATGAGCAGATAATCAAGGTATTTTATCTTTTATTTAAAAGTTACTCAAGCGTTCAGTTCGATCATCGCCCAAAGACTTTCTTCTTTAATTACATTTTATTGAGGCAAAAATTTCAAATACTTGGCTGACGTAAAATCAAACTTGCTTATTTTTAATTGTTTATTAACAGAAAATCAAGTAGTTTATTTTAGTATAACTTTTTTTTAATAATATTTGCTTCTGAATGGTAAAAAATGAATGATAAAGCTAAAATACACCTCGTTTTAACCAACAATAGATTCCTTAATAATTCAACATATTATTAAATAAAAGGACTTATATTTTAAAATAATATTAAAATACAATTTAGTTTTCTTTTTGCTTAATTTTTTGTATTTTTGGTCTTGTTTTCCAGAAAACATTTTTGATACAAATTTTATAATATTTTCTCTTAAAAAAAAAAGGTGAGCTCTTTTTTAAGACTTAAATTATGTAGGTGCATAGAAAATATGTTTTTTATTTAAATTACAATGTGTTTTTGAATAGATTTTTATTTTCTTTTTCTCATTTAATTTTTATTCGTCATTTAAAAGCTAATTTACTTTTAAATACGTCAATTTGGCCAACTTTAGGTCAAGCATAAATTGTTTATGATAGCAAATGGAATTTTAATTAGATTTTTTTAAAGAAAAAATCGGATTTTTCACTCAAAAATGCCATGCAAATGTCAGATAAGAAATAAAGGCGATTGTTTTATCTTTGAAAGTGATTTTGAGAGCTAAATTGAAAATAAACACTTTGTTTGCCATCAATTTAGAATGGGTGGATAAGCGACCAATTTTTCAACTTGGTCCATTCGTCAGGGCGAAGCAAATATTTTTATTTTATTTCATTTATCAAAAAATATAGACCATTTTATTAACAGACTCTTGTAGAGACGTAATTGGCATAACTTGCCAGTTTTCGAAGAAAAATTAAAGTACATTGGAAAATAAAATGTTTGCTAATCAAACATCTAGTTCTAAAAATAGGACCAAATTACCCAATGCCGACACTTAAATGAAGCTATTTGCGGTATATTGGCAAATTTATACTCAAATTTAAGTGCAAATTTGGTCATAGCTACCAATCGAGGCCCAGTCATATTCCATGAATTCGTGCCCAGATCAACTAACAAGGCTATAAAAAATAGATTTAAGCTAAGGTAAAATAAAATTGGTATATTTTATTTATTTAGAAAATAATATGTTTTTTTTTTTTTTAATTCTGGTTGTTTTTCTTAAGTTGGTTAAGAGTGTAAGGCAATAGAAGAGCACTCGGCCAATAAATGGCTCTGTTACTAAGATACCCTGAAGACAAAAATTATGTCGTTTCTATAAAAAAAATTATTTTTTGTTTGCATTAATTAAAATAAACAAAGCAAGACTTAGAAAAAGCTAAGCTAAAAATGATCATATATTTATTTTATTCAAATGCTATTAGCATAAAACTTATTTTTTTCATTTGGAGCATAGAGAAAATAAAAAAAGAGAGAAAAATATATGAAAAAAATTCTCTATAATTTAAAATTCTATATTTTTTCTATATACGTACATAGAAAAAAAAAAAAAATATATATATATATCTAAATATACATATTATAAATATATGATACTTAACCCTTACTAAACATATTTTCTCTATTTTGGTTGTGTATTTCTAATCAAATGCCTTGTGATATGCTTGTGAATAATTTATCCAAAGATAGTCAATCGATAAAAAGACGGATCTAAGAACACTGGCAGAAAATATTATCTTATCTTATTTCTAGTGGTTTGAGTGTATCTAAGAGAATATGATTATCAATATGAGTGCATTATAATTATTTTTTTCATTTAAATAATTTTAGATTTGGTTTTTTTTGTAAATGGAACTTCGGGTTGGTCAAAAGTACCGTCTAGGCCGCAAGATCGGCAGTGGTTCATTCGGTGATATCTATCTGGGCTATAACATCGTGACCAATGAAGAAGTGGGCATAAAGCTCGAGTGCACCAAGACAAAGCACCCGCAGTTGCACATCGAGAGCAAGATATACAGGCTGTTGCAGGGCGGAGTGGGCATTCCGTCGCTGAAGTGGTGCGGCGGCGAAGGCGACTACAATGTGATGGTCATGGAGCTGCTCGGGCCCAGTCTCGAGGACCTGTTCAACTTTTGCTCGCGCAAATTCAGCCTAAAGACAGTACTTCTGCTCGCCGATCAGACCATAAGCCGCATTGAATACATCCACTCGAAAAACTTCATCCATAGGGACATAAAGCCGGACAACTTTCTGATGGGTCTGGCCAAAAAGGGCAACCTAGTGTACATAATCGACTTTGGCTTGGCCAAAAAATTCCGTGATCCGCGCACTCACCAGCACATTGCTTACCGTGAGAACAAAAACCTGACCGGCACTGCTCGCTACGCGTCCATAAACACGCACATGGGCGTCGAGCAGAGCCGCCGGGACGATCTCGAATCGCTTGGCTACGTGTTCATGTACTTTAACCGAGGCTCGTTGCCCTGGCAGGGCCTCAAAGCGCAGACCAAGCGCCAAAAGTACGAGAGAATCAGCGAGAAAAAAATGGCCACCAGCGTCGAAGAGCTCTGCAAGGGCTTTCCCACTGAATTTTGTAATTACCTCGGCTATTGCCGCTCGCTGCGATTCGACGATCGACCTGACTACCAGTACCTAAGACAACTATTCCGCAATTTGTTCCACAGACAAGGCTTTACATACGACTTCATGTTCGACTGGAACAATTTAAAATTTGTAACCAAATAGATAAAAATAAAAGATAAAAATGTATTTAAAATTTATTCAAAATTAAGGCTAATAGCTCCAATGCCAACAAGTCCAATCAAGAAGCAAATGGCGAAACCAACCAGGCCAACAATGGAGGCACGCAGCGGCAGCCGAGTTCGGCCGCATTGGGCCCAGCTCGCCAGCCAACAGCCATGGTCAACAACTCATCCGGATCGGCCATACAACAAATAGCACCTCAGCATCTAATCAGCACCAACAATAACTTAGTTAATCCGGGCAAATTCTAAGGCATACTGTTCCGCGCGATCTGATTTAATTTCATTTATGACATTTTTTTGTCTAATTAAAAAAAAAAAATTAAATAAATTCTCTCTCTTTTTTTTCTCCTCTATTCTCATTTTTCTTTCCCTTTGGAATAAATTGAAGTTTTCCTAATTTTAACGCCGTATCACCCATTCTAGATGGCCTATTATAACAATTAGTGAGGGAAATTGTTTTTTTTTTATTGATTGTTTTTTTTTTTTTTAATTTTAATTAGCAGCTTTATTTTGATGAAGAAAAATTTCAATATTTTATGTGAATTGTAAAATTTAGAAATTTGTAAATTTGTTTTTTTTTTCTTCTCTTTTTTTGTTTGTCTGATCGGCGAGCATGTTCCGTACATGGAATGTTCCCAAGAGGTAAATTACCATCGATTGTACCTAGACTAACAAACACATGCCTATTGTATCATTTTTATCATTTATCATCATGTGCTTATGGTCATTTAATTTTTTAATGATTTTTTACATTTTGTCTGGGAAGATATACAATTTTTTTTATTATTTGTTTGATTTAAAGACATAATAAACAAGAATTAATTATTTGATTTTTTGTTTTAATTTTATTCTTACTTTTCTTAATATTTTTGAACAAAATTAGATAATAGGAATTTATATAGAAGAAATTGGCTGTAAAACACTAGAAAGCCCGGCCGATTAATTAAAAAAATTTCAAATTAAAATATCTAAAAAATTACAAGTATTACTAGTTGATTTTAAGTAATTTTTGATAACTTTATCTCTTTGAGATAATATTCGAGTTTATATTTTTTAAAAAGGGGTTTCAAAAACTCCTCGGGCTTTCTGGTGTTAAGTCAATTAATATTTGTTGTGTTGTTAAAATGGTTTTTTCTTTTGTTTAGGGTAAAAGCTTTGGCACAGAGAACATACACAAAGCTAAGTTTTAGATTGTCATTAAAATCAGGTTTATTGGTCTAATAAGAATTTAAAGATTTAAATTATTACTTTTTTCAATTATGTATTTAGTGCAGCTTAAAACAAATAAAGAAAAATTATTATTTACTTTTTGTATAAAAAAAAGAAAAAAAATATTGTGAAATTAGTACTATGAGACCAAGCAAAAAATTTTTAACTTTTATAAAATTTTTTCGCCAACCAAAAATAATTGCTTATTTGATAATAAAATCTAAGAATAAAATGACATTTTGTTCACTTCCTAACTCTAAAACAAAAATAAGAAATCCTCTTTTAATATTCTATACTATCATTTTAAATCACTTAACATCTTTTAAACAAAATTTTCTTTTACTAATAATTTATAATTTGTTTAAATAAATTATTCATTCATAAACTGTTGGCAAAATACGAGTAAAATATTCAGCATTCAAAAAAATTGTTTATGAACTAACAAATATTTTGATAGAACTATTGATGATATATTTTATAAGATTAATAATAATCCAAATGATTAATTTATCTTATAAAGAGGTAATGCAAGTCAAGAATAGTGTTATTTGAAATTTGAATCTTTAATAATTAGTTATTTTATTACAATTAATCATATTTGTGACCAAATAGATATTTTATCTTAAAAAACATTTTTTAAATTTAAAACGCTCTAAAAATACCATTAAAATTCAATTTAATTAGCGATATTTTTTTCACATCTACTCTGGTAATATTTATGAAAAATTAAACTTAATAAATACATGTATTTTAATCTGTTCCGTGTACCTTTATCGATATTAGTTTGATACAGCTTTTAGGTAACTTGAAATAATTGATGACTTCAGTGCTATCAGATTTCCCTCAAATTGGATCTCCAGAACGCGATAAATTCAAGCTCTTGAGTAGGAGATTGGTTTACAATTTAATTTAGGTATTTAATGAAAAATAAAATCCATGTTTCTGGTTAAATTATTCTTTAAAAAATATTAAATAATTCCTGTCTTGTTTACATTTATTTCAAAAAGCAAGATTTTTTATTTTCTAGAAAATTATACCAAATTATTTTATTGATTCAATAATTTCTATCAGAAAATTAGTTAAGTGTAATCTCCGCGCTAATTTAATAATTATTCAGGTATTTAGTTTGTTTATATCTGGAAAAAGTTTTCACTTATTTTTATTTTTAAAAATTATTTTTTATATTTAATTATTTTTTTTAAACTAAAATAATCTTAGAAATCAAGTCCACGCAAAAAATCCTCTCAGTATAGATCAATTAAACCATAGTTTTATAATTACGTATTATTTCTCAGTATAGTAATTATTTTAAAAAATCGAGATTATAATTTCTAATAATTAAAAAAGGATTCATTAAACATAATCTTCTTTGATTAAAAAACGAATAATAACAAAATGAGTCCGTAATTCGAGCTCAAGTCATTTGAAAAACTGTGTCCAACAGATTCTTAATTAAGTCTAATTTTTCGTTTCAGTTATTTGGTGATTAATAATGAATTTTTTACTAATTTTTATCATCTAATCTTTCAAAATCAAATTAAGTTTTATCAAAATAAACAGATAATTTTATGATGTTAGATTTTTAATTAGAGAATTTTTTAGACCCATATCGAACTTTTTCAACTAGACTCTTTTAATTTAATTAATGCCAAAATTTAAAAAGCATTTTTCTATTCGATTCTTTTCATTTTTCAAATAAAGAGCTTGTTTATTTTATTGGTATAAATTGAAAATTGGCTTATTTTAGCAAAAAGCTTTATTAAAAAAGAGGATACAGACCATCTTTTATTTATATCTAATCAATAGCGCAATCGACTAAAAGTTAGAAATAAATCATGATTTGAACTTAATTTAAATTTAAACAAAAAATTAAAAAATTTTTATGTGATGAGAATAAAAATAAATCCAGACAAAGTACATTATTTAAACAATTATTCTTTATTTATAGATCTGTAGACTAAATTTTTTCTTTATTATAGATAAGATAGTCATAATTTAAACAAATTTTAGCTTTTAAATTTTAATTCATTTATTTGTCTGAGAAGCGATTATAAATTAAAAAAAAGATTAAAACAAACTAATTTGCTTTTTGACATGGAAAAAACATGATTCATGGCAAATTTAGTTTTAACTTGAATGCCAAAATTAATAAATCAATTAAATGTATCAAGCATGTACCTTAGAGTTAACACAGCATTAGATTGTATGAATAAAATCAGCCAATTTAATTATTTAAAATTATTTCTCAAATTTTAAATGCATATTTAAGAGTTTTTAAAATAATTTATGGATAATTGTTAAATGTTACATTTTGTAATTAAACATGATTTTAAATAAGTTTAAATGTCAAATCGATTAATTTGATATGAAAGATAGAAAATTCTCTGCTTTTATTTTGTTTTATTTTATTTGAATATTTTAGTTCATTCAATCCAAAGTAACAAAGTTTTAGTATAAAAACTAAATTTTGTTCTTTAAAACAATTCTATAAAATATAGAATAATAAAACAAAAATTCTAATTCAAAGCTTCTATGTACAAATTATAACATTTATTTATAATTTTATGACCATTAAATAAAAATCTATTTCGCTTAGTAAAGATCAAGTTGATAGTTGATTTATAATCTCGAAGGATTTTTTTAATTTTAGATAAAAGATTTTAAAATGCTCAAACAAGTTCTTTTATTTTGTTTCGTGTTTTCATATACGATGGCAAAATACATCGACAAGTATAAATTTCACTCCTTTTAAAAAATGTATAGATTTTTCAAGATTTGATCAAAAAATAGCAACCAACTTGATTTTTTAAAGGCAATAGACAAAATAGATAAAAAACTAAAGTAATTTACTCAAAACAAAAACACGATAAAAAAATCATTATATAATTTTTCATAGCGATGAAATTATTACCAAGATGCTAAATAATCAAAGGTTTTACACTCTTTATTTGGTTTAGTTTGTGTAAATTTTATATTTTAGAAATAAAAGAAGTGATATTGACTCACGACTAATGGAACTTCAAGCCAAAATAGATCTCGTTAAAGGTTAATTTTCAATTATTTTACAAAAAAAAATATTTAATTATTATTTTCAGCCTATCAACAAATGCCAGCCGGCCATGGTCAGTTCGATTTTGATAAAATGTAAAAAATTTTAAGTATATTCTTAATTTAAATATTTTATTAAATTCCTTTTTATTATATAGAGGAAAAAGATTTATCAATCCATTAAAATTTGGTTATCAATCTTCATAAAATAAATAAATTGTTTGCATTTATTTAACTCATCATTCAGTAGAATGGAACACTTTTCAATTAAATCTATTTAAATTTAGAAATATTCTATTTTATGTTTAATGTACGATTATTAATAAAATTATTAATTTTTAAAATATCTTTAACTCACCCTCATTAACAATTTAATTGGTTTGTTTTTTTCACTTGGCAAATAGCTTATGTCCAAAACAGAAATAAAATTTTAGATAAAGTGTTGAATTTCATTACATCAATATTTAACTTTGGCAGAATTTAAAGTGAAATCTGCGGAAAAAAACTAATTAAAAGATTCGTGTCTACAAAATAAAAAAAAAGTTTATGTAATCATGAAATATAACGAGGCGAATAACAATAAAGAAAGTTCGATTATCATAAAAATCAATATTAAATAAATATTATAACAAATCCGAGTGATAATTTTTTAAGTGACTTTTATTTTTTTTTGTATTTACCAAGTGAATTTTCGCCCAACAAATGTGACTATCGAAATCATGACGTTAATTTATATAAAAAACTAATTTAAGAATAGAAAATTCAAATATTTATCAGTTTATATAAAGAAAAAATTTAAGTATAAATTGAGTCATAAAAGGAATCCATGGAAATCAAAATTAAGTTATTGTCTTTAGGCTTAAAATAAATTAATTAGAAAAAAGATGAAATTGATCTTGACCAAAATTATAATCTGTGTTATATTGGCCACAATGGTTTGCCAAAAAATCTCCGGACTCAAAACGTAAATTGCTTACTTAAACAAAATGAGAGTTTATTTCAAAATTTTCTTTAAGAGATACAAATAAAGATAACAAGAGTCTTAAATATATTTTAAAGAAAATATCTAGTTCTAATTTTGACCACAGGTATAACTAAATGAATAAGAAATTATCTAGTTTATTTAAATGTCCAATTAAGACTAAAAAGAAATGATGTTGAAGCCAGAATGTTGGAATTACAGGCCAAAATTTTATTAGCCAAAGCGTAAGTATTTAACTATTTAATTAAAATTGAAAAAAAAATTATTCTTTTGATTTTAAAGCTTAGCCGAAATGCCTGTTGGTAAGCGAGATTTATAAAGCTTAAAGATTAAATTAATTATATTTTATTTGTTGTATTTTTAGGTTATGGAAGATTCGATTTTGATGAATTGTAAAATTTTATAATTTAAATTTAATATATTTTATTTTTATTTTTTTTTTAGAGGAAAACGGTCTGTCGATTCAAACTTTGATGCTTTGCTTCCAAAACCATAGTTTATAACAAAAATGAAAACCATTTATTATTATTTAAAATTCATTTATTTTTTGTATACCCTTATATTAAATAAAATTTGTTATTAATTAACTATTTTGGTTTTTTTTTAATTTTTTAGAATTTAATTTTAAAAACCAGATAAGTTCATTTTCATAAAGTAGGTGTCTTTTTAAGCAAATGTTCATTCAAATAAATGAATATTTATGTGAAAGTTTTTATGATTTGGGAAGTAGGCATTTGCATTTTTATTTATTTTTTATTGTTTATCGTCAATATCGAGAATTTATGACGTATATTTCGTGATTGTAGAAAAAAAGTGAAAATTTACTATTCAATTTATTCTAAATTTTAAGCTCATATCATTAAATTAGAATGACTGATTTTAAACTAAATAAAAGCTTCAATTTACACGAATTAAAATTTGCATTAAAACAAAAGTTTGTTTTTGATCTTTACCAAAATGAAAGTTGTCTAATTCAGAATGCCTTAAATCAATATAAATACAGCTCATCTTGAAATTTTTTATCATCAAAAAAAAAAGAATACTCAAGAAATCAGCATGAAAGTTTCATTTCAATACGCATTTTTGGTTGTCATAGTGTCAGCTTGTGCAATCAATGGTTCAATGGCATTTCCAAAGTTATCCAAAGAAATAAGAAAGCAAATCTTCTTGGAAGAATTGGGCGAATTCGAAAAGGACCTTGAGTAATTATTGATCTGTAAATTTGAAGAATGAAAGCTTAATTTAATTGTTTTAAGCCAGAAAATTTTGGATATAATGGCTCATTCCAGAGTGTAAAGACTTATTGTCTGCCAAAACTAAAATCTAATTTTCTGTTTAAGAAATAAGAGAAGCGATGTAGATGCTAGACTGATGGAAATTCAAGCTAAAATTCTATTGAAAAAGATGTAAATTTTTTTAATTTTATTTATTTTTATGTAGAATTCTATCTATTTTAAAATTTAGGTTTCAAGAGTCTTTACCTGGTCACGGAAGATTCGACTTTGATCAAATGTAAAATGAAATTATTTTTTTAAAAATAAAATTAAAAAATTCTTTTAAAACAGAGGCAAAAGATCGAATGACCAAGCTGAATCAAATGAAGAGGCCATCGCCCAGTCTAAGCTAATCGAATACTTTCATATATAATTGACTTATTTAGTAGAACTTTTTTTTATATTACCAAAACTAAATATTTAAAAAATAACACTAAAAATTAATTTTAAATTTTGATTTTTTTTTGAATGAAAAAAAAATAAACTATTACTAAAAAAAATTAAATAAAGTTTTGTTATAATAAAAAAAATTAAAACAACGCTCAGAAATACATGTCTTAAGTGATAAAAAACTATTTAATTTGAAGAATTTTTAAATGAACCAAAATTTAAATCACAATTTGGAAACTGAAAAAAACGATACCAACCAGGAATCTGCTGATCTAGACAAGAAAGCCGAGCTTGAGCAAGAAAATTTAGTCCTAATTCAGTTCACAGATTTGGACGACGCCAAGTATTGTGAAAAGTTTAGCAGTCAATTTAAATCATTAGAGATAACTAAACCAAATCCCATAATTCAAATAGGCAATAGACTTTATCAAGGCGAATATCAGAACAATATTGGAACTTATTTGTATTTTGAGGAAAACAAAGCTCCAGAGGAACAAAAAGCCGAATACGAATATTTTGGAAAATCGTTCAAAAAGCTTATTCTAACGCGTTTATTTGTGGAGGAAAAACAAAACTAGAGGTAAGCCGATCAATAAATTAAGGAAGTCATTCTAGACTGCTAGGCTATTAAATTAATTTTTAGTTAACTAATGAATACATTATTAAAAATCAGTAAAATTCCGAGTTCTTTGCTATTTAGACCAATTGAAACAAGTCAAGTCTTGCTAAAGCAACCAATTTTGGTCAATAGTTGTATTCGAAGCAATTATACCTTTAATTTAAACAGTAAACTTGTTAGATACAGACGAGCTACACGTCCCAAGAAAACAACAGATCATTCAATTTTGCTCAATTACGAACAAAGTCAATTTGCTGAGAAAATTGGTGTTACCAAAAGTTGGAACTCTTGGAATACTTGTAAGCCGAAAATAAATTTAAATAAAATTTTAAAAACCAATTAATTAGTCCAAAAAAAATATTAAACAAAAAACATTAAGTCTATTAATTTAGGGTTTTTTACCGCCAACATTACAAATTTAATTTTTTAATTTAGTCTCATTTCATATTTAATAAATTTTTAATGTAACAATTTGCTAATTAATTGACCAGATCAAGCAAGTGTTTTTAAAAAAAAAAATTATCAATTATTTATTTATATTATAAAATAAAGTTAACTTTTTAAAAATTTCAAATTTTTGGTTTCCAATAGCAATCTCTCAGATTAACTAAACTAATAAAACATATAATTTATTAATTTTATTAAGCCAATCTTTTGGACGGAAAGCGACCAGCGGAAAGTGCTGCAGATGACGCATTAATTCGAAAATTCCTTTTTGGCACATTTCACGGTCTATTCGCTTCAGAGATTTTAATTAAACGAAAATTCAATACAATTAATATCGGATTTTTAATCAGACTTCCGAGACAAAATTATTCACAAAAAGTATATTTTCTAGTTGGCTACGCCGAAGAGCTTCTGTCCAGCTGGTTAAAGTGTGTAGTCAAAATTCAAGTGCAAACTATATATAACAAAAATGATCTTGTCTTTAGGACATGGTAAATGAGAAGTGATTAATTAGAAAAAAAAGATAAACAAACCTCAATTAATGTTTTAATTTTATTTTTAAAATGATCAGTGAAAAAATAAATTTCAAAAATTTTAATCTATTATCAAGCTCTCTAGTCTGTCTGATTTTGGCCTCATTATACGTGCTCAGCCTCTACTTTTGGAGCAGAGAAAATCGCTATAAACGAGATGAGCCTGCTGTTATCAAACGCCGTTTCATTAGCGTGATCTTGTCATCTATTATAAGTTTATTAGTTATTTATGCCCTATCAACCACTGACCAAGATTCAACAAGTTACACCATTTGCCAATGGACTGGCCTACGCGTTGACATCATTAACCTTTTTTTCTCTATTTTGGTATCAGTTGGCCTAACAGCGCTTCTATTCATAGGACCTATACTTCAAAATTTTTGCGTACAATATCACGGTTTTTTGCTAAATTTACGCTATAAATATTCAAAAAATAATAATGAAATTTCCAATTCAGAGACAATTGATAAATTTAATTCTTTGAATTATTTTTCTAAGTTTATTAAAAAAACTATTGCTTCCTTAGCCAGAAATCTTAGGCCATCAAAAATTATAAGCATATTTTTGAATTTAAATTTTTTAAGAAATTACATAATTAGCGCCCTTACAGAAGAATTTGTTTTCCGAAGTTGTATGCTTCCATTATTGGTCGGGCATACATCTTGGCTAAATTGTGTTCTATTAGCACCATTGTTTTTTGGTACAGCTCATTTACACCACATATACGAGAGCTACAAGGCCAAAGAACAATGCTTGAAAATTTTACTAGTCCGCCATCTATTTCAATTTTGCTATACATACAGCTTTGGTGTTTACTCATCTTATCTATTTTTAAGAACCGGAAACTTTTTTGCATCGTTTTTGACCCATTCATTTTGTAATCTGATGGGCTTTCCGGACTTTGACGAGTTAATTAATGAATTCAGAGGCAAGACTAGAGTTTTTCTTGTTTTTATGTATTTTTTCGGATTATTTTCTTTTTTTTATCTACTAAGTCCACTAACAAATCCAAACATATTTCATAATTTTGTTTATTCTAATCATTTTTGATCATTTAAAATATTTTATTTTGTTGAAATTAAGAAATAAATAATTTTTAAATTTGATTTTATTTTCCTTTTCAAATAGTAAGAAATCCTAAAAGTTTATTTAATTAAACGAAAACAGAATATGCGAATAAATTATTATTTTTTAAATAAATAAAGAAAAAAATTTCTTTAATTGATTCCAAAAACTTTATTAAAATGTATTCAATTTAATTTAATTTTTAAATTGAATTCCCCAATTGTCTACGGCAATAAAATAATGCTTTCTTTTTAAATCAAATTTCGATTAATTCTACATTAAATTTAATTTAAAAGAACTCTAAGTCATATAAATGTCTTAAAGTCAAATTTTTAAATTGATTATATTTAAAAGCTACTATTAATTTGACAAAAGCATTTTTAAAATTTGCATTAATTATTAAAAGCTTTGGTATTGAGTGGAAGTATTACTAGATATTTTGTTTTAGAATATAGTAATCTATAATTATTTACAAAATCTATTTTCTTTCAAAATTAATTTAAAGTTTTTTAATTAAGATTTTATTCGAATTAAAATTATTATTGCTAAGCAATACAAATAGAAGCCATTACAATTAGAGTTACCTGTAAGTCTTAATTAAATAAAATCCATTGGAAGTATTCTACTGGTACCAATTCAACCGAATTTAAGAAACTCACTGTGTTAATGATATGGATAAAATTCGGATACCTTATAGATTTTTGAAAATTTATATATAAATTTTTTAAGAACTAAATTTAAAATGATGATAAAAAAAGTTCTAATTATACCTTAGAAAAAAATAAATGGAAGAATATAACATTCATGGTATTAAGCTTTTATTTTTGTTAACATATTTGTTATTATTTAAGAAAAAAATAATTTTAAATCAATTTAAAAGGATGGTCTGCTTTACATGAGGCTTGTTATAAAGGCTATACAAATGCGATTACCAGGTTTTTAGATTATGCCAGAGAAACTGGTAAAAATTTAATCGAGCAGCGAACTAATGATGAATTTGAAACAACTCCAATTATTATCGCAGCTTTGGGTGGTCACATTGAAGTAGTTGATCTTTTGGTAAAGAATGGCGCTGATTTTAATGCTCAATTAAATTTTCAGGATTCAACTCATGGAATAATTGAAGTTGCTTGCATTAGACAACATATTGATCTACTAATCTACATGTATGACCATATTCCAAACATAGCAGTTCGAATTAAAAATTTACTTACATGCAGCAAATATGACAACGAAACCAGAGCCTCTATTGGCAGAACAATGGAAATTTTATCCCGAGCATATTCACTTGTGATGAAAAGGCTTGTAAAATTTAAACCAGAGACACACGAAAACAGATTGACTTACTTGTTTGAGAAAGATAAGATTATATCCTACAGACTGTTTAATTTAGAAGACTTTGGTTCATCGCTGGCAAAATTTTTAAGTCTAAATGAGAATAATGAAGATGCAATCACAAGTTGCATGCTTACTTTGGTAAATGTTGCAGATAATGGTTCAATTAGAAACCAATTTATAAATTCTAATGGTCTCAAATATATCATTGATCATATTGACAAATATAGGAAAAATCTTAGAAATATTTTATGCTATTGTATGAGTATTTTAAGCAAACAAAGTAGCAAGAGTCAAAGTTTTTTGGACGATTCTTTTGATGATTTTGTCGAGTTGGACAATTGCTTAATGGAAAATTTAGAGCTTAATAGTGAACAAATGTCATCATGGATAGGTTGTGCCTCAATTGGTCAAGCTCTTGATGCTTTATTTAAGCATGTAGATTGTTTGGAATTCGTAAACAAAAATGGTTTTAATGAAATAATAATAAACTATGTTAAAATTTTGTTTGATTATACCAATTTTAGCAGACATATTGAACTAATGAATGGTGAAGAATCGATTTATAGAGAATTAGCCGAAGTATTTAATAAGTTTGAGAATAAGATAATTTTTGAACAGTTTATTGGAGGCTATTTGTCTTGTTTGGGTAATTTGGCTCACTTTGACAAAGCCAATAAAAAGTTAATTCTATCAAATAACTTATTTGAATTGATTCTTAATTTTTGGAATCAGGTGAGTTTACTAACTCGCAAAACTTCTCAGAATAAAAAGGATATATACAAATTAAACTATTTTGCATCAGATAGTTCATTATTGTTATTTAAAGAATATTCAGAGAAATCAAGTGTGTCCAATTATCAAAATTCAATTGGCAACGAAGATACAGAATCAATTTTATATTCAATACTTTCAAACGATGCTACAACCGAGTCTAAACTCAACTATATAAACAAAGTAATTGATTTGGTAACACCGGTATTGGTTAAAAATTTAAAAATGACTATAATTGACTGCATTGGCAAAATATTTTACCATAATAAAGATTTAAAAAAAAAGTACATATTGCCTTCAAATGTACAGTATTTTACCAAGCCGAATTATACTCAAACAGAAGAGATCAATATTTGGGTACTTGGCACAATTAGATTTATAAAATCGCTAATTGCTTATATTGACGCAATTACATTTATAGATAGAGAATACCAACTACAAGTACTAGAATTTATTCGCTACCTGACTGATGATGATCCTGTAATGCAAAATCGTCTCATAAATATTGACAATGCATTTAATTCAGCATTGGTAAATAATTTTCGCAATTTTTTGCGCAAAAGTTCTCACAATTCCATTCGGACATCAGCTCTGTTTTGCCTTTGGTCTTTGACTGGTGAAAAAAATTACCAAGAGTGTTTTGATCGCAAGAGTACCATTTATCGAGCTGTGGGTGCACAAAAATTTGTCGACACTCTTTTCGACTCTAATGAACAATTAATTCTGATATGTCTGGAAGCTTTGACCTGTATTTCCAATTCACCACCATACAGAGACACTGACTCAAAAAAACTTGTGTATACCCAGGACGATTTGGCTCAGGTACATGCTGCTTCAGCTCTAATACGAATCTTTAAGACTCAAAATAGCTCTGTTTTGTTCGCCTGTCTTAAAACCGTATCAGCCATGTGTGTCTCTTTGGGTTTCCATTGCTCAATCAAAAATCAATCTCAACTAGAAAAACTTGGTGCCATAAACCAAATTTTAGATATTTTGTCCAAAAATAGCTTCTCTGATAGACTCAGAAGTGAAGCTTTCAATAGCTTGGCAGCTTTGTGTTTCAATAATTCAAGCAATAGAAAAATATTGAAGACTCTGTTGGGTTCCAAAATGGACAAATTTCTTCAAGAATTGATTTCATTGGTGATTAAAGGTGTTTCTGGTGAATCAGTAGACCTAAAAGTTAGCTTGGAAATAATAGACACACAAATAACTTGTTGTTTGGCCATATGTGCATTCAGCTACAAAAATGATGACTTTATTAGAAAAATAATCATGACTATTGGCAGAATTAGATGGCATGTTTTTTCAGAAATATTAAGGAATCTTGACAAATGCCTGGAGAGAAGTTCTTTGAGGAATAAAGAATTGTCTTTTGAGTGTAAAAAGCTTAAGTGTATGTTTGGATTCTGTGCTACTGCGTTGCACAGCTTAATAAGTGATGCCGATGAAGATCCGCGAGCAATTGGCATGCAAATTTTGGCCAACACTTTACCCAAAAGTAATAATACATATCTGAGATCTATTGCTTGTGACTATATTGGTCGATTGGCCAACTACAATGATTGTTTAATTGAGTCCCTGTTGAGCATAAATGTAATTGAGATATTGATTATATCTTTGATTGAAAATCAAGATATGAACGAAATAAAGTCAGTGGGAAACACAGAAAAGGGCTGTGCAGCGATCACAATTGGATTTTTTACCAATTTGAAAGCAGAAGCTCGAAGAGTTTTTCTTCGATTGGCCCGAGAGCATCCCGAGGTAATGGAGGCGCTGAGTTTTTTTAATGAACAAGTGCATGCTGATTTGGTATTACAATGGAAGCACTATAAAGAAATGGACGAGTCTGCCAAAAGGGAGATAAAATTTCATACAGATAAAATTAGAAGGACCAGAGTTTAGCCTCCATAAAGCGAAATAAAAAGATAGCTTTTATTGTGTTTATTTAAAAATTTATTTTAATTTTAATTTAAAAAACAACTTACATAAACTTTTTTTTCTACTAAATAAACATCAATAATTAAGGAATTTCAGCTTGTTTACTTGGTTGCTAAATAATAATAAATTTTGATATTTTTTTGTGAAATAATTTCCCACTTGATACTGTTCGACTTGATTTTAGTTCAAGTTTTGATTGTTTCAGTGGTTTCTCTTTAAATAATGAATTTTAGCCTCAAATTTTGGCAAATAAAGAGAAACCTTTAAAAAAATTACAGATATATTGCCAATTAATTTTTTGTAATGATAGTTTCCAAGGAGTCAAAATATATTTTTCTATTTCTATTTACTTAAAAGTTTTAAATTTTCCAACATGTTCAAACATCTTCTTAATTTAATGTTCATAAAAATGAAAATGAACAGAACACAATTTAGCTTAATGACTTTAAATTAAGTAAATAATGTTTTTTGGGTAAATGTCGGATTCGATCCGAACGCCAATCTTTTTTTTCCAGTCTAAGGTAACAACTTAAAAAAAATACATATACTTAAATATTTTTCAAAAATAATTAATTAAGGATTAAGATTAGAGTATGCTTTAAATTCGTGTTTAGTAAATAATTTATTTGATAAAAAAATAAACTGATGCTATTCTTGGTAAGATGGAAAAAAATCTAGTTGATAAGAATAACCATTTAATTTAAAGCTCAAAAATTTCTAAAGTTCTATGGCAACTAGAAATTCATTTTTTCTTCAATGATGTTGGCTAATACCTTGTTTAAATAAAATAATTTTAATTTTCATATAATTATTTATTTTAGTTTATTTTTCAAAATTTAACTTAATTATTGATAAATAAAATCAAAAATTTTTTTTAGATTTATATTTAATGACAAAAATAGATGCTGCTAGACAAGAGGCTGTGTCTAAGCTTGGAAATGTAAAAACTGAAACATTGGACCCTAAACAAAATCATAAACGAAAATTGGAGAAAAAAAACTCTGGCAAGCAAAAATTAAAGCGTAGCTCAAGTGAATCCAAGCTTCACTTTTCAGATGCCGATTTTTCCAATTCAGGCCTATTCAAATCTAAATCTTCGCGGTTAATAGATGACACTAGTTTAATAAAAACCTATCTGAAAAATCAAACTCCCATTCGATTATACACTAGCATACCAGCTCAGCATATGCCACCTCTACATATCACAAACCAAGATGAAGTCAAGAAAAAGTTTATTGACCATAAAATTCCACCAGTATTGAAATTCAAGGCTGATGAACGTTCAATTCAAAATATCGTAAACAAACATAGCAAGACAAATTTTCAGCACTTTTTCAAAGCCAAGAATATTCTGGATACCGTCAAATCAAAATATCCCAATTTGATTAGCTACTATGAAGCAAATTTTGGTCAAAAAATAAAAGCAGTCAAATGCGTCGATCTGATCGGAAAATATTTGTCTGACAATAAAATAAGTGGAGATCTTACCATTAGTTTTGCACCAGGTATTTATCCAAAAAGTTTATGAATAGAGGTAAATTAACAAAATTTTTTTATTAAGGCTTGACTTGTTCAGGCAGAATTACCTCTTACATGCAGAACAAAAATGATCCATCGACAAGAAAATTTTCCATTTGGATTAATGATGGTGAAGAGAACCAATTTTTAAGAAAAGATGGCATCATCTCTCTGTGTGATCATGAATTAGGCACTCATTACTTCAGATCTTACAACGATGGTAATTATAAATTTGGTATTTGGGGATTAAAGTGTAAAAATTTCTTGGACAAATAATATATAAATTAGAATCTAGTTTATTTAAGGTTTGTTGAGTTTTGGTGGTTATCATATAAAAAATTAAAAGTCGTATTTTTTAAAAATTTATTAAAATATCTAGTCAATAAAAATAATAAAATACCAAAATATATATATTTTCCCTAAAATTCGTGGAATTAAAATAAAATTTAGATTGAAAACTTTTCTAATATTAATTTATCTATTCATAGAATTTTCCTACTAAAATTCGAATTAATTTTTTTTTTAAATTATTGTATTATTTGGAGTCTTAAGGGCTTCAAATTTGGTTCAATGAACGAAAAAAATTTGGCTTGAGACCAACCAACTCGAATGAACTGTTGCAGACCGAGGAAGGTCTAGCTGCACTGAATACTTTGATAAATGCCAATTTGAAGTATCTGTTTCTACCAGCTTTACTCTATTGTATGAAAAATTATTACAATAATTCAAATTAGCTGTATTTTTTACATAGATATGGCTTGCATGGCTGATAGGATGACTTTTGAGCAATTGTACAATCATATGGAAAAATACATAGAAATACCAGAAGAAAGATGGAAGCTAGTCACTCGAGTCAAGCGTGGAATATCTGACCCCTATAAAATAGGCTCATATTCTCGTGATCAAAGCTATTTCCACGGAGCCATAGATATTTTGCAAAATTTGGAAAATGTGGATTTTATTACTTTGATGAGTGGCAAAATTTGTCTTGATGAATGTGAACGGATTAAGAGAATCGCTCGTATTGACGCGTTAAAAATTCCCAAATTTATGAAAGATATGCATTCGTATAAGGAAAAGTTGAGGACAATTGGAATAGTAAATGGAATTATTGAGCAAAGATCTAATGATAAACTTAAAAGAGGAACTTTAATTGTAGATAAAAATCTAGAAGATGTGAAAAATAATGAGATAACCAAGAATCCGAGAGATCTTTACCGGAAAAATTTAAACGAGAACAGTTTAACTTCTATTGAGATAAAAAGGTATATAAATAGAGAAATTGTGTCCAAGACTAAAAATACTGTTGAGCATAGACCAGATGTAACAGATAACAATTCATCTTTATGCATTATCATTTGATATTTAGCTTTAAACTACTAAGTTTTAAACTTCTAAATTAAGTTTTAATCTCTAAGAAATCTAATAAAAAAATAAATATTTTAAAAATTCAAAATTTTCTAATCAATTCAAACTCTCATTATTTTTTTTAAAATAATTCTCAAATAAAAAAACAATCATATTCCCCAAGTACTTATTTCCATGTATTCTATATTACGATCAATAGGTTTTTGATCGATATTTTTTAATTTATAAAATGGAAGTTTGTCAAATTCTAATTGTTTAACCCTTTTGCATAATTTTTGTGATAAAAATAATATTCTTTTAATTATTTATTAACAATGTTTTTTGAACAAAGGTGCAATGTTTTTTTTTGGAATAGAAATTCAAGTTTTTATAGTGATGTATTTCAGCCGAGACTAATATCATAAAAAATTTATTTTATTTTCCATTGCTTGTCGAATTGGTGAATTCAAATGATTATAAATTTAAATGATTATGATTCTAAATTTTTAACATGTAAATTTTCGATAACTATCTTTTTTTTTGAAGGTGTCAAAATTAAAAGCTAAATTTATATAAATTCACGATCCTTGAACAAACAACAATTTTCTAATTTAACAAAAAATTTATTAAGGAAAAGTTTTATCATTTATTTTTCATTGTTTTCTCGAAATCGGCTTGTAATATTATGAAAATTTAATTTTTCCATCTATTTTTAAGTGATTTCAAGTTTTCCAAATGATCGAGCTAATTTGAATCATAAGTTAGAAAAAAAAAATATGCGCCATATTAAGTTTCATATTAAATTACAACACTCTATAGATTCCATATTTTTCCTTACTAATCATGGTACTCTCCATTTTAATTAACATGTAAATTAGAAAGCAAAAAATATACTCAATCAAGTCCTTAGTTTATTTAAAAGTTGGATTAAAATTAATTTTTTGTTCAAAACCCCTTAAGGAATTTAAATACTTAACTAATCTCATCATCATGCTATTCTGTCAAATTGTTAAAATTTTAAAATTGTATTATAAAAGATTTACACTATAATTATCTTATCTATTCATTAAATAATAAACTCCAACATTAATTAATTAATATCCTTTGTTATTTCTGGTCGGAATTATTTACCTTATAGGTACTCTTTTAAAGCGGAAGCTATTGCTAATTACAGGGATCTTTACAAAAAAAGTCAATTTTATTAACAAGTTGGATCCCATTAATTATACTTCATTAGATACATTTCTGTAAACTAGTCTTTAAATGAATTAATTTTCTTAGATAAAATAAAATAAACACTTAAATATATATCTAAAAAGTAGTTCTTAAAGTTAAGTATTAGAAAAAGAAACACTTTATAAGATTTGATGGATGGTAATTACTTAAACCAGTTATTTCTGCTTGCCTGGAAAAAGCACACAACAGATTGAGATAAATTCGCCTAATGTTTAATTTTTGACAAGAGAACTTCTGCTTTAAGCTCGAACAATCTGGTCCTTCAAAAAAATTAAACAAATAATTAAATTTACATAATTTTAAATAAGCTTTTATTAAATAAAATAGTTATTACTATTGAAAAACTTGGAGAGTATATTAAACTTAAATGAATATTTTAATATGTTTAGAAAGCTTGTTATGAAAATGACCAAAAAATAAGAGATTATATTTATTTATTATTTCAAGCAATCAAGTCATGTTTAACAAGTCGAAAAAAAAGCCACCGGCTTTGGCAATAGCCGAAACCAACGAAAACAAGACATCGAACTTGAATAGAAAATTGTCAATAAAAAAAAATATCAGCAAGTCGTTTAGTAGCTTGGTATCTGGTTTGCGAAAAAGCATTAACATTGGAAAGAACAACCAAACTGGAAGTGGTGAATCGTTGAATAAGAACAAGAATTCCAATTCCCTATCGGATATATCATCAAATATGATTTACAAAGATCAGCCAAATCATGGTAAAAATGCCGGATCTAATGCCATAAAAAATCAGTCAATAAAAACATATAAAAGATCGCTAAAAAACGTAAGTTTATTTTTTTCAACTTATTTCCTGATTAGAAGACACATATCATTCATTAAAATGAAATTAATTGTGCTGAATGATTTAATAAAAATGATTAATGCTAAAGATTAAAGAAATTTGAATAGAATATTTGGAAATTAAAATAGTATTAACTAAATTTTCTTCTTTGACATTCTAATTTATTCAGGCTTTGGATAATTGGCAAGATCCATTGGGCTCAAAAATGTTAAAATTTTCTTATGCTTATCATAATTTTAATTTTTCGAATAGAGCTAGTTAAGTGTTTAAGACACCTGGGACTAATAAAAAAACAAATAAATAAAATAAAAAAATTTTGTTTTAAAAATTTGTTAATTTTAATACGATTTTTTTCAACTTGAAAAAATCAATAATTTTGTAAAAAATTGCATAACAATAGTTACGATCACGTCGTGTAAATTGTCATATCTTCCAAATGAGAACTCTTTGGATAAATTATTTTTTTGACAATTTTTTTTTTACTTTCCGCTTTAATTCATATAAACAAAATACAATGAACATAATTTCAGAAAATAGACACTAAATAAATAAAATTTAATTTCGCTATATGTCATAATTCAAATGAGTTAAATTTTTTATATATATTTTTCATATTAAATAGAGGCAAATTAATTTCAATGGATAATTAGGATCAAGAATTGAATTATTTATTCAAAAATTAAAATTTGTTCAATAAATTAAAAATTTTAACTAGAGTTAGATTAAATATCTTAAATAAAAGTAATTTATCGATTTATTTTATTAAATTTAAATTTAACTTATAAAAAATAGTAATTAATTGTTAAAATTCTAATTCATATTGTAAATAAGCTCTTGATGCTAATTTAAGTATTGAGGAAATTACCATCCGTAGCCTGTAAATTGGGTGCATCAAAATTGTGAATTAGAATTGTTTATCAAATATTGGCTGCTATTTTATTTCTTTTTCTTATATTTAAACCATAGATTGAGACTATTAAGCATCAAAAAAATAATCAATATTTTAAAAATTAATTCTAAAAGTTAAATTATAAATTAATTAGTATTATTTAATCGATTTGTTGTATCAAAAAATTGGCATGTTTTTTGCTCCCTAAAGACATTGTTTCACATCACGAAATTTAACTTGAGGAAATTATTGATTAAATTGCGTAATAGAATACTTGGCTGAATATATTTTTATTACAGTATATAATTTTTCTATTTTAGACAATTGTTTCTTTTTGTTGTTAATAAATCACGGTATCATACAATTTTCACAATTGTTGCATTTAATTAAAGTCTGGTATACACAAAAGTATAAGCGTATTTTAATTTCGGACAAATTATAGTTAGAAATAGATGTTCTGAGAACATTTGGGAAATTCAGCTCAATTAACATGGTTTATAACTTGATTTGAAATATGAGCTTTAGATGTTGTTTATTCAAACTGAAAAAAGTAAGATAACTGTTAATATTTACCTAAGGAAACGAAAAATTGTCAAAAAATATAAAAATAATGGGTTGCTAAAATTATACTAGTGGTTAGGATGCTAGCGAAAAAATATGTGCACTTATTAAATCAATTTAACTGCCTATCCATCTACTTACTTTAGTCTTATAATATAAAAATTACTCAATTTGTGACAATTATCTGATCAGTATGTTACTTTTAATAAGTTTATCGAAAAAATGTCAAGGATATTTAAATTTGAATGAATTTCAAATAAATTTCTGAATTTAATAACTTATGGGAAACCTGAATATGTCTCATCCATTTAAAATAATATCTAAGATAGCTAAATAATGGAAGAAAAATAAATTAATTTATAAAAAAATCGATTTTGTTTTAGATCATAACTTTCCGAAGAGATAATTTATTTATTACCATCAAAATGCAAATTTAAGCTAAAATTAAAAATATCATTCGGCAACCTTTGTAATTTTAATGAATTAAAATGATGTGTCAAAAAAATGTTTCATAATAAAAAAGTTCTAATTTTAATCTTTTTTTTTAATTAGAGCCAATTGTCTTCATATTACCTTAAAAATTTGAACGATGAGATAAATACTGATACAAATATCAATGGTGACCAAAATGATCGAGATAATCAGGATCCAACGAACCAAAATTTTCAATTGGATATATCCAAAGAAATCGACATTGTTAAGTCGAATTCGCTTCCATTCAAGCTTGAAGATAATCAAGAAATAAACAAACAAGAAAAAATTGTTGTCAACGAGTCGAACGAGAAACTTGACTTGATTGACGACTTGCCCGAATTTTTGGTAAATAATGGCGATTCAAGCCGAAAATTTGCCAAACAAACAAGTTTCTCATCTGAACCTCAAACTAGTTCCAGTTTTTCTTATTTAAATAATACATCCACAAATCCTTGTTATTATGAGTTGAAATTAAAGCTAGTTGGTGGAAAAAATTTGGCTATTAGAGATATTGGCGGATCTAGTGATCCGTATGCAAAATTTGTTCTCAATGGGATCAATGTTTATAAATCCAAAATAGTATTCAAAAATTTAAATCCTGAATGGGATGAAGAGTTTACCATAAATTTGTCTCCATCGGTCTTGCCTAATAAAACAAAGCGCTCTACGAGTGTCCAAAGTTTTGAAACAAATACCATTGACGAACCATTGGAATCTTTCTTATCAAAATTTAAACTCAAAATGTACATTTATGACTATGATCGAGGTTTTTTAGCTGATGATCTTATCGGCTATTCAGTTATAGATTTGAGCTTTCTCAAAGAAAACATGTGAATTAATTTATATTAATTGTGTGAATTAATTAATTTTTATTTTTTTTTAATAAAATTTTTAAAGTGAGGAAACATTAGAAATAGAGCTCGAAGATGAAAAGTTAGCCAAAGACGAATACCTTGGACTAATCACTTTAGATTTATTACTTGTTCCCAAATTTTCATATGAAGAAATCGAAAAGAAAGAAGTAGAATTTTTTTTCGTTATGTTGATATTTTGTCAATTTTTTTTTCAAGTCTATTTCGACAAATAAACTATCTAGTTCAGCCAGTACTCCAATTCTGATCCGAGGCAAGCGCGCTCCATACCAACTTTGGCAATGCCTTGTAAATGTAATTTTGATTGAATGCAATGACCTGTTGGCCATGGACTCTAATGGTTTTTCAGATCCCTATGTCAAATTCCGTCTAGAAAACGAACGCTATAGATCAAAAGTAGTAATTAGAAAATAGAGTTTGAACCTGATTAAATATTATTTTATTTTTAGACAATTAGGCGTACTTTGAATCCAAGATTTCTCGAGCAGTTTCAACTTTATATCTATGATACAAACAAAATGGTTTTAAATATATCAGTATTTGACTATGATTCTACCAGCAATTCTGATGATTTTATTGGAAAAACTTGGATTGATTTGAAAGATTTGTCCATTGAAAAGACAAATTTTGTTAAATTAGATCTAGAAAATGGCGCTGGTAGCGTTTCTCTTCTACTAACCATCACTGGAATTTATGATACAGGAATTTTTCCTCAAAATACTGATTACAATCAAATTCTTAGTTCTCATTACAAAGAACAAATTAAAAATAAATATGTATGTTTTATTAAAATGAATTATAAAAAATGTTTTAATAATTTATTTAAATAATTAAAAGAGTTTTGTGAATTCATTTAGTAACTTTGATGATGTTGGCTGGTTGAGAGTGAAAGTTTTGCGAGCTGAAAGCCTTGCATCGGCCGATATGAATGGAAAAAGTGATCCTTTTTGTTGCCTACAGCTAATTAATGACTATGTCCAAACCTTTACTGTTTACAAAACATTGAATCCAGAATGGGAACAAGTTTTTGAATTGTAAAATTAATATTGTTCCTAAGTTGTTATATAAAAATTTTTTTTAAATTAAAGTAAAGTAAACGATATACATTCCGTTTTAGAAGTAACTGTTCTTGATGAAGATAAAAATAAAGTGTATGAATTTTTGGGAAAAATAGAGATTCCATTGATAAATGTAATTTAGAATTAAATTTTCAAGAATTTTTTTTCAAATTGATATAAAGATTCAAAATGGTAAAAGAAAAACCTATGCCTTAAAGGATAAAAAGTTACTTAATAAGACCAAAGGTGGAATTGAGCTTCAAATGGAATTGGTTTACAACCCAGTAATAAAAATAAGATAATATAAATTTGATATGTAAAATTAGATTATTTTTTAGATAAAAGCTGTAATAAAGACATTCAATCCAAAAGATGAAAAATTAATAACTCAAGAGCCTAAACTAAAAGTTCCAGTAATTTGGCTAACTTAAATACCAGCCTTTTTTTTCAAAAATATCAATTATTAAAGGTTTTAAAACAAAATATAAAAAGAATACACAATTTAGTTCAAGGTTTGATAAATACTGGAAATTTCATAGACAGTTGCTTTCGTTGGGTATACCCAATTCGTAGTTTAGTAGCATTTTTGGTATGACTCAGAAGTTTTACCATAACATTCAACATTTAATACTATTATTTAAGAGCTTTGTACTTATTGTTATGAATTTCGAAATTTATATGCTTCCATTAACTCTCTTGATGATATTTCTGAAAAATTATATGCTTATAAAATTGAAGGCCTATAACGCAACACAAGATGAGGAAGTAAATATAATTTTGACAATTTATTTAAATTTTAAATATAATTTTTAAAGGAATTGAATTTCGACTGCTTTGAAGAAGAAGAAGATGCTTCTGATCCAGATTCGACCAAAGTAATTTAATTTTCTTAAAGAATTAGTGATCTTAATGATTAAAAATGACAGGAACCGAAAAAAAGCTTCCGTGAACGATTAAATGAAATTCAAGAGATTTGTCTAAAAGTGCAAACAACTTTGGATAATGTTGCTTCTTTAGGGGAAAGAGTGATAAAGTATAAATATAATAAAAAAGTCTTATTTGTAAATATATTTTTGTTAAAAATTCATTAGCACATTTTTGTTCAAAAATGCATGGCTTTCTTGGCTGGCAATAATCATTTTGAGTATTGCTACATTGATATTATATTTTGTGCCAGTAAGATATTTGATATTAATATGGGGTATGATTAAAATTTGAAAAATTATATTATTTTAATAAATTGATAAGGAATCAACAAGTTTACTAAACAACTTAGAAAACCGCCAGGATTTGTTGATAGTGTGGAAATTTTGGATTTTTTGTCACGTGTACCATCAAAAAAAGAGTTGTTCAAATACAGGGAAGAAACTTTACAAAATAATTCAGAAATTAATAGTTTAAAAAATGTTAATAAGAAAAAACGAAGAACTAGCTAAAAGAATCCGGTTTTTGTGAAATATTTAAATTTGGGAATAAAATTTAATTTAAACAAAACAGCTTTAATAAATTTCTTTTTATTTAAGTTATGTGGATAATTTTTTCAATCAAAAGATAATTTGACGTATAAAGAAGTGTTAAAATATTTTAAAATTAATAATACCATCAAAAAATATTAAATTAGAATATTACCATTTCATTGCGAATTATAGGTATATAATTTGGGTCTAATTGGTATGAAGTTTTTTAGAGCACCAACCACGACAAAATTCAGATTTATTTTTAAAAACTAAGTATTTCTCTTTGAATATGAGTCAATATCTCATATAACTATCTTATCTCTTGAATAATTAATCAGCAAAACTTATTAAAATTCATTTTACCTTATTTGGCATTTTGTGAGAGTAACCTTACTCTTTTTGGGAATCTTGTCACGTACTTGATTCAGTATATAAGAAACTCTTTTATATTATTATTTATGCTTAAATTATATAGTCAAATAAAGAATTAGTTAAAGCAATCTTTCCATTGTCCCATAATATATTACAAATAAAATAATAAAAGAATACCATTTAAAATATTTAATTAAAATAAAAGACCACAAATAATACGCTGAAAAAAACATTATAATCATAAAATATTTTTGTAAATAATTATTAAAAGCCTTCTTAAGCGTTATTTAATAATGGTTTTTTCCATGGAAAAAGCTCTAAGTGATCATTTTTCGCATTTAACCAGCAATGAATCGGAAACCTTTATTATCAAGTAATTAGTATTGAATTTAAAGTCAAAAATTTATCTATTCTTTACTTATAAGCTTCATTCCTGCATGCTACTTTTATTTGAATAGCTTCTAGATGCCACTCTGAGTCACTATTCAAAGGAATATAGAAAATTTCGATTTTTTTTATCTTTGAAAATAATCATAATTTATAGTTTTTTACAGGAAAAAATTTCAAAACTACTTTTCCAACATCAGGAGCGCTAAATTCATAATTGTCCATTAAGCTATTCTCAAAGCTGCCATCATTCAATTCAATTTTTCCAGTTCTACAAGCATCACCATAAATGATTAAATATACTTTACCTTTGGCTTCTTTGTTTTGATCAGGGCCTGTTTCACTCAAAATTTCATAATCTAAAATAAATATTTTTTAAATAAAGAAAAAAAATTGAAATTTTTATTTAACCAATGTGAATATGACGCTCTGGATGTTTCCACACCTCCAAGTCCAATTCACATTTGCCATCTTCAAAGTATTCGCCTAGAACTCTCTCAATTGGAAATTTGTATGCTTCTGACCTGATTGGAATTTTAATTTCAATAAAGTCAATGTATAGAAAGTTATCTGGTGTATTATCTGGATTTATTGACAAATTAATTTTTTCTATTTTGCCAACATCTTCTGATTTAAACTCAAAATATTTTTCTTTGGGATCTTGGTCAAGATGATCTTGACGCTTGGTTTCATAATTATTCAAATAAATTTTTCTTGTGCATCCTTTGGCACCTTTTATAATAAAGTATACATCAACCAAATGCTTATTAGGATTTGTTTGACCATCTATGTCATTAATGCGTAGTACCACCTGATACAATATTTCTATACATTCAAATTTAGAATAAAAACGCTATAAAATTAATTGCTTACCACAAGTGTTCATTGGAAAAAGAACTATCTCTTCAGTAGGAATCAAAATTTTGTTTACTGCAAAGCTTAAGAAAAAATATTTTAAAAAAATGTATCGCGAATAAAATTCCTATACTGGGATGATTCTGTGCTTTTTAGATTTTTAACTTCAAAGCTATCCACATACCAATTATTGCTTGGATTCGACTCACTTTGGTTCACAATGACCACTTTAATTATCTAGAATAATGATCTAATTTTAGATTTATTTTCTGTGAAAAATAATAAACCTAAATTAATCAAAGAAAATAAAGAAGTGAATAATGAAAATTTAATTCTCTTTGATTGATCAAGTACTGAATTGATCGGATAATGGAAATTAACTGATTAAATTTATTCAAGTTAGAAAAAAGAAAATTCCATAAATCTATCAAATTCTCACCCGACCAACATCATTGGCAAAAATTTCAAAAATGTCTTTCTTGCCACAAACAAAAGCCTGTTTATTCAATTGACTATGCTGAAGTTTTATCAACCTAGTCTTATCCTTGTCACCAATTAGTTGAAAAGAAATATTTAGATCAGTCGATTTGTTCATTTGTTTACTGCCAGTATGAGTAGTGATAACATAATAAATGCCTTTTATTAAATAGCTAAATTTTGTCGGAAGTGTTTTAACCAAAATTACCATTTTCACCAGGCTTAAGATTGGGTCTAAGCACTAAAGGTACATTTGGACTGATTGATTTATCAATAGGAAATCTTGACAGATTTAATGTTAAATTTTTAAAATTTATTTAAAATTATTTACATTTGCAGATCATTGCGGAAGATGTTTTTAACTTGAATTTCAATTAAATTTACTTCCTTAATGCTATCTTGACAAATGAAATTCAATAGCTCTAGTTGCTTTATCTTTTAAGAAAAATTAATTAGCTGAATAAAACATTAAAAGCTGAATTTACTTTTCCGGTATCTTTTTCGCTAATTTTAAATTCATGAAGATAAGAAACATAATTTGTATTAGCTGCAGAGACTTTTTTTATTAATCTGATTAACTCTTGACTCAAGCTCAAGTCTAACTCATTGCGGTCACCTTTTAATTTTAGCTCAAAACTCCATTTACTTTTTTCTTTAGAAAGGTTTATCTCTGCTTGAATTGAAATCAAATATTCAACTAAAAAATGATAAAAATAAAAAAATTTAAGTTAATTTATTGTACATTAAGGAGTAAAATTGGTCAAAATCCTTCAAATAAATTAAAACTTACTTATTGGACTTGACAAGCTCATTGCAGGCTCATTTACAAAACTTTTTTAATCTTTGAATTATTTAATTTAATCTAAAAAATAATCAATAATCAATAAAAAATTAAATAAAAAGAGGAAAAAGAAGTCTTTTTTTTTTAATTTAAATTTTAATTAGTTCAATTTGCAGTTTATTTTTTAAAAGCAAAAAAAAATTATTTCTAAAATTTCCTTTTGATTGTCTTCATGTCGGAGGAAATTTTGATTGAATTATGGTCGCCTAATTCGATTAAATCAGTCAGCAGAATTTCAAGATGCCAAAAAAAGATTACGAAAACCTGAAATAGCACAAGTTATGTAACTTTATTAAACTACACTTGATTGTTTGAATCGGTAAGTTTTTAAAGTGTTAAATCTAATCATAATACCATGATGGTTTACCAATTTTGTAAATAAATAACTTCAATTTCAAAAGTTTATCTCGATCCCAATTCTGTTAAAGTGTTTTGTTCGTATTTTTTACAATTAATTAAAAAACTTGATGACTTTGGAACAAGTAAGTAAGCTTTCTTTTTCTACTTAAAATACATTTACAAGACATTTTAAAGAATAAAGATAAACTAATTTATTTTATTTTTTAAATATTATCAATTTTAATCAAAAAGATCATGTTTGAATATGAATATCTTTTTATTATTTAAAAAATCGTTTGATACCCTTTGTTTAACCATGTTTTTATTAACAAAAAATCAGTGGTTGTGCAAAAACTAATGAGCAAAAGATAAATCGTAAACTAATTAATTAAAATTCAACAATTATTAACCATCTAACGATATAGAAAAGATTGATTAAGAAATTATTTTAAAAAATATTTGATTCGAGTGAAAGCTATTTAAAAAATAATTAACTTAAGAAATAAAAGGTATTCTATTCTATTCAATAAGAGTAGCATAAAATAAGAAAAATATCATTATTTAAAACTAAGTATTTCTTAATATAAATTCAGATTTATTGAATTTTGAAAACATTTCTTACTAAATTTATATCTATATAATAAGTTCAATTTAAATTCCATTTGGCTTCACTTTGAGAACTCAAATAAAAGTTGATAGAATTTTTAAATAGATATTTTATAAATCGAGTTATTAATAAACACTCGTGCCATTATTATTTTTTATATAAATTTATTTATTTATTTTTTAAATATTCGTGTAATTAAAACAAAACAATAAAGTAAATATTATTTATTTAAATTTATGTAAAAAGCTGCGTCAAAAGAAAAAAATAACATTATATCTTAAAATAAAATTTGTTTCTTGTATTACCAGACGAAAAACCTTAGGAATTATTGCATATTAGAATGAAGCAATTTATCTGAAATTCGATCAGTACTGCTCCTAAGCAAAAATTAAACTAAAAAAATTCAATTAATGAAAAGAATTATTTTAATTAAGGGCTCAAACACGAAATACTTATCAAAACTCTTTACTTTTGTTCTTAGACTATTAACTCTTTACATATGCAATTATGTAAATTTCCATAACTGCTGTAGTTAATTAATTTAATTTAAAATTTATATAAAATATTATTAGAATTAAGAAAATCGAAAAATTTTATTTATAAATAATTAAAAAAAAACGCTTGAAAAGACCACGTATTTGTTCAAAACCCAATAAAAACTTAAAAACTCTTAAAATAAATGAATTTTTGAAATAACATGATTTTTTTCCAATAAATAATTTAAAACACAATCTGTATAAGAAAATATAAATTTTTCGAGCATGCTAAAATCTTTTTGAAAAATACAATTTAAAAAAAAGTAATATTTAAATATATTGATTTCAATTTTTGGTGAATCCTTGCTTTTCTTGTATAATTAAAATCTAATATTTAGATAAAAAATTAAATATTAGCCGAATGTTAAAAAAAATTCTAATTAAGTATAATTATTGATTTCATGAATTATGAAAAAAGTGATACTTTTTTTTTCATAAATGCAAAATACACATTTCATAAATCTTGCGAAAATATTGATGTTAATTAATATTTTTTTAATTTAGAAAAACAAAATATTTTCATAGACTTAATTTGTGTGAAGCGTTATTAAAATCATCATAATTTGCTGATAAATAGGAAAAAATTCGATTTGAAAATAAAAAGTCATAAAAAAATTTTTTTATTATAAAAAAATCAAATTTTTAAAAGCAAAGATTTTAATTTGGATAATATAAATACAAGCTTGAATATTAAAAAAATATTAATTGATAATACTATATAAAGAATTTTATGATGCCTTTTAAAAAAATTAATATTGACTTTGATTCTAAATTTCAATTTAAGTATATTTCCCTAGAGTTAAAAATTAAAAATATTTTACTTTAGATTTGAGTAATGATAATGATTGTTGACTCATAGAGAGAATTTCGACGCTATTGTTTAAGATTTATGCTTTTATTCAAAAATTCTAATATAATAATTTATAAAGATTTCTAATAAAATAATACGGATATCTTTCTAGAGACAACCATATAAGGTTTTTTTTCTTAGTGGCAAAAATTTCAATTACTTTTCCTTTAGTAGCCTACTTAACCATTTTCAAGTATTTTTTTAGATGAATTATCATTTTTTAGTTATCATTTTAGTTTTTAAAATAACTAATATTCTGTGAAAAAATCAATTATTTTTAGTTGAAGAGTTTTTCTTTCTAAATACATTTTTTATGAAAACTTTATTAATCCATAAAAATAGATAAATTAATCTATTAAATACTAGTTAGTACTTAATAAGAATTATTCTTTCGTGTAACGCAAATTCTAATTCATTTCAATTTTTATTAGCATTATTTATTGCAAAATAATTACACTGAAAATTTAATTGCATGAAAAGTTAAATATAAAATTTGAAACAATAAATAATTAATTCTAATTAATAATTTTCTTCCTTTAACTTGTACTCATTTTTTAAAAAATTTATTTTAAAAAAATTTATTATTTATTTCAATAATTAAAAATTCGAAACAATATTTAATTTGGTTCAAGATCGATTTCTGTTTTGCCATCATCTTCATCTTCGTCTAGCCATCTATTGACCGAGAATCTTGTTTAAAAAGATTAATTTTATATTTAAAAAAAAATGAATAAATACTTCTTAGTAACACCATTGCTAGATACTTCTACTGTATCAACATGCCATCCAGCTCCAACACCTTTGCCATCATGAGACAAATTGATTTTTTTGACTTCACCAATATTTTTTGACTCAAGAACAAAAACGTCAGTTTTTCCTTTCTCAAAAAGATTTTTATTTCCTTCACTCTGACTCAAAGCCAATTTCCCAGTCTCTCCTTTATCACCAAAAATATTGATAAACACATTGCTATCTGTTCCAGCACCGATTCTATTGCTAGTTACCACTGTTATCGTAAACTCAGCTTAAAATTCATTATTTAATTTAATACAAAAAATATTAACTAAATTTACTTATTTCTGATTTTGGAGTTGGTTCATTGTCTGGTTCGATTTCTGTCTTGTAATCAATCCATCTATTTACTGTAAAGCTAAATGAATATTTAAAAATCTTATAATATTGCTAGAAAAATTGCCAAGATACATACAAATAAATAAACTCATTATCATAGAGTTTTACAGTGGCTAGTTTCCACGAAGCTCCAGTACCAGTTCCACTTGTAACAAACGCTAATTTTTTTATCTTTCAAAAACACAATTTTATTTTTAGAACTAATTAACAAATTTATGAAATACCTTTCCCACATTCTTTAGCTTAAGTTCAAATTTATTCAGAGCATCACGCTCGAACAAACTCTCGCTATTAATTGGATCCTTTAGTTCTACGTCAAGTATATTACCATCTGTACCATACACATCCATAAAGACATTTGCATCAGTTCCAGAACTCAAATCATCAGCTGTTTTTACCTCAATTTTATACAATATTGAATCTTAAAAAAAATAATTTTCGCTAAATTAAACAAGAATTTTAATATACTTTTTTCAGATTTATCAATCGAAGATGATGAGTTTTTACTCCTATTTGTAGAATTTCCTTCATTTTGAGCTCTTCCTAGTCCTTCCTTTTTTTCAGCCACTCTAGGTGAGTTGGATTTTTGATTCTCAGTAGTATCTATCTTTTCTTCGATTTTTTCTACAATATTTTCATCTACATCATCTTTTTTTTCTTCTATAATTTCTGATTTTTCTGCCTGATTTTCTTCAATTTCATCTTTTTGATCAACCTTTATTTCCTCATTTTTGTCCTCTTTCGTTTCTTTAATATCTTCGCTTGATCCAATTTTTAGCTTTTTTAATTTTTCTTTGCATTCATCTTGGACTTTTTTGACAGCTTTCATTGCAGACGAGTCGTCTATTTAAAAAATTAATAATAAAATATTAAAGTGAATTTAAAATTTAAAAAAACCATTTTTTAAATAATTATAATTAAAAAAGAGGTAATTTAGGTTAAAAATTTTACAGGATTTAATTGTCTAAAAATACATAAACATATAATTTACTTTGTTTTTCAGTCATTTCATAAGCTTTTTCAAAATTATCTATAGCTTTAGTCAAATTCTCTTCATCAGCCATTTTTGCTTGTGATTGAGCTATTAAAATAGTCGCATTCAATTTCCATACATCATCTGATATTTTGTTGGAATACTCCAATGATTTATTGCCAAATTCTTCAGCTGTTTTGTATTCCCCTTTAAATTTGATTCACAAAAAAATAACTACTCTTCTTAAGTAAGTTTAGTTTATACCAGATTCAAGGTGGCAGCGACCTATTTCGTGGTGAAGCCAAGCCTTTTCCATATCACTTTCGGCCAATGGCAGCTTCTTTTCCCAAACCTCAATAGCATTCTTATATTTTCCATTTCGAGCATAAACTCTACCCAAATTTTCGTACGCTCTTGAAATTCCTTCCTTGTTATCTCTTTAAAATCAAACTTTAGAATTAAATTAAAATTTTATAAACTTATACGTTTCAGTAGAAATATCAAGATCTTTTTGGTGATTCTTCAAAGCAAGTTCATATTTTCCCATTTCCAAATAAGCATTACCAATATTGCTATAAATGTTGCTCACAATTGCTTTTCTGTCAGTCAATTGAGTATCACTTAGCTTATTGACATATATCATCAGTTTATTTGACTTGTCCAAGCTTTCCGAATGCTTACCATTCGTTTGAACTTAATTTATTTGTTTTTATTAAATATTTAATTAGTAAAATTTTTTTTGAAAAGTTATATGTACGATTATCAATAATTTCTAATTGATTGAGAACATATGTAAGAGGAGTCTTTGAAGATGTATTTGATTGACGTGACCTTTTTCTTGCATAAATTGGTTTTTGTTGTCTCCAAAACTCAGTACGACTGTCTAAGAAATCCAGACCAGAGTTAGCCAAGTTCCAAATGGCATCTCCAGATTTTGTGTTTGCTCGAGTAGCATCTAGTTAAAAAAAATTAAATAAATGTATAATATCAATTATCCACAAATATACGATCATCTTGTAGCAAATTTTCCAAATATACTTTATCGGCATAAAGTTCGCCAAGAAGTTGTTTGATTGTTTTCTGCTTTCCAGGTTTAAGAGGGCGCTTTTCTCTTTTTTGAACTGCTTGTTGTTTTTGAGCAAATGGTTTTTGGTATCCTATGTTCATCTTTTTTTTGTTTTTCTTAAAAAAAATATATTAGATAGTTAGTATTAATTTTTATACACAAACACATGCAATAAATCTAATATTAAGCTAATTTTTTTTAATTTGGTTTAAGATTACATTTAATTCCACAATCTAATCAATTAAAATAATTATTTTCATTCAACGATTAGACATTAAGTTTTAAAGCACTTACTTTAGAAATTTAAATGCCATTTTTAAAGTATTTAAAGAAAAAAATTATTAAGTTAAAAAAGCTTTTTTTAAGTTAGGCTTATTTGGAAAAAAAATAGCCAAGTAATTTTTTTACCAAATAAACAATAAGCTTTGAATGTTAAATTTTTTTTTGCTATTCTTAAAAATCAAACATAGGACTAACCTTTTTGTCCTTTAATTTTTATAAAATTAAAAATTAACAAAAGTAATTTTCCGTATATCGATCTTAGGTGAAAAGATATTTAAATCTTACCTCATCAGGTCTATCAAAATAGGACAAGTCTCCTTTTATCTCTAATTTAACTGCTGTTGGATCTTTTAAAAAAGTAAATATTCAACTAATTGATGATTTTATTTTATTTTAAATTTTTCTTACCTCCGACACAATTATCAATTGCTTCTTGAGCCTTGTTTATACCAAGCAGAAATTCGCGAACATCACCTCGCAGTTTTTTACCTCTATGATAAAAAACTAAAGATAATTCAAATTCTCCCATGGCGTAAAGTGCTTCAGCTTTTTGATATAAACCTTTGGTGAATTCTTTATTTTCTTTAAGTGATTCTTCAGCGTCTGCTAGAGCTAGATCATTTTTTCCGGTTTTTAAATAGCAAGCCGATCGTTCTACAAGAGCGTTTATATTTCCTGGACTCAATTCAAGAGCCTTCAAGTAATGAAATAAGAGATAAACAGGTACTATAAACTATTTACCTCTGTATAACACTGAATAGCTTTGTCATAAAGTTGATCTCTAAAAAATTTTTCTCCTTCCCCCATCAAAGCGGGAACGTTTTTGATCGGTTTACTCTCAGATGTGACACTTTGTTCATCATCCTTTGGTTTTCTCTTGGTAACTGGCATTTTAAACTAAATTTATCAATAAACTCTAAATCAACCTGATTAAATTGGGAAGATTTTATTTATTATTTTTTTGTATATAAGTTTTCATAAAAATAGCATTAACCTTATTTTAGATTTATACGTGTTGTTTAGCAACTCCTAACCCTCCCTAAAAAAGCTTAATTTTTTATTTCTAATAATTATACATTTAGAAAATAACAAAGTTTAAAAATTAAGATTGCTATTATTTTTAAATTAATAATTTTTTTAATGATTTAAAAAATTTTAATAGAATAATATTTTTATTAAATTTTGCATCTTTTTGATGACTCATCTTTGGTGTATGATCAAACACCATCTCCCCCATATTAAACCAATTCTAATTGATTTTCATTTGAACCACTGCCACAATTTTAATACTGAAAATTTGTATATTTATTTTATTTTTAGCAAAAATATCAAAATTGTCTGATTAATCAAAGATAAAAAATTTTATTTAAATGCACACCAAAGGCACTTTTTCTATTTTAAATATCATGTGCTTAAATTTTTATTTTTTTTTAAACATTTCTTTGGAATTTTTTTCATGGATGTGATTGTGTTCGATACATGCACCAAAGATTTGTTTCGATTAGTTAAATGGCAAAATCAAAAAATAAGTATGTTTATTAGAAATTATTCTAATTTTTACAATATTTGAATATTTTTTTTTCAAGCAAAATTTATGAAGCCATTAATGTTTTTATTTTAGTTACCGATCTTTTATTAATTCTTGTTAAATAATTTGAAACTTTTCAAATAATTGTTTATGAAATCAAACAAGTTCTTTTTTTTGAATTTTATTAAATAAAACTTTAAATAATTCTTAACCAATATCATAAGAATAATAATTTTAAAAATATTCAAAGAAGTTAATATAAAAAAATTCAATCTAGCTTTATTAATTGATCAAATTAAAAATTAAATTAAAATTTCAAATTTTTAAAGCTTTAAACATTATATAATGTAATGTCTTTATCTATATAAGATTATTTACAATTTTTTAAAAGAATTTAATTTTGAATTATTTATTTCTGAATTTTTTGCAGCCCTTGTACATTGTCTTTTATTGAATTTCTTCTATTCGTTCCTTGTTGAGAGTTTACCCCTCCACTTGAGTTTATATTTCCAATTGTTTTTTTATTCAATAGATTATTTAAAGAATTAACCGGATAATTGCCTTAGAATAAAAGATTAACTTCTGATATAAAAATCAAATTTTAATTTTTACTTTGGTAATAATTGTTTTCCTCTTGGTTAAATTTAATTCCTGTTATTCTCATATTATTCGGATAAAAAGAATTGTAGCCTTTGACACTTGATGGAGTAGTTGATCTTTTATTTAATCCTGAATGCTCGTGCTATGAATAAATATAAAAACTAAACGAAAGAATCATCAAAAAGTACCCGTGGCGCCGTACTGGTCAGTGGTCGTTCGCTTTTTTCTCTTGCAGTTTTAAAATTGTTAGCGCTATTAATTCTCAATGGCTTAAAAATTAATTAAAACTCAAATTTAATTACCCAACTTGGTCAATCTAGCTTACCTTCATAGTGAGAGAACTCCCAATCGGAGGTAGTTGAGGGTGATTATCAACATTCTTTTTTACATGATTATTTAAATATAAATTGCGACTATAATTGGCACTAGCTTGGTTATTTTGAATTACATTTATCTCATCTATGCTATTCTCATTGTTTTCATTAAAATTTTGAAAATTGTAATCTGTATAATCAGTTTCATAGCTGTTGTTGTGTGCATCCATGTTTGAGTGATGGTACGCCTGAATTGAATTATTGGTAGAACGATTGCCATGCATTGCTTGATTTAGATTGATTGGTACCAATGAGTTGATAATCAACGAGTTGTTTATATTTTTATCATCAACATTTGATTTTCCAATGTTTGCACCAGGAACTTTATTTTTACTGTCAATGAGAGGATTTGAAGATATATCTACAGAATAGTAGCGCTTTTTTGGAGCATTGTGTATCTGTCTTCGGCTACCTGATCCAACTCTGCCATTCACAATTGGTGCTAAACTATAATTTAAAAAAAATATTAAAAAATAATTAATTAATTTCAAGACTAAAAAAACTTTTTGTTCGAAGGTACTCCATTTTTATTCAGTTGTTTTATTCTCAGTAACTCTTTGAGATTTAAATTGGAAGGCATTAGATCGCCAACTGTCGAGACTGATTCAGCGTAACCAAATTTGTTCTCAAGCTTTATATTAAAATATAAAAAAACAATTTTAATTAATTTCAATATTTCTCAAATAAATTTTTTATTTGTTTTTTATTTATTTATTTGAATTAAATAAAATAATGTTATAAGAAGATAATAAATTAATTACCAATCCTTCATAATTACTGCTGGCAATCCTATTCTGGTACAAGATGCTATTATCTCTTGAAAGACCTGGTGTAAACGATTGCTTTTCAGACATCTTGTCACTGTTGAGAGTCGAGAGTGAACTGGTATTTACAGGTGTATCGAATAATTTCAATTGAACAATCGATGGCCTTGTGTAGCTGGTAGTGTTTATTATTGTTTTTTCATTTTCGTTGATTAGCTCAATTTTCGGAGGTGTGCCAGCTTTTTGTTCGGGTACCGGTGTTCGATTGGAAACATCATAGCAGAACTCTTTATCATGCACATATTTTGCGTAGTCTCTGATCAAATCCATGGACCAGTCGATAAACTCGGACCACATATGATCAAACAAAAAACTTGTGACCAAATCTTTCATTGAAGCTTTGGGCGTAATTGGTGGCAAACCATGCTTCCTTCTTTTGTTTATATTCAAACGCTTGTTATGCTCGAATAGATACTCTTCTTCCTGATTATCGTATGCAAATAATTCCTCATAGGTGCCATCTTCATCGAAAATTTCCTCTTCTAAAAATTCAAAATCTTCTCTATTTTCATTCAAATCTTTTTCTTCAATCTTTCGAACTGTCATACCATGTCCATTTAGTTGAAGTCTGGCAAAAAATTTCTTATTAAAATATTAAATCTATATTGTTTATATAATAAATACCCATAGATTCCATCAACGCTATCTTTTCTTGCAACATTGGCAAATGTTGTGTCATTAATGTTGACATTATTTAAAAAAGGTGCTGTGCTTTTGTTCATACTACGGTAGCTTTTATTCAAATCAAAAATTTCCTCTTTTTGCTGAGTACAAATTTGGCTTCCAAGAATTCTCAAATGGGGAAATTTTTCCAACCATTCTTTGCATTCGTTCAGGTACAGACTGTCTGTAGACTTTTGTTCGTAAAGAACAGATTCGATGGCTTTTAGTTGGTTGCCTACTTTGCGAGAGGCTTCACGATCGAAATCGCCATCGTCGATTGAATAGACACTGGATCGATCGCTCATTACGCCCGTGCTTGTCCAGCCCGAATGACTTTCATCGTTCCAATTCGGATTGTTGTTTATCATTTGCAATTGAGTATCCAAATTTGGCTCTTCCAAATCGGTACTTTGACTTTGAGTGGGCATTGAGCTATTGGTCGGATCGCGCGTAGTGCTTGATTTTACTTCAATGAAATTCACGGACAAAATTGTACCAAACGAGTCCAATTTTTCCGCGTTGGTGCTCAACTTAATCGGGTATACTTGAATGTTTGTCAAATTGGACGGACTTTTTTCGAGTAGTGTTAGAGATTTATTAGCTGAATTTGATTTGGTTAGATCTCGAGAAGTTGTGTTTCCAACTCCGCCACCTCTTCTTTTAAACAAATTTTTTAAAATTTTATTCCAATTAAACCATTTTAAAATAAAATTACATTTCAAGTGTATTTTTCGGCAAAAATTTTCCATTCATTCCTTTCTGAGGGCTTTGATGCAGCGGCAGTTGTATTTCGGTCATTTTAAATTAAATTTATTTCCTTTTCGATCACTTTATCAAAAAAGAAATCATTGAAAATATATTTTATTTTTTTGTTACCAATAATAATAAAAAATACTTACGAAAATTAAAATTTAATTTAAAATTATTTTTATTAAACAAACACTCAAGTTTTTTCATAAGTTTAAACCATTTAATCTGACCCTCAAACACTTTATAATCTAAAAAAATGGCTAAAATTTAAAATTAATAAATTAATTGAATTAAAAAAATATATTTGAAAAAAATCACACTGCCACCGTGAGACTATATTCAATTAATTAAAGTTTTATTTCGCATTTGGTAAACAATATTAAATTAATTACAATTTCTTATTTTAAGACACAAGACAAAACTTAAAGTAAAACGAAATTTTCTTATTTAATAATCACAGACTTTACGAGTGTCTTACAATGAGATTTGCGTTTGACCTGGAGGATTTAAAATTTGTCATGGTAAAAATCGATTCTTTATATTTCGTATATTTAACTTAATATTAATAAAATTTTCAAAAAAAAAAAATATCAAATAAAATTATGTTGATGAAATTTTTCAGAATCCGAAAATTCCATGAAAAAACTTAGAAAATCGGTTGCATCGCAACTCTCTAAATAAATTTTTTTATTTTCTCCTAAAAAAAATAAAAATAAAACTCATATTTTTAAATAATTAATTAGCGACAAAAATATTAAGATTCTGCAGTCAAAAAGACACGGCCTCTATTTTCAAAGCAAAGGTAACACAGCGCCAGGTGTCGAGTACAATAAGCGATAGCTTTCTATGCAAACTTTATCTTAACAACCACCAAAATAAAATACTAAAACGGTTCTCATTTATTTATAATATTTAACATGAGTTGTAAGAATCGAAATACAAACAAAATATAAATTTGATTCATTTGATAGTAAAAAATAATTGTTTTCGGATATGGAGATAACTTTTTTTAAATTTAGAATTAAATTTTTTAATAATTTAATAAAAGCTTGCTTGAAAAACTTGAATACTATTTTCTTTGATTTTAGTCTTGCTGATTTTTTAGTGCTAAATGTGCTAATCAAAATCTAGAGAAGTATATTATATAAACACAAAATAAATTGAAATGGATGATTAAGAGAATTTTGAAAAGCTATTCAAGTCTTAATTATATAAACCAAGGCCTGAATCTAGACCAACGTAAGATTTTTACGAAATTTTCAATACAACATAAAATATATTTGATTTTTCTTCTTTCTCTTGATCTTTCTCTAATTTATTTATGGTTTTAAGAATTTTGTTGCCATGGACACCAATTGTTAGATAAATATAAATGTAAAAATTATTTTAGGCTTTTTTTTCTCCATTTATTACAAAGGAAAAATAAATATTGAATTATTTTATTGTGTATATATATGTTTAGGCCTTGTGAGTTTAATTCTATAAACTAATTGGTTTTGATATAAATTATTGTTATTAAATTGTAAATTGCTAAAAAAATAAAATGGTTAAAGAGTAAAATTCTTATTGAGTTATAAAATTTGTAAAGCATTCTTAAATTTAGACTAAAAGTAGATCTTTAAAAAATTGCCCAAACAAAAAAATATATTAATATTTTGATAATAATATTTTTTAATTTACTAATTTATTCAAAAATTAATTAAATACTTTCATAATTCATAAATGTGATTTTTCCTGAATTTTTTGTTTCACAAAAAGTAACCAACTTAAATCTATTTTTAGCCTCAGACGTAAAATTAATTCTTAATTAATCTGATTTCAGATTTTTCAAAGCAATTTATTAACTTAGTAGCGTTCTTTAACTGATTACATAAAAATGAAGAAAAAAACATGAAAATGTTTTTTCGAGTTTGTTGTAAAATTATATTATTTCTTAAGATTATTTTAATGAGTTCAGTATCTCAAAATTTTGAAAATTTCTTTTGATCTTACTTTATTGAAACAAATTTATTAGAACAAACTTAATGGAAATATAATTTCTAATTATTCAAGTATCCATTAGGTTGGTTTACTCGTTCCACTTTTAACTTCCAGAATCACTTTAAAACAATTTTTTTTTTATTTTAAACACTTAATATTGATTTAAATATGAGACTAATAATGATTTAAATAGCATAAATTTGAAATTAAATTTAAATATTTTTTTTTCAAATCTATATTGATTCTGCTTAAAAAATATAAATATACTTATTGATCAGAATGGTCTTTTCTAGTAATTTTGGTAATTTCTAGTAAAAAATCAATTCTTTAAACATCAACTTTATTTGTAAATAAAAAAATACTGAAAATAAAACAAAATGTTAATTAAATTTGTTCTATCTTTCACTTCTTTTTTGTTGATTTTTGTTTTTAATTTACCTGTTTTATACTAAGAGATTAATTTATTTCAAATAATCAATTAATAATAAACTTTAAAACACTTAAACTTTTTCTAAATAAATTTTTTATATAACAGTTTTGTTTGATTAGTTATTTTGTATTGACTTCTCTATCTTATTGAGAGGTGTGTTGTTTTTAGATGTTTACAGATATTAATAAAAATAAATTTAATGTAATTGATTGAAAGCGTATTAGATATGATTTTAAAAGGAATTTTTCTTGATAAGGTTATAATTTTGGATAGAAAAAAGAAAATATTTTTTCAAGTTTATCAAAATTTAAAAATAAAAATTTAATTATTCAATTTGATTTAATTGACGATATGAGAAAATAGGTCAAATAAATGAATTAAATCTTTATGTCATGGCCTTTTTACCTGTCCGGATTTAACCGATACAAAATTCGAACATATATGCATACATCAAATGTGTTCTTAATTATAATAAACTTACCTATATAGACTAAAAATATACATAAATCTTATATTGACCTCTATTCTACTGAAAAGTTTAATTTTTACAACGAATATTTTAGAAAAAAAAAATAAAAACTCTTCATTTTTTATTATAAATGCTTAAAAATGAATAATAGTGTCAAATGGCCAAAATTTGCCGTTTTCTTAATTGTCATAGTCTCGCTATTGCCTTTTGCCAAAAGCGAATGTGAACTCCCGGATGAAATAGTTGGCGAGTTTTACTCCTACGAAAATGGCTATGAGACATTCACCAATATGTACAAGGCTGGTTCTGTCAAAAGAAAACAGTACAGCCGAGAGGCAGGCGCAGGTGCATCAGGTGACTCAATGAGCACTCTAAAACTGAGATCCGATGAAGTCGGAACATGCGTTTCTTTGGCAAAATATTATCAAAAAGGCGTTCACCCGTCAAAATGGCATTACAAAATGCACTATAGACCAACATCTGGCGCGGTCATTGACTGCAGTCAGTGCATTGAAATTTACATCCGAACACGTAGTGTGCTTGAGGTTCGCCGCAGCAGTTGCAACAACAACCCAAGAAAAAGCTTTACAGAACTATGCAATGAAATAGCCGAAACTTCTTCATTCATCACTCTATTCAACAAGACCTATGAAGCCCAAGAGTGTCGTAGCACAATTTATGGCACTTATCAATTCAGATATGAATTTAGAGAAGCTGGTCAAGGAGTTTGTGATAATCCGGCTTCTAAATTAATCTCATGTCCCGAGCCTGGATCGCCTTTTCAAACAGTTAATCAGCGTTTTTCAATGCGTTACGCTTCATGCAAAAATTTAATCTCCTCAATTGACGCCGAGCCACTTTACGACTGTCTTGGCAACTGGGTGGACGAAAGAGGAAACATTTTTACTGCAATAGCTAATCAAAGAATAGCTGCTGAAAGATCCTATGATAAGTTTAGATGCATGTTGACGCGTAAAGATCAACCTCAGTGGTTCACTAAGTCACTTTATGCGTCTTGTCAAGCTTTGTACAGTCCAACTGATGGCCCAGAGAAGGTTATCATAACGCCAGAAGTTCCTCGTCATGTTGAACCAAAGTGCTTTTTTCCGCAGAATTTTAGCGGTGAATGGATCAACACTGCCAATATAAATGCCAAAATTGTGATTAATCATACTCATATCTACGAGTCGGCTCGAGTAGACAACCGTGGTTGGCTACGAGAGACCTATTATGTGTGTCAACAAGCTGGTCGTAATCAATACTTGGTCAGAGCTGTGACCAAAGGAGAATGCTTCGACTACTTTATTTGTTTGGACTTTAAGCCTCGCCATCAAAACATTCTCCAATACAGAAAAAGCAAATCATTTATGGCTCGAATCTATGACGATTCGAAAAAGAGAGACCCTTTCTATGAAGTATGCGCTTGGACTTCTTTTGGTGGTGAATCAATATGGAAGTATAATACATATGTTTTGTATCCACCTGCTGCCACCGAGTGTCCATTTACAGGCATTTTTCGCTTCAAACAAATAGGACAATCTTCGAGTCAAATTAAGACCAGAATTCGCGGTGGCTATACTCCGTTGCCACGTGATGGCGGTTGGTACATCACGTGTAGGCCAGAGTTTCTTGAATCACAGTTCAGTGTTTGTGGCGATCAGACCAAAGTAATGAATCTTGATGCCGAGTATTGCCGCGAAATGGATCCTGATGGAACACCAATACGAGTCTATGAAATGTACGATTATGTGTATCAATGCGCTGGACATTGGCGAGAAAACAGCAGGTCATACATGATAACTTTTGATCGAGACGAGCCCTTCCATAAGTTTAGATGCTGGATATATGAGCGAAGAGATCTGTTTACTATTTATCTTTCGAGAAGCATTGGCTCTTCTTGTGGTCATAACCAGACATCGTCAAGCTATTTGCCACAGGACGGTGCTGATTTATTTCTGGAACTGACTGAAAATGAGAGAATACGTAAGATCTTAATCTATTTAAAATAAAATATTTAGATAATTTAATTTTTATTTTAGATGATAATTGTCCAATTCGATATGATGATGGTCGTAATCCCTATCTTGAAATGGAAGACTTTCAATTCTATTACGCTTCAGCTCAAACTCTTAAGCTCAGCTGTAGTGTTCTCTTTATAATTTTTTTTTTTTTTTATAGGAAAAAAAAATTAATTAGATAAAAATAACACACTCAAATTTAATACTCGAAGCATTCCATTCTTTTTAAATAATTGAATATTTTTTTAAATTCTAAATTAATTTTTTGTGTTGACTTGTAAATTAAATAAAATTTATATATAATTTAAGTTTTAATTTTGTGTAAACACGCTTAAATGATCTGTTGGTGATTTTTGAGATTTATTAGCAAATTTGAATTGCTCAACCTTCTTTTCATTTTGAATTTATAAAATATTTTTTAATGCTTTAAACAAAATAAAAATAAAAAACTTAATTTGTTAAATTAGTTTAAATGACTCATGTACACAAAAAGGTATTAGAAGGATGTCATTTTGAAAAAAGTTCACTTCATTTTTTCTTTTATTTAATATTTTAAAAAATTTACCTTAGTTATCCTAAAAATTAAATTAAATTAGTTTAAATTGGCTAAATTAGTTATTATGATTCATATCTACCAAAGGGGTATAAATAGGATGTCATTTTGGAAGAAATCAATTCATTTTTTTAATTTAATTTTTTTTTTTAATATTTTAAATTACAAAAATAGATTCAAAAAGCAGTCACCATAACTCTGCCGATCCGCAGGTCCCAAGCCCTGATGAAAAAAGAGGAGGGTGGTGGCAGCCACATGCATCGCATGTGCATGTGGTCTTTCACGTAGTCTGCAGAAGAGCTGTATGGCGGGTACATAGGCCTACGGGTCTTTGTCCAAGTCTTGTCGTATGAGGGCGCCGCTGGCTTCGACCATCTCCCAGTATAGAATCCGAAAGGAGCGAGAATCTGCTGTACAGCTGACCCTCTGCAGATAGTACGTAACTTTGGAAGCCTTAAGTTAAGACTTTGTCTCGAGTGAGAGAGAAGTCGCTTGGTTTGTGGTTCCAAGCTAGTCTAAATAGTTGCCGAGTTCGCAGCCAATTTTGAGTGCTCGGATGAGTGGCGCTGTTTATGATGAACGTCCCACTGGCTTCTTAGGGAAAGACGCCGTCATAACTCTGCCAAAGCCGGTCCCAAGCCCGGTTGAAAAAAAGAGGAGGGTGACAAAAGAAATAATCAATTTTGTTTAAATTTAAAACTCATATTTAAAAATTTTATTTAAATCTTAAAACAAACAATTAAACTTTTTTTCCAAAATTAATTAATTAATTATCTTAAAAAGAAAATTTATTTTCAATTAATTCTAAGATAAATTTTCTTCCATACCAGACCTTTTTGCTCCCTTACTACTTTTTCTTTTTAATGAATGTCTAAGATTAAAATCAATTCCTGATGACTGGAAGTTAGCCATTGTTAATCCTTTATTTAAAAATAAAGGCAATACATGAGATATTAATAACTACAGGGCTATTTCAGTTCTTTCTCCAATTGCAAAATTGTTTGAGAAATTACTGGCTCGTCAAATTTCAAGCTATTTTGAATCTAACAATATATTTTTTAATGGACAACATGGATTCAGACCTGGACATTCATGTCAGACTGCACTTCATGAATATCTTAGTGAATTAAATTTAGCCAAAGAAAAGAAACATACTACCGTATCACTTTTTGTTGACTTTAGAAAAGCTTTTGACGTAATAGATCCAAATCTTCTCTTGAAATTATTTCACCATGGATTTGACAATAATTCTCTAGGTCTTCTTTCAAATTATTTTGTCAATAGATCTCAAATAGTTCATCTTGGAAACTATTCTTTTAAGGTAATTTGACATAAAAATGTTTGCTGATGATTAGTCACTCTGATAAGGACTTAGATAGTGTTTTGAAAAATTTTTCGAGTACCATCCACAATTTTAGTGATTGGTGTTATTTTAACAAGGTTGATATAAATTGGTCAAAAACCTATTGTATGATCTTTTCAAATAGAAAGACTATTATTCCCAAGATGATCGATTTTTGTGGAAATGAAATAAAAGTTGTCAATGAAATAACTCTTTTAGGTTATAAAATTGATCAAAATCTTAATTTTTCTAATTTTGCATGTAGTATCTCATTAATTGTAAATAAAAAATTTATTCAGCATTAATAGACTTTTCTATCTATCAACATCCGTAAAAATACAGTTTTTTAAGACGTTTATATTGCCTCATTTTGATTATTGCTCGACTCTCCTGTGCTATTTCTCAAAAGAGGCAATAATTAAATTGGCTAAGAGTTATTATTTGACAATATTTAAATAGTTTAAGTTCAAATTTGAGGTTAATAACTTTAACGATATTAATAACTTCTTAGAAAAGTATGGCCTATATGCATTCCAACATAGAATACTAGATAGAATGCTATCTTTTGCTTATAAAACACTATACTTTCATAACTCTCCTGATAATCTAAGGCAGAATTTAAAGAAAAATGACTCAAGAAATTTGAAATATAATTTAAGGAACTGTGAGAATCTGATAGAACCAACATCGAAATCATTAAATGGTGAAAAAACTTTTGGATTTTTCTACTCAAGACTTATAAATTGCTTTGTGACCAATGTTGAAATTTACAACATTTAAGCATTCAATTTTTAATAATATTAATCTTATTTTTTCAGATTTTGTAAAAAAATTCAAAAAATTTAATTTAAATATTTCAATGTTTTATTTTTTTAAATAATTATATAAACAATTAATTTTTAATTTGTAAAACTTATTTTATTTAAATAAATGGAGTGTTAATCGGTCTTTATGACATGGGCACTAGCCTGTTGATTAACCTTGAAATTGTAAAATTGTAAAAAAAAGTTTACCCAATATTAAAGTCTGAGTTAGTTTTTCTAGTAATTTAAAAAAATCTCATATAAAAATCTCTTAATGTGATGAAGATTTTTACTCTACTTCAACTATTTAAAGACTAGAAAGTATTTTATGTAATTTGTGAATAATGAATTTCTTTTAAATATCAATATTATTACGCTAAAATCAATTTTTATGAAAATTCTTTTTTATTCTTGAAAAATCTAATTATTCAACAAAATTTCGTTTTCAGCTTAAATAAATTTGCTCAAATCATTAGAAAATTATTTTTAATAAAAAGTTAGATTTAGTTAAACAAGCTTGCTTTTTAATTGAATTTATTTAGTTAATTAAAATTATCTAGTTTTTTGAAAATTATCAATTAATTAGATTTTAACTTCTCAATTATTTTGTCTTCGGAAAATCTAAATATTAAATTTGATATAAAAATGAAAATCAAGAATCATCAAGAAAATCAGCAATATTTTATATTTTTAATCAGCATTATCCGAAAGAAACATTTTTTGTTTATTTTTTTTCCTAAGAATTAATAAAATGTTCATAAACAAAATATCATATTTCAAATGAATTCTAATTTAAGGCTAAACATTTCGTTTGCTTCATTAAAAATTTGCAAAAAAGGTCGATTCAAATCGAAAGAAGTAAATTAGAAACTAAGTATAAAACATGAATGAAGCAAGCTAACAATTTTTGAATTGAAAATATAAAAAAAGATAACTAAAGTAATAAAAAAAAACTTATTCTCAAAATACTGGCCAAAATTTGGTTTTTTAAATGACCCGTTTAGCCAAAATATTGGAGATTAAATTCTTGCTTAAAATTAATTAATGTAGTTATCTATGGCTTATGTAGGCTATGAGTCGAAGAATTTATGGCTATTTTATTTTGAAAAACTTGCTTTATAAACATAAAATTATTTTCTAGAGCTTAAACTAACTAAAATATGCAGGGATCTAGTTCTACTACCAACACAAACCAATTAACACAACGCATTGTTACTTCGGATACAAATACCAACTTGAATTCGGTAGATTTAAAACCACCAATTTTATTTAGCCTTTCGGCTGGATGAAATTTTTCTTTTTTTTAATTTTTAATTATAAAATTTTAAGAACAATTTAAAAGAAGCAAAAAATGTGGAACTAAAAGGATATGTTGGTTTTGAGAAAATCGCTGAACAATATGTTAGTAAAATGGTTAGAAATGGTGTCAGTTTTAATATTTTATGTATTGGCGAGACTGGTATTGGCAAAAGTACTTTGATAGATACTCTTTTTAATACCAGTTTAAATTCAAGTTGTGTTGATCATTGCTCAGAAAAAGTATCACTAAAATCTAATACATTCGAATTAAATGAAAAAAACATTAATTTAAAACTGACCGTCATTGAGACATGTGGATATGGTGATCAAATAAACAAAGAAAGTAGCCATGAAGAAATATTAAAATACATAAATGACCAATATGAAGATTTTGTGCAGAAAGAATTGGTTCTTAAGCGAAACATAAAGCAAATAGATGATAAAAGAGTGCATTTGTGCTTCTATTTTATATGTCCAACTGGTCATTCTTTGAAAGCAATTGATTTGAACACTATGAAAGCTCTAGACTCCAAAGTGAACATAATTCCCATTATTGCCAAGGCAGATACAATATGCAAGAATGAGCTTATCGATTTCAAAAAAAGAATAATGGAAGAAATATTCAAAAACGAAGTGACTATTTACCAATTTCCGATAAATGAAAATGACCCATCAGTAAATAATCAAAATTTGTTGACAAATGTAAATTTTAAACTCTAAAAATATTATGACTCTACTATTTTTTTATGAAAAGAGTTTGTATCCTTTGGCTATTATTGGAAGCAGCCAACTAGTCAAGGTAGGAAATAAATTAACCAAAGGTAGACAGTATGAATGGGGAACAGTATCAGTTGAAAATGAAATGCATTGCGATTTTGTTAAGTTGAGAGAATCAGTTTTGTCAACAAATTTATTTGACTTGATTGAATTGACTCATTTAAAGCATTACCAATTGTACCGAGCTAATCGGTTACGAGAGATTGGATTTACTGAAGATTCGGATAGCGAGACACAATCTGGAAACTTTAAAAGCATAAAGGACGTCTATATTGCCAAAAAAACTGAGCTTGATGAAGAGATAAAGCACAAAGAGATTGCGATCAAAGAAAAGTTTGTTAAAAAAGTTAAAGAAAAAGAACAAGAAATTAAAGAAATTGAAAAAAAAGTAATTCATTTTTTAATTTTTTATTTAAATGATTAATTATCTATAATTTTTTTATATATAGCTAAATTTAAAATTTAATCTATGGAAAACTGAACAGAATGAATGGAGAGATAGAATTGAATTTAAAAGAAGAGAACTTGATGATCAAATTCGAGAATTCAATGAACGAAAATTTTCTCTTGATAAACTTAAATTGTCAACTTTAAGCAAAAATTCAAAAAAAAAATAATTTATTATTATTTTGTAAATTTTAACTTGTATTAGAAAAAATAAAATTTAGCCAAATTTTTCGAACATATTCACATATATATGATCAGAAAGAATAATTATATTCCACGTTTGTTATGAAAATAAAAATTCAAAATTGTATCAAAAACTTTTAAAAATTAATCAAATTATTAAATTTGAAAAAATTTTACTCATAAAAAAATTAAAATCCAAATTTTAATTTATTTACTATTTGAAATAATATTAAAATAATATTTGATTATTTTATAGATTTTTTTACCTATCTAAATGTAAAAATATACAATAATTTTAATTAATTATTTTAATTATTAATCTATATTTTGATAAGAATTTTTTATTAAAATAAAATTATTAATTTTAATTTTAAATTGTCTTACGAAAACATCTTTGAGTATAGCAACAATAATTCGCATAAATTATATGATTAGAAAAAAATTTTACGTATAATTTTTAGGCTTTAATTTTATTTTCTATTATTATTATAGAAAATAAATTATATACAAAATTTAAAAACATGAACTGCGACGATTTTTTAGAAAGTTTTAAACAGGTATCGAAATGATCACATAAATGAGAAATAATACAATTTTTTATTAAGAAATTCTCTAAATGGACCGATCCAATTAAACGGGACTTGAAATATTGCGGCATTGGAACTGTCAACAATCGAGTCACAATTAGCAATGGGCAAATACTTGAACAGCCTTGTCAAGATCGCTCCTTTTCTTTTGAGTAAATTGACTAAGAAATTAAAATATTTGCTTTATTATTCATTGAAGACTAAAAGATGATGAAATTTATGCTTATGCAGTCATTGATGGATTCAATGGCACATGGATGGTCGATTTTCTTGAGCAATTTTTGCTTTCTAATCTTTATTTTGATCATTTGTCTGAATTGGGCAGTAAGCAATACTTTTTTCAAATTTAATAGATAAATAATTTTTCAAGATAAAACTGATGAGGAAATAAATAATTTATTGATAAATGAGTTTTTGGATGCAGAGAAATGGTTGAGTGTGCAGTCTGCGGAAACTCTTGCAAAAAAAGCAACGATTGGCATGAATTTATCAAATGTATCTATAAATTGAAATAAAAATTTAATTATCTAATAAAAATAAAATAATAATAGCTGAATAAGCGCAGTAATGAATATGCTGAAAATATTCAACAATTAAAGAATTTGAACAAGGAGCTAACCATAGGAGCATATGCTGTCATATCACTAATTGTAAACGATAGATTGTTTGTAACCAATTTGGGTACAAGCCATTGCTTTGTGTGCGTATATGACAAAACTGATAAGGAAAAAAAAGTTATTACTCTAGAAACAGAACACAGTCTAAAAAATTCATATGAAATACAGCGATTAATAAAAATGAATGCAAATGTTCAAGAATCAAATTTTGACTCAACACCACTAATTAAGCATACAAGATGTTTCGGAGACTTTTTTTCAAAAATTTATTTCTTTGAAAATCAGCAATTTCAGTAAATTTAAAAAAGATAAAATATTAAATATTAAAATAAAACTTATAATGAAAAGGGAATGTCAGACATCTCCAATAACTTGGACTCCGGACCACCCAGAAACTTCAATTACCATAGACGATTCATTTTTGTTTATGGCGATGTTTTCAGATGGTCTTGTAAAAGCTATTGAGTCGATAGGTAAAAATCAAGAAAAGAAAATTTCTGATTATTAATAATAAAGATTATTAAAAAAAAGATGGTCCAGATTGCAATGTAAATTCTATTTTAGCTCTAAAGATATTATCAAAATTAAAAAATGAACAAACTTTAAATAGCGCATCTCAATCAGTTTTAGATGAGGTAAAATTTGAAAAAGTATTTTGAAATAATCTAAAAATGGGGTATTCAAATTAAAGATAAAAAGATCGTTTGACGATAAGCCAGAAAATACAATAAAACAGCGAGAAGATTTTACATTAGCTATTAGAGTTTTTGATATAAATATTAAAGACAAACTAAATAGTATTGAAAACGAAAAACGTTTTACAACAAATGAAATAAAATTTAAACAAATACAATTAGACGATAGTGAAAGCGATGAACCTGATATAAAACAGTGTCTAAATCATAGAACAAGCATTATTAAGACGGACGAAAATAGACAATCGTTAGAACAAACGAGAGATTCAAATCAAATAAACGAAGACTATTTAAATTATTTGGATAAAAATGAAAATGCAATACCATACATTAATTTCGAAGAATTTGAAAAAATGATTAAAAATGATAAACAGATTGAAAAATTTAGCAAAGATTTAGAAAATTTATAAATAGATTAATAAATAAACATAATTAAAAAAATTAATTATCAAAAATAAAATTATATAAAAATAAAACATAAAAAAATAAATCATTTAAGAAGGCCAAAAGAACATAGAATAATAAAAAAGTGCGTTTTTGGCACTTTTTCATATGCAAAATTTTCTATGTTCACAAAGGGTGACAACAACCTCCAAGTAGTATGTTATAGAGCAACTACTGAGCTTGCCTTTGAGCACTCGGGGACCCCGGTAGGCCAAAAGAACATAGAATAATGAGGCCCTGAACGTGACCATTCATTTTAAAATTTAAAAAAATTTTAAATTTCAAAGTGCAATTACTCTGTCAATTTTTAGAGTTTTTCTGCACTTCAAAAGCCAAAGTTCTCAGAATTTAGTGCTTTTTAAGCGACTAAAATTTTGTCTTGATAGCTTAAGGATTGAGGTCGCAATTCAATTTCGAAAATTCGAAAAAAACGCGTTTTTGGCACTTTTTCAAATGCAAAATTTTCTATGTTCACAAAGGGTGACGACAACCTCCAAGTAGTATGTTATAGAGCAACTACTGAGCTTGCCTTTGAGCACTCGGGGACCCCGGTAGGCCAAAAGAACATAGAATAATGAGGCCCTGAACGTGACCATTCGTTTTAAAATTTAAAAAAATTTTAAATTTCAAAGTGCAATTACTCTGTCAATTTTTAGAGTTTTTCTGCACTTCAAATTTTTTGTCTTTTCTTTAAAATCTAATATTTTTTAAGTCACAGATTTTTTAATGAGTTCATTCGTAAGAATTCAAAAAAGAACTTTTGAAAAAAATTTTTATTAAAATTTTTAAACCTGTTTTACAATTTATACATTTAAATTTCCTCTCCATTTACTGTTAAGTAATATTTTTTCTGTATTTCTTCAATATTCATCATTAAAAATATAATTGAATTTATCCCGATATCATCGTAATTGATTGTTTTAAATTTTCTTCTTATTTTAAACTTTTTAATATTCATTAAAATTTAATTTTAAAATATTCATTACTTTCTTAAGTTTAATGTTCCATGTAACCATTTCCACTCTATTTTGTCAATTGTTTTTATTTTTTCTTCTTCTTCAAAAAACATTTTTATGAGATTATTCATTCTTTTTAAATAAATTTTATTTTTTTGTTCATTTTATATCAAAACATCTACCTTAAATTAATAAATATAGGATTTAAGCTAACAGAACTATAAAATTCTTGTTGATTGCAGTTTGCTGTGTGTAGATCGTTCAAATTTGTATTTAAATTTGCATATGAAAATAAAAGTTTATCTTCAAGCTCAAGAAACACTTTTAAATCGAAATTTGTGCTTCGAATTTTTTTATAATCTTCATTTAACATTTTAATGTTTATTGAATTTTTTAATTGTCTACTAGCCTGATCATTTAGACTAAATGGAATTTGGATTTCAATAAAATCCGAGCTTGAATTCCAAATATCTAATAGTCTTACTTTCCTACGTGTTGAATCCGAATTTATTACTAAATTGTTATAAGTTACATTCATCTCTAAATTTAAATAAGAATTTTCCAATTTGTCTTTTTTGGGAAAATTCAACTCAAAAACTTCCGGCATCTTTACAATTTTTCCATTGCTCAATTGTATATGTTCATTTAAAACTTCTTCTGCAGCCTTTGTATTTTGAATTAGATAAACTCTTATTTCACCTTCTATTAATAAAATAGCATATTTCATTTGTTTTATACTTGTACCAATATTTCCATTGTTTTTTGGATGACCGACTAGCGCAAACATTCCCTCTGTTTCGGTACTCATGTACCATCTATTCTCATTTATTTGGAGATAAAAATTTGATCTATTTGTTGCATTTATTGGTTTAAAACAATTTTCGTGAAAACTTTTGTGGTAGATTGAGAATTGCCAGTCTGTTTCGCTAAATAAAGCTGAGTGGTCCAAACTGAACAAAACTGGTTTGGCGAAAATATCCGATTCATAGTCGGTTTTAAGTACAAAAATTGAAGACAGTAGTGTTTGTTCATCTCTTAGACCAAGAACAAAATTATTTTCATTTTTTAAAATTCCAGCTTTTATGTCATGTGCAAAAGTGTCGTCTAGCACCATTATGTTAATACCATATTTGGCTATTTCAATTAAGCCACCACAATTAAATATATCAAATGAATAGATATCAAATTCATCCATAGTATCATTATCAAATGTCGTTTTCTTTCCCGTGTAAATAGCAGTCTTGTGATCGCTTATTAGCTTTAAAATTTGAGCCGAATTTTCATGGCAATCTGACCGATCGGCTGAGCAAAGAGTGTTTGAATGCATTGAGTTCTCATTTAGAAAATAAAGTGAATTTTTGGCCAGGCTATCTGTTGGAGATGAAGTGAGCTTTACTTTGCTACTTGTAGTGCTGTTGCTACCACTGTTCGAAGGGGGTATTTGGTCGAAATTTGTCGGGATATAAGCCGAGGGATAATGGTTTTTATTCATTTCAAATCTATAAATTTTGGAATTTAGCTGATTGCTAAAGTTTAGTGGAAGTAAACTCTCCATATAGTGTTCTTGATTATAGTCTGACTGAATTGAGAAGTAGATTGGATGATGGTCAATTTTCGATGATTTACAGCTATCAGCTGAGGAATTTTTTTTTCTTAGTGTTAGAAACGAAATAATGATAACCAAAAATACAATAATAGAAATGCTTAGGATTAAAAAAATGATTGCTGAATATGGAAATTCCTTCTGTACCACAGATGTTGGGATTGAATCTTTAAATTAAAAATTTACAATTAAATTAAATTTGATTCTGAATAGTCTTGCAAGATTTTTTTTTAATTTGATAATTTTTTATTTAAATAAATTACATTGTTTGTATGATTTAAATTAATTGATTTAATTTGTATAAAATCAATTTTTTTTTGAAATTAAAATAAATAATTTGAAAACTCGAAAATAATTAAAGCAATTATATCATTTTTCTTAAATCTTTTCAAAAATAATCTACTTTTCATTACTAAAATTAAAATAAATAATAGGAAAATAAATTCAAATAAATAAAAATAAAAATTTGAAAATATTTATATTACTTGATATTTTCTCGCAATAAAAAGTGCAATTCGAGTATTCTATGTTGGGGCCAAAACATCTATCAGACTTAATATTGATTTCTTCATTAATTGGTATCATTTTCCCATTTGGTAATTTCTGCCCGAGTTGACACTCTCTTGTTCTTGATCTCAAGCAATCTGCATTACAGATCATTGACCAAGCGGACCATTGAGTCCAAAAATAGCCTATTTGATCATTTGCTGAATTGTGCGCTGAATAATGTCCAATGAGAACTTTATCGTTTCTAGTTTCGAAATTTGGCTCAGGGCAAGGAACGTAGCAAGCAATAGTTTGATATGGAAAACCATCACAACCAATTGCATTGTTGATTGTGGGAGGATTTTGACATTTTCTGAAGCGTTTTTGGACTCCTTCGCCACAATTAGACTCGGACACACACTCAGTCCAATTTGACCATTCGGTCCACCCTTTATCTTCTGTAACAGACAGCAAAGCCGGTTCGCTTATTCTTCTTCCAGCTGAATTTTCAGCTACGCAAGAATAATTGGCCGAGTCCGTGCTCAAAACTTGACTAATTAGCAAACTGCCCTCATGTGAAACATATATCCGTTTATTGGACTTATCAATAGCAATACCATTTTTCAACCAATAAATATTTGGTTTTGGCTCACCTTCAGGTGGTAAGCATCTTATTTCAACACTTTTGCCAATCAAGCCAACTGTTGGCATCGGTTCCCATTCAAAAACTTCTTCTAAATCTTTAAATAAATATTTTATTTAACTAATAAAGTATTAAATTAATAAAATTGAATTTTTACATGCTGATTTGACAGTAATTTTTTTGCTTGTTATTGATTCATTATTTAACCAGCCAAGGCAAATGCACATTAGCGAAGGTATAGATTCTGAATTGGGATAAATAGATAATTTACGATATTCATCGAGTTGTTTTTGGTTAATAGTCAATTCCAAGCTTAGAAGCTGTTTATTTCCAATTTGAATAAATCTTGAAATTGTCGAATCTGGTGACCAGTGATCGTTGCATTTAAACAATCCAGATCTAGCATTCTCAATTTTGCATTTGAGTAGTCCCGATTGATCTTTGGTTAAGAAAGTGTCTTCAGGTTCCTCGTAAAAACTCAATAAATTTGCGTAAAGTCTACCAAAAAATGTCCAAAAAACAAAAAATACCAGTTTTAATTTCATTTTTTCGACTTATATGAAAACAAAATTATTAAATCATTAAAACAGATATATTTATCTATAAATTCCAATAAAAAAGAGACAATTAATTAAAATTCATACAACTAAGTAGAATAAGGAAATAATAATTTAGGATATAATTATCTTTTATTATTATTTACAAAATTAATGAAAAAAATATATATTTATGTGCATATATATAATAGATTATTCAATTGAATGGTCGAGAAAAATAAATCGAGCTTTAAAACTTTTAATTAGACTTTCTTTGTTGGACTTATTGACAATAAATTGTTAACAAACTTTTAATAAGGTACCATGGAGCATAATCATTTTCCTTAAATTGATTTTTTATAATAACCCTAAGCTATTGAACAAGTATTTAGAAAACTTTATTGTCCATTCATTCAATTGAATAATTGCAAGCAATTGAATTGAAATCGATTGAAATTATTTAATGACAAACTTAATTCGGATATTAATTTTTTAAATTATTTTAACAATGGGTCGAGATAATTTATGAAAATTTTAAACTCTTTTAATATTCCAACACAAATAATACAAAAATTTTAAACATTTATTTATTTTTTTTTTTATAATGAAACCTCATCAATCTAAAGTCTAATATCTATTGATAAATTTTATGGATAACTTCTAAATAGTTTTCATCTTCGTTTAGATAAATCTATTTACAAAAAAAAAAGATTTTCATGTACAGAATTATAGAAGAGATGAAAAAATGAAAACCTATACTAGCATAATGGATATGAAAAATGGTAAGAAAATTTGCCAATAACAAATAATTAAATTATCAGGTGTGCGTTGGTTTATGAAAGCATTATTCTCCAGAAGAAATAATTTAGCTTAAAAATCAATTGATTGTGCATGTGATAAAATATCAATTTAAGTTGCATTTAAAATAAATATTAAATTGCAATTAAAATTTGCTCAATAACGATTAATTACGTTTGGGACATGAGAATGGATATTCGATCGATAGCACTTTAGAAATTCGATTTCTTATCGTTACAAATTAATCTCTTATCAAAACTTAAATCAATTAATTCTACAGGCATGTAAAATATGACCAGAAGATGTTAATATTTTCTTTAGGGCTTAATCATTTCGATCCACTGAGCACAATTCAGTTTGACGAACGATAAATTCTATCTTTTACAATCAAAAATAACTGCTTATCTTTTTTTTTTTTATTTAAAATTATTTAAAAAAATAAAAAAACAGAATATTTATTTTATTTTTGGTTAATAAACAAGTGATAAAAATATAATTAGCACTATATTTGATCTATTGGCTAAACTAACACGTAAATTTGATGTCAAAATGATCAATTTTAGACTACTCATATGATATAATTCAAAGTTGGACATCGATTTTGACCAAAACTTAACAAACTCAAGAACCCTTGTGTGACAAAAAGTTTAATTATAGGTTAATAATGAGCTAAGAATCAATTGAAAATTAAACTAGACTGACATGATTAATAAATATATGTTTGAGCTTGACCACCACTGAGCAAAATATTTTAATTTTCTCTAGCAGATTGATATCCTCTTTTTTGATAGACTGATGTTTAATTTTTGTTAACATAAACAATTATGGGCTATTTCTCGTGGAGAAAATTCCATATAAATTAGATTTTAAACATAGGAAGTCAATCGATTGATTAAATGCAAATTAGAGATTAGTAAAAGCGTAAAATTTAGAAAATTTATTTTCTTGGCTGTAATTATTGAACACCTTCAAAACAGCACCTGTTAATTTGGCCCAAGTACACAAAGACACACACTCGATCTATTGCTATCTCGAAAATCGCTTCATTGATTTTCATTATTAACTTGATTAATTTGCTTTTCGAATAAATTAATAAAAAAAATTCTCTTATCTTAATGTCAGCTCAGTTAGATCCGTTAAAAATAGTTAATAATTAATCAAAATTTCACTAGAATAGAACCTCAATATCAGATATTATATTAAGAACACGTTTATGTCATTGTTTCTTTTTATCAGCTTTATTATAATTATAAGGAATATATTCTAGCTATTTTAATAAACTATTTATGAGCAAATCTTGATAAAAATACCTTGAGTCTAAATACACAAATTTAATTAATTTAATGAATAAATAAATAAATTTCTAAATAAACTGTAAATCATACAAGCTCCGATAAATCATATCTATATCATGTGGCATAAATAAACTTGACTGTATATTATTTTTTTAATATATAGTTATCATTAAGACTGGAATTTTTGTCTCACTTTTGATAAAATATTCTAAGCTTCAGTCTATTATTGTTTTAATTAAACACATCTATTTATCAGCACTTGAAAATTCCTTCAAAAATTATGTGCAACAGTATCCGGCTTTGGTAACTCAATGGCATACTATATTAAGTTTTAATAAATAAGATAAGTCTTAAGTTAAGAAATGTGTTAAAATTAGCCACTTTTCAGTTCATTTGGGTGTCAATTTACCAGAAATTAAAGTATCTATTTTTTAGACAAAATTTACAGTCTCTAATTTAATTATTACTTTATAAAAGATCGAAAAATTTATAAAAGAAATAAAAATATCATATTATTTGATAGAAGTTTGAATTAAGATTTCTTGAGACATAAAGAAATCAATAAGCAGATAAAATAGAGTAAAGTCTAATTTAACTTGATAAATAAAATATTTTATTGATCTACATTAATACTTTAAATATATATATTATATATTTTACGATATTATAATTTTTTATAAAATTCTTAAGATTTTGTTTTGTATTTAAATAGAAAAATTAAATTGGGCATCTCTGGATTTAATTTTAACTCTAAATGAAAATAATTAAAAACAATTTAAAAAAAAAATAAACGTTTATTCAATTATTAAGTACTCTTCATGAAAAAAATCAAATTCTTAATCAAGAAAAAAAAAGTTATGTCTTTTAATTAAATTTTGTTAATTTAAGAGAAATATTAGCTGTGTATAAGTTCAATATGAGAAATCCGATATCAAAACTAAATTCGACACAAAGATAAAATATTTGAAAACAAAACAAAACAATATATATTTATATTTTTTTATATATTTAATACCTTGCTAAATTATTCGACTAGGTCTCTTTGATTTGTCGCTCTTAAATTATAATTTTTTTTCTAAATCAAACCGTTTGTTCATAAACAATAGTTTATAGATAACTATTGTGGCTTAAAGTTTTAATTGAAATCAATACGGAAGCACTTAAGTTTATTAAATTGAGCTAATTGAAAATTGCCTACCTAAACTAATAACCATGTCTACTTAAAATAAATATTTGACTCTTATTTGGAACACTTTTATTTTTTTAATAATTTTTAATGTCTAAGTTTAGATGAAACACAATCCCATGCTGTAATAACACAAAGTATGTGAATTTATTTATCTTAAATAAATAAAAACTAAAAATATGTTTCCGCAAGTATTGTTGAAAAATTTAAAACTTTAGAAAGCCAATCGACCTATTTCGAAAATTTTATCTCAAAAAGCCGACTGACTCATTTTATTAATTAACTGTGATGATGATCGATTAAGGTTTCATATGCAAATTTCAGTCAAATTAAAAAAAGTATAAACGGTTGTTTCAATACCGATTTATCATCACTCTAAAGCATCGTTCTGCTCATGGTTCTGTTTTTTATCAAGATCTGTTTGTCTATTAGAAAGAAAACAACAACAGTACCATGTATCTAGAACTCACGGGCTCTTATTAACAGGAAATAAATTGCTTTGAACTGTTTAATTATCATTTTCTGTTTATCTTGATATTATTGTAAAATATCATATTTCAAATTTAGTAAAAAATCTGCAAAAATAAATTGAAAAATTTTTATTTTAAGAATATGACTTTATTTTAGATTAATCTAGAGTTATTCTGTTTGATGTTTTAATGCAAGTCCTAAGAGTTTCGGATTACAGCCGAGACACCACAGCTTTGGACAATTAAAACAATTGACTCATTTAATAAACTACAGCACGTACAACCAGGAACTCTTATGAGAAAAATATCGAATATATTCATTCGTGATAGATTCTTTATATTTAGGGAAGAAAAGAATATTTTATTAATTTTTTGGAACCATCTTCCGACACACAATTTCTCTTTCACACACGCACTGCTTACCTTTCGACACAATGGTCCCAAATAACAAACTTAAATTATAAATAAACATTCTCATACAAAGCTCTGTAAGTTTTCTATTTACTTTCCAAGATCGATAAAAATGTCAATAGCTTTCAAACGGTAAGCCATAAAAAATATAAATTTCATGAAAAATTAGAACAAATTTTTAAATTAAATATTTTAGAACATAGTTTAAACAAGTCGTAAAATAAATTAGCTTTAAATTAACCCAAATATAGCGCTTGATTTGAGGACAATTATTTGTCGATGATAAATTATTCTATCACTTTCCCAGTCAATTTACCTCATGCTTCTAAAAAAATTGATTATTGAAAATTTAATTATCTTTAAATATTATCTATATTATAAGCTAACTTTAGATAATTAAAAACTTTTCAATTTTTATAATTTTTTAACAATTCTGTAGAAATTATCACAAATTGATCATTTGGCTGAAAGGAAGAACTATGTTCCATTGCAACCTGCCGATACTTTGCCTAAATTATTTCTAAACACTAAATAAAATCATCTAAATAAATCTCTGGTCATTATTATTAGTAACACTAATTAATCAAAATTTTTTATTTTGCAAAAAAACGTAAATCTTATTTGAGTCCGAAAATCAATCATTTATTTATAGATCCGATCAAAGATAATACTATTTGCATGTTCGGTTTATTATTTTAAGAGCTTGCTTGAGTTCAATTAGAATATCTAAGATAAAACCTAGTGCAAATAGAAAAAAAATTAATTTCCAGCCACAAATCAAAGATACATCGAGTGTTTGTTTAAAAGCTTAAGAGAGGTCTTTTTTTTCAAAATTAACTTGAACAAATTATCTCTTTGTATTTTTTTTTAAAATCATTTCCTTTTATTAATTTGAAACCATTTGACCGAAGAAAAAAATTACCATAAGATATTTGTCTTGTTACAGCTCAGCTAATTTCCTTTAGAATATTTACTTAAATGATGATCAAAAGCTAACACAAATCCCAAGGCATTGTCTAAAGCAAATATTATAAAATTTGTTTTTGATTGATATTTAACAGAGGCCATTGACCACTCTCTTTGAGCTTACCGGTTCCATTCGACTAACTTCATGAATTTGCATGAGTTTGTTTTAAAACTTTATAAAATTCAATTAGGCTAATGGCTTTGTCAAAAGCTGTAATTATCTCCGACTATTGATCGATTTTGTAGACTATTCTAGTCTGAGCATTAGTTTACTTGAAATAAAGCAGGAAATCTTATCCTAGAATAATTTGATTTGTTTTTTTGAAAGCCAAAGAATTGACAAATGCCATTTTCAAGCCAAATCCTCATCCCAATTCTAGTCATTTGCTATGTCTTAACTTTGTCTAACAAGGAATAAATTTTTTTCTGATAAATAAAAATCTTATAATTCCAATATTTCTTAAATATCGCCATTCATTTAGATTAATTAATGCCAATAAGGATCATAGAGAGTATTTGAAAAAAATACTATCTGAAATCCCAGTCCGGATTTTGTTTGCCAAAAAAAAATGATTCTAATCTTTACACTGGTCATAAAATATAAACCCTTATTTACCAAATAAACAAAAAATAATTCATGATTATTTGATATTAGAACAAAGTCGTGTTAATTTTTTTTTCTAACATTTAGATTGAATTGTCATTTGGTTTGCATTCGAATGATATTTCGAATCAATTATTTAAATAGAAAAGCTAAATAGATAAACGCGAGTCTAGAACTAAATTTTATTAGAATTAGACCATAAAATAATAAAAAAAAAATTATATGATTCTATTTTATTTCAACAAGTTTTTTAACAAATTTACTCAAGCTTTTAGTTACTGAAACCATATCAAGTTGTCCGAATATCAATTATTCCTACCTGCATAAGAATACCTTCAAAATATTTTGTACAAACAAATAATTTGAAAAAATAACCAAATTTTTATTTTTATTCCATAAGATTGATCTATTTTCAACAAAATACTAAAAATGATACATAATGATGAAATTAAAAGTATTAAACTTTTGCATAACTTGAAGGAATTGGCTAAATATCACGCTAGAAGTGAACTATTATCTAAAAAAAGCCAAAAAAAATATTTCATTTTGTAAAATATGAACTAATTCACTTTTTAATATGGTTTGATTATTATTTTTTATAAATAATAAGACAATATCAAAATACTTGATTTTAGTCTCCGAAAAATGATCATTTAATTTGAACTCTTTTAAAGTTTGAATTCATTAATGAATCAAAGAATAAACAAAACCGCTTAAGTCGATCTACCGTTTATAATTTGAACAAGTATTAAGTTCAAAAATAATTGTTTATAATTAGAAATTCTTAAAACCATTTAATTGTTATCAAAATAAAAAAAAAATATATATTAAATAAGCATATTTTTTATCCAAAAAGAGTAAAATATTTAATTAAAAATGATAATTATTTCTTTATTAAAAAATATGTTACAAAATCTACAAATACTTGGTTATATATTGACCACTAATAGAGTTTATTTGTAAAATAATCACAGGAAGCAATATCCTTTATATTTGCATGATTTCTAATTACTGACGAACACCTAGACGCCACTAGATTTATCTCCTAAACTTTCTGCTCGATCAAAAATTAAATTTGAACAATTTTTTTTATATTTTGTATGCGGGATACTTTTGTTTATCATGCAAATTATGAAACAATATCAAAAATCAATACCAAACAAATATCAATTCAAATCTAAGCTATCAGCTATGAAAGTTTTTTTTCTAGACTCGAAAATTTGAATAAAAATTACCCTCAACAAAATTCATATTTGTTTATGTAATAGCTTTAAAAAAACTCAAATTACAAAAACAAATATCTGGCTCAAGTGACCACACTCTTGGTATTAGACAAGCTTATTTAAAAAATTAGCATTCATTATTAGATTTTGTATATTTTGTTATATTTTGATTCCTTTATTCTATTTTTTGATTAAGATTTCCTCAAATTGCTGAATTTGTCATTTTTCACTTATCAAAAATCAACAAGGTATTAACAAATAGTTCTCAAACGAAATCTCTTAAGAAACAAACGTCCAACACCATTCCAGAAGATTAATTTTTGCCTACTGGTCTAATTTTTTTATAATTACTTTTCTTTTCATTAAAGTAGAAATGATTTTGTATAGAATAAAAAACTGTATGTTTAAATAATTTATTTTATAAAAACAAATGGATTTATAAAAATCTTTACATTAAGAATTTCTTTTGTATATAAAAATGTTTGATATGTAGCACATTGTTGCATCGTCCAAGAAGACATATGATGTTAAAACCATTAAGATAAAAATCTTTTTTTCTACACTATATACTTAAGAAATATTTCACGAAAAAGGAACTCTTGCGGCGATTCATTATTTGGACTGTTAATACAAATAGATTCATTATTTAACTGAATCAAATCACGGCATTTTAATCCGCTAATTGCCTCAAAATAAAGAAGAAACATCTCGGTTGGACTTGATCGGACAGCAAAATAGTTCAAATTCCTTTTATTTTAAAAAGAAAAAAATTAACCAACTGAGAAATTCTATAACCGTGAAAGGTCTTAAGATTTTTCTCTTGTGCTCAGTATGAGCTCATTATAAAAAAAATCTAATCTAATTATACCTTTTTATGTTTAATTTATTTGCCAAACTGGTACAGTTTTTATCCGACTTTAAGTTCTCATCTAACACAGCTGAAATTTTCTTCTTCAATTGTTTATCTATTCTATTGAATTAAAAAAAAATAAATTATCTAAAAGAAAAACTTGTCTTTATGTGCTTATACTTAAAGTAATTCTTGATCAAATTTTTTGGATTCATAATGTCCACATTTTCAGCAGTATTCCAACCAAAACAAACATTTGACAGATTATCATAATCTGAATTGTCTATGTTATAACTAATTGGAACTGAGCACAAGACTTGATTGCTTAGTGTAGCTTTTATTTTACAATCAAGCATTATTTTAGAATTAGTTGATGGATGGTTCAATTTTTCCAAAGTAAATGAGCAATGTAGCAAATGATTGCGGCCGGTCCAAATATGACTAAGTGGTATGTCCTGATAATTTACATTATATTTACAATTAAAAAATTGAGTGTTCAAATCTTCAATTTGAATATTTATTGAGTCATTAGAGTATGTTAGATTGAATGGTTCACTTGAGTCCATTAGATGTCCACCTATCTTTTTTTCATCACGCAAAACTTCCTGCAATGCGACCAAAAGACCATCAATGCAATAAATTCTCAGACAAATTTCATTGCTTGTTATACTAGTGCTATAGAAAACCACTAGCCTGTACTGCTTGGAAGCCTCTCTAATCGGCTCTCCAAGTATGCAAAATCGACCAGTTTTTTCACTCATTAGAACAAAACTAGAATCAACTGAGTTTAAAAAATTGTTTCTATCTTCATTCCACTCTGGAGCAGACTCATCAAGCCCAGCTGAATAATAAGTCTTAATTTTCCATGAGTCAAAATTCTTTACGCAGTGATCCATAATGAGAACAATAGGCTTCTTGAGACTAATATTAGCAGGTCCTATGTGAACTATTTCTGATAGATAAGTATTTTTTTCGCTCAATTTAGGTTTATGGCTTTCATTTCTATTTACTCCTACATACATTAGGAAATTTTGATTATTTGGCAAAGCACCTTCAGGTATAATTAGGCTAATTCCGCAATCAAGGGTCAATCGACAGCCAGCGCTGTTCACAGTACCAATGCACGCATCATTAAGATCTAAACCAGATGGTAGGAAGCTTCTTAGTCCAGAAAAAGGCTCGGCTATGTCATAAGCCAACTCTTCATCTTGTTTATTTTTAATCTGCTGCAAATGGGTCAACCTTGCCAATGTTTGGTCACTTATATTCATATAATTCGACTCTTTGATATTTTTAAACGAGTTCTTATTCTTGTTTAAAACAAACTCATTATAGACATAATTGGACTCGTCTAATTCATTAGTTAAATGAACATAGTCATTGCATACACTTGGACTTGAGGTTATGGTTGTATTGGTGACATTTTTAGATGCTGTTGATGACAACGATGCTGAATTGTTTGTCTTTTTGAACGAGTTGTTTGCCATTACTTGGTAATGTTGAGACAAATTTCCAAGCAATAATTGATTCTCAAAATTTTGAACTCTATTTGAAGAGTAAATAATTGGTGCCATTGATTCTGAATGAATTGGCATTTTGATTGAGGCAGTATTTTTTCGACAAAAGTAAGAACTCGAGCCTGAGGTAGAGCCCTTGGAGAATTTATATAATGAACAATCGTCCTCTATCGGATATTGCTTTTCACATGTATAGTATAAATTAAGATCTGAATTGGATTTGTTTGGCTTTTTTGTTCGTTTTAGAATAAAGAACAATACAATTACCAAAATAAACAAACATGCCAAAAGAATTGATACTGTTAGACCAATGCTTAATTTTAAAAATGTCTGATTGAATAAAGTTAAATCAGTGGAGTCTATTTTTTCATTTTTACAACAATTTCTAATCATTATCTTGTCACCAATGCAAAATTTACTGTTTGGTTTATCTAGTGAAAATGTTTCCGGATAGTCCATGTCACTCGATTCATTTTCACAGTATCTTCTTCTAAATTGTTTACAATTATTATCACATTTAGACCAATTAGACCACTCTGACCATTTTGGTTTACAAGACTTGGGCTTGCATTTTCTGCTTTGAATAGATGCTTGACTACCACACAGTGTTACGGACACATTTTGAACCGATCCGTAAATATTTGATGCCTGACATGACCTAGATCGTTGTTGGTTGGCAAATTCACACGAACCAGAACAATCTGACCATTCAGACCATTCAGACCATTGGTATCTCTTGGTTGGATCTTTGAAATATATACAAATTAAATTCAAATCAATCTTATCAAGATTAATAAGAGAATACAAAATTAGAACAGATAAAATTAAGAAATAATAAAGATAAATATTTAAAAGTACAAATTATTTACCAAGAATTGTTAATCTAGCTGGTTTGCTAATCCTTCTGTCTACAAGATTTGAAGCTACACATACATAGTCACCTGAGTCGCTCATTTTGGACATCAAAATTAACAGGCTATTGTCGTTTGAGAGCCTAATTCGTGCCGAATCCGAACGAGTATTTATCTCTTGGTTATCTTTTAGCCAGTAGACTGATGGCATGGGCTCACCTGCTGGCGTGTCACATCTCATCTCAACAGTATCGCCTTCGTAAGCCACTTCATCCATTGGATCTGAACGAAATTCCTCATCCAAAACTTAATCAAATATTAAAACAATTAGATATTTCATTTTTATCTTTTAATAATTTATTTACATGCTGGTCTAATTGTTGCCTTATTGCTATATACTTTTTCATTAAATTTAGAATAAGCGATGCATTTACAAATTAATCTCATGTGCGCGTAATTGGAAGATGTTTCTTCCAGATCTTTGCGGTAAACCATTAACGATAAATGCTCATATCTAATATTATTAATCTAAGATAAATTTAACTTTAAAAAAAATATTAAACTAAATATCAAAATGATGGATTACTAATGAGATATTTCGATGTGTGTCTGATCTAATTTTGTTATTGCACTCAATTTGCATTTGGACTGAATTTTTGGCCTCACATTCGACCAGAACAGGAAGCATGCCTGTCAATAGAATATCTTCTGGATGCTTGGTAAATTCCATTTTGTCCATTTGATTCGCCTCGTGTTTCAAATAATATTTAACTTTGGAATTTTTCTCTATGTTGTTTATACTGATACTGTCACTTATGTCCTTTAATTGTTGAGGAGACATGTCATCTAAAAATTGATAAAAATAATCAATCTTTTAATATTCGACAAAAAACAAAGGTAATAAATTTTTGTCTATCCTTGATACACTTGACCGCGACACCGAAAGCAATAAACTAGATAAAAAAAATAGTAAAATAAAAAATAGATTATTATCTTAAAGAGAGATTTTTTTTCTATCTTATATAATTGTGAATATATAAACCGGATTTAAGTGAGTTTAAAGTATCACTTGAATAACAAAGCAAAAAAGATTTGCTATCAATGATAGTTTGATTGATGGCGAAACGCTTCCAATGCCCACTAAATTTATTTTAAAATAATAAACATTCAAATAGCATTTATCATTTGAAAAAAAGATCTGGTTGTCTATACGAATCTTTATAATTTCGAGAGAACGCTGTTTTACCTTAATAATTTTAGCCAAAATAAATAAGCTAAACAAAAGCCCGTCTTTAATGACATTAAGCAGATAGATGAATGAACATTTGAATTATTGAATTATCAGCTGGAATTAAACGTAATCATGTTTGTAATTAATCTTGAGATGATAAAATCTCTACCAAGTCCGTCTCAAAAAACAATTACCATTCGCAAAATAAATTATCTTTTTATTAATTTTTTAATTGTGTTCAATCTAGAATCTTAGAGATTTTTAAATGTATACAAACTTAAGAGCATATTTACTTATCGAAAATAAATAACATGTTTGATTGTGTTTAGTATTAATTTTTTTTATTAATATTATCCTTTTTTTATTATTTGTGTATCTTTATTTGTGTGCTTTTCTTAATTTAGTAAAATTTAAAAAACTAATTTAATTTAATTACAGCGTCAATTCAGGACAAAAATATTTTGAAAATTTTACAAAATAAACTAAAAAGCAAAGTTGGTACTTTTAGAAAACCAGTTTTTGAGCACAAATTAAAATTAATTAAAACAAAATATGATTTCAAAAATTAAAATAAAAGTCTTCTAATTAAAGTGCTTTTATTTTAAAAAATTGCATTTCTCTAATTAGATTTATAATTTTAAATAGTTAGTCTGTTCATTGTTTGATGCGACCCGATTTTGTAGATATAATTTTGATCTTAGACAGATAAATAGATAGATAAATTACCTGTGTTTTGAGCCCATGTGCCCAACATGACCAATATTGACAAGTAAAGCAAATTTTCTATCATTTTAAAGCATCGAATTTAGTTTTAATTATTTCATATCTAAAGGATAAAATAAAAAATATAATTAGTTAAGTCTTGTGCAAGTGATAAAAAAATTTATTGACTATTCCCTTATTGTGAAATAAAAATTTGCATCTAGTCTAAATTGATAAAATTTGTGGTTTGGAGCATAAAATTTATTGAATTGAATAAAATTGACCATTTTTATTTTAGAGCTTTCATTAAAGTCTGTTCGCAAAATAAAAAAAAAGAATAGATAAATGAATAAATTTGTTTGAATCGTTAATCATTCATATAAAAAAGGTGATTTTATTATCTGATTTATATCAGCACATATAAAGAATAAACAATTCTATTTTGTATTATCTCGGATTCAATTATTGACCACTCTTATCCGAACAAATTGTACCAAATTGCAACATGCTAAATTTTTTTTATTTTTTAAAAATAAAATCATCAAAATAATTTTCTAAGGTATGATTAAAAGATAAAATGTGATATTAAAGTCTAATTTATCTTATTTATTTTAATTTCTATTATATAAATCAATATCAGCAACTAATTAATTTAGAAAAATTACGCACAATTAATTGGTTTTTCTTTTGGCTCAGAACTTTAGGAAAAAAGCTAAACAATTAAATAAACTTGTACAAAGGTAAAAATTATCTAAAAACTTGCATTTATTATCAAATAACTAACAAACAACAAAAAAAATGACTCGAAATTCTGATAATATTGATAAATTCAAATAAGAATTAATTAAAAAGCCATTAACTTAATTTTTTTGCTCAAAGATAATTTTCTTTGAAATTATTAATGACCAAAATAAATGCCATTAGCTAAATTACACTATTTTGTCTAAAAATCACTAGGATTAGTTTTTTGATTATTTTGGAAAAATTATATCCGCTTTTTCCCATTTGACTTAGCGGGAGACCGACAAATAAGTTATATAACTAGTCGACTTAAGCTAATCTAACTGATAAATTGACGTTTTTCTCATTACTTTCTAATTTATATGTGGAAAAATTCAAAATAAACAAAATTTAAAAATATTTTCGCTAGATTTCACTAGTTATATTCACTTCAAGTATTTCTTAAATCTTGTTTAATAGAAAAAACTTAATTAAAGTTTGCTTACTGGTTCACAAAAACTGATTCAAGTTGACCCACGGCCCAAATCACTTTCTAAACGCTGAAATTTTATAAAATTTACTTTATAAGATAACAAAAAAATTATATTCGAGTTGTTTTTAATAAATTAGAAATAAAATTTTATTGCTAAAATATTTTTTATCTTGTCATTTCTTAAATACAAAATTATTAGCTCTCATGAGAATTCATGTCATTCATAAAATTTAAAATTAAAAGTTAATAAACTTGGAGAGTTGAAATTCAGTATAAGCGGAACAAACATACGTGTTTACCTATTTAAATTAAAAATAAGCTTTAGAGTGTTTATAAATATAAGAAAAAATACAACTAGCTGGCAGGCTTAAGAGCTATTAATTAATTGTAAATTATTTTCTCCGAAATATGGCATAAATATTTCGAGAAATTGATTTAAATATAATTAAGGGTTATCTATCAATTTTTATTTTCATTGACTACAACCAAGTTTTAAAATTACCAAAAAAAAATTAATTTTTAAAAGCTATGAGAATATCTATTCTCCGATTTTATTTATTCACAATATTGCTGCTTATTCTTTGGAGATTTTATTGAATATTAAAATTAAAAAGCCTTTTTTCTTATTGTTTCTCAATAGAATTTATAATTTAGAGTGTTATATCATTTATTTGTTTAGCTTTTTAAACTACAATCTAAACTATTTTAATGAAATCTAAAATTACAAACAAGTTTTAAAAGCCACTTGAAAAAAAAATAAAAATAATAATAATGGTTAAAATTGAAGCTATGTTTAGGTAACCAACATGACAGTTTTTGAAATATATGATCGACAGTTGAGGCCTTTTAAGTCTTAGGGCATAATTATAAACTTATCAAGAGATTCAGATCCAGTTTTAACTAGACGCATATTTTTCTAATCTTATTCTTACGTTGTTGGGCTTGTTTTAATGAACAATTTATTAACCATTTTGAAGTTTCTACACTTGATATTTTGATTATGAGCTTGGGAAGAAAATATTACAAAACTTAATAAAGATTTGAAAACACGAATAGCTTTTTTTATTAAATGCTATTTGGAATAAACTTATGTCAATTTTTGAAATAAAATTTGATAGTATCGGCATTTAAGACTGGCTTCACGCATTGATAATTAAGACCGATACTGATTGAGTCTGTCTTAAACCACTTACCGAGAGCTTGGCAATTTTGTTCATAATTCACTGTCAGAAATGTTTATTAAATTTTAAATATAATCCTTTATTTAAATAAAAATTAATCAAGCATTATTTCTCAAGCTTTTTGATGAGCTTGGTATAACAAGACAACAAATGCTCAATACAAGGAGCAATCAAGACCAATCAGGTGAATAAATGTATGAGATTCTAAATTATTTGTGGTCATTTAAGCACCATTTAAAAATAAGTTGACCACAACTAATTTAATGAACTAAATGAATTAATATTTTATTTTCGGATTCTAGTTAAAAATCACTGATTATTGACAATTTGTTTGATCATTTTAGTTCTACCTTTTGGAATTGTTTTATCAGAAATTAAAAACTAGGCTATTTTATTATGGTCAATACTTTGTTCACGAGGCTATTTCGACAACTTAAAACGAATTTACTCTTTACTATATATTTTATGACTTGTTGATACAGGCCAGGTTTAATGGCATGTTAAAGCCGTATACTAAAAACAAATATCAAACAAATGGAAATTAACATGACACTCTCAGACATTTTGAACTAAAAATGTTAAAATTTTTTTTATATTGTCATATGATCTATTTTTTAGAAAAGACCTAATTTCTTCAAGAAGTTTTCAATGTCAAACAATTGGTGATCAATTAAACTCATCAAAACTTGGAAGTATATTCAATTGACTCGTACAATATCAAAGCAAATCTTAAATTTTAACTGTAGAAAATAAAAAATAAATCTTAATTGTAAAATTTGATACTTTAATAAACAATTAAATATTAAATTAAAATATAAATTTGATACATATTTTGTTTTGTCTAATTTCAAAATTCGTTCACCAAAATGAAAATTTAGTGAGTTGTTAACTTTAAAATATTATGTAAGGCTCTAAAAATTAAAAATAATACTAAATTTTAATGTAAATTTTATAAATTGCTTCTTTTTTTTACAAAAAAGTAGCTTAAAAATGGTTTTAGATCAAAAGAACAAATTAGAAAGATAAAAAGATAATTATTTAAAAAATTTTATTACAATTTCCCACTTGACTATAACCATTAAAATTTATTAATATTTTTATCAATATTTTAAACCAATTTAGATTAAAAAATTTGCAATAAAAATACCAAAACTTTAACTTGATAATCATTATTTAATTTTATTTCATTTCTTATTTTTAACCTTTGTCTAAATAACTAAAAACTCATTCTATCTGATTTAAAAAATTAGTTTTAATACTTATTATATTTAATTAGACATCCAAAAATGAGTTTCTTGAATTTTAATATCTTAATTTAATAATCTAAGATTAAACTTTTAAAAATATTTTATTTTTGACTCTAAAACATAAAAGTTTTGAAATATCAATTAAGAAAATCATTTGACCAACAAAAGCAAAAAAATTAAATATCTTAAGTTGAGATACCACAGCTACAACCTTATTTGAAAATAAATCCATTTAGTTTATTTAAACAAATTTATCTTTTTTTTTCATAGAATTAATATCAGACATATTCCATTTATTCAAAAATGATTACCATATTTTCCCACTTTGCCTCATTTAAACCAGCGACAACAAAACCATTTAAAACCAAACTACGAAGATTATAAGCATAAAATCCGCATTTATAGGCATTTTTAAAAATAATTCATTATTCAGCTTAGAGCCTTATCTAGAGGCATTTAAAATTTCAAAATCCATATAAAAAATATTTATCTAAACTCTGACACAATTCTTGAATAAGGTCTTTACTATTTCTGTTTTTATTCAAAGTATATCATGCATAAAGATATGGACAATTATGAATTATTTAATCTAAAGAGCAGCTTAAGAATGTTTAGACTTTCTATTAAAATTTAATTTTATATTTTTATAATAACTAGAAAAATAATAACTCGGCCAAGATATAATTGATTCTAGTGGATTAGCTATTTACTTAAATAGTAGTGATTCATTTAGGACCAGATTTGTGTTCATACCAAAAATTAATTGCTTATTCTGTATCATTTCAATCAGATTCGCCAATCTCTGGTAATTTGATGCAAGCTTAAGTTTGAAATTAGACAAGAATCTGAGAATGATTTTTAAAATTAAATAAAAATATGGCAAGCTCGAATAGAGAAAAAAATCCATACGTAAGATTTAAAATTGGAAAATATTGTGCCAAATGGAACTCTTGAGTGTACATGATGATTTTTATCAAAAAATCTACAAATATTTATCATCATTTTTAAATTAATATTTGCTTTATGCTTGAATTTAAACGATTAATTGACCAGTGAGTAAAATTCACAGACTCAAGTCTGTGCAAAATCCTATAATCTTTAAGAAATACAATTTAGCCATTAGCTAGTAATTAGACTCGGATCAATCAGAGTTATTTATTTGTTTGATTAAAAATTAGTTATTAGTCATTTAGAGATACTTGAATTTATTCAAATATATCGTTTTCTTCCTCTTCTAAAAAATATCTCGTTTTAATAGTCAATCGAATAATTAAGAATAGATAAACTCTGTCGCAAAAATATGCTAATTGCAAAATTCATAAAATTTATATGACTATGAGCTAAAAAATATATAAAAAAGTATAATAAGTTTTTTATTTATTACTCTATTATACAATCACTTTTACGGTGTTTTGGACTCTATATAGAATCCAAAAATATTTTTATATCTAGAAAAATTATTTAGACAAATTTAGAGTAGTTCAAATAAAACTTTGTTAAATGAGCGCATTTATTTTAAAGAAAACACTTAAATATATTTTTGAAAAAAAAATTAAAATTCTAAGTAAACATTAAGAAAATTAATTGAGTAATCATTTTAATTCTGAGAAACAAAAAAATTGAATTGTGAAGAGATAAATTTCCTCTTTATTTGAAAATCATATTTTTATTGTATTATTTCGTGATTCCAAAGGAGTTTTTATTATGATTAGGGCTACAAATTATTGAATGAAATATTTTTGAGATCATTTAGGTCATGTGCCATTATTATATAACAATATTTAAGGAATTAAAAAAGCACAAATATGAAAACAATAAATTGAAAAAAATAAATATCGCTTCAAGTGGGTAAAATAATAAAAGTTCGAATCTAACAAATAAAGTTTAAATTTCTTCTAAAAAGAAATATTATGAAGCTAAACTTTTAGCCACAAGTTAACAATTAAACATTTATTAGTTTAGCATAAATAGGATGCTTTTGTCCAAATAAAATTTTTCCCTTTTTAAGAAAAAATTCAATCTAATTAATTTAGTTTTTCTTTTTAAAAACGTAAATTTAAATTGATCAAATTGTATCTATGACTCACGTAGACGAAATATGCTATCCATTATAAAAGTTTAAAATTAAATTTTATTTAAAATATTTAAATTGCTAAAATGGTATAAATTGGTAAAATTAGTAATAGTGATAGACGTACGCCAAAAGGTTATAAATAGGATTCCATTTTGAAATTAATTTTTTAAGTCATTAAATCAAAAAATACAATTTAAAAAAAAAAATTATTTTGTTAAATTAGAAATTTTTTAAACGATAATTCAATTCAATTTGAAGGTTAATCAACAGGCTAGTGCCCTTGTCATCATTCTTCTTTGAATTCAACCTTAGATTTTCAGGAGAATTATGAAATATTAATTTATAAGCAAAAGAAAGCATTCTTTCTAGTATTCTATGTTGAAATGCATATAAGCCATACTTTAATAAGAAGTTATTAATATCATTAAAGTTATTTACTTCAAATATGAACCTAAGCAATTTATTATCGACAAAAAATAACTCTTGACCAATTTGATTATTGCCTCTTTTGAAATGAGAAATAGCATAAGTCAAAAGTTTTTAATAAGGTGAACATCAAATTCTTACTTTATATCTTAATAATAATTATTGTACAATTAGATTTATTCTCAAATCAATAATTTTAATCAATAAAACGTTTTAAATCTCAAGTTAAATTAGCTAAATTAACTAAATTAGTGACTCATGTACAACGAAAGGGTATAAATAGGATGTCATTTTGTAAAAATTCACTTCATTTTTCAAATTAAAAATTTTTTAATTTTGAAAAACGGATTCAAAAAGCAGTCACCATAACTCTGCCGATCCGCAGGTCCCAAGCCCTGATGAAAAAAGAGGAGGGTGGTGGCAGCCACATGCATCGTATGTGCATGTGGTCTTTCACGTAGTCTGCAGAAGAGCTGTATGGCGGGTACATAGGCCTACGGGTCTTTGTCCAAGTCTTGTCGTATGAGGGCGCCGCTGGCTTCGACCATCTCCCAGTATAGAATCCGAAAGGAGCGAGAATCTGCTGTACAGCTGACCCTCTGCAGACAGTACGTAACTTTGGAAGCCTTAAGTTAAGACTTTGTCTCGAGTGAGAGACAAGTCGCTTGGTTTGTGGTTCCAAGCTAGTCTAAATAGTTGCCGAGTTCGCAGCCAATTTTGAGTGCTCGGATGAGTGGCGCTGTTTATGATGAACGTCCCACTGGCTTCTTAGGGAAAGACGCCGTCATAACTCTGCCAAAGCCGGTCCCAAGCCCGGTTGCAAAAAGAGGAGGGTGACAAAAGCAAATAATTGATTTTGTTTAAATCTTTATCTCTTTTACGAAAATTAAATTAAAACTCTCAATAAATAATAATTGATTTACAAACGCAGTTTTATATACTGTTAAGTTTAACTTGAGTTAATATATTTAGTATTTTAAATTATTTTTTAAAATATGAATGGAATCCTATTTATAAATTTAATTTTGAGGTTTTAAAAGCAAAAAAAAAATCTTAAAAAGAATAGAAACATTGGCAATTTAAAATATTAATTAATTTAAAACCAAATTTTAAATAATTCAATGACTCTTTTTTTTGTTCTTTTTTTTTCATGTAAATTTATTTTTTTATGAACAAAAAATGGACGAATTTATACTTTACCATTTCGTTTAATCGTTTAATACTAATTTTTATTTCATTTGTATTGTTTATTTAAAATTGAAATAATTGAAAATAACTATTTCATTTTTACTCATTTTTAGAATGTCCTGAGGGTTATTTAATTAAATAACCATTTTTTATCATTCATTATTCATTAACTAAAATCATTTCTGTTAGAATCATTATAAATCCATAATGAAAAAAGAGCGATGTTTATAAATTAAGAAAAATATTAATTTTGAAAACCATGACTACATATTTATAAATAATATTATCAGTTATAAGCTTTAAAATAATTGTTTCTCTTTTAATTAACAATGTTCGAATCGTAATGTTCACCTTATTAAAAACTTTAAATTAATTTGATTAATTTATGATAAATTATAAAAAAATTATTATAAAAACTTTATTATAAAAGAATAATTAACTTTGAGTTTAAAATTTTATTATTAAACCATAAAATATAAAAAATGTCTCCCAATTCAGAATTAAGAAATCTATTTGATAAATTAGACAAAAATAAAGATGGAAAAATTGATTTCGATGAACTCAGGGAATATTTTAATCAATTGAATACCGATACTTCAAAGACAAGCTTAGTTGAAAGCCAAACTAAAAAAGTTTTTGAATTAATGACAACTGGTAAAGATGGCAAAACAGTACACCTAGATTTTCGTGATTTTGTTGACTATGTTACTGAAACTGATAAAAAAATGGAAATTATATTTAAAGACTTGGACTTGGATCAAAATGGAATAATAGATAAGGAAGAAATAAAAACTGGTTTTGAAAATTTAGGAATAATACTCAGCGATTATCAAATTGACAAATTACTAGAAAATATAGATAAAAATAACTCTCTTCAAATTGATTGGAAGGAATGGAGAGATTTTTTTCGTTTTGCACCTCATGACAAAATAGAAGAAGCTTTACGTTATTGGAGAACCCAAACCTTTGTCGATTATGCTGACCAGTCGATTCCAAATGATTACACAAAAAAAGAGAAACAATCCGGTTTATGGTGGAGGAATTTGGTAGCTGGCGGCCTAGCTGGAGCTATTAGTAGAACTTGCACAGCGCCTTTGGATAGAGTTAAAATTTTTTTGCAGGTTCATGGTGCTGAAACAAAAATTGGAATTATTCAAGCCATAAAAAATATGATCAAAGAAGGTGGTTTTAAATCTCTTTGGCGAGGTAAAAATTAACTTTTGCTTTAATTATTTAAAAAAAAATAAATTATTAAAATAAATTCTAGGTAATTTTATCAATGTTTTAAAAATAACACCCGAAAGTGCCATCAAATTTACTGCTTATGAGCAAATTAAGATTTTAATGGGCCAAGAAGGAGAGCAATTGCCTCCATTTCAAAAATTCATATCAGGAACTTTGGCTGGTTTTACAGCTCAGACAACAATTTATCCAATGGAAGTACTTAAGACTCGACTTGCACTTAGAAAGACTGGAGAGTTTAATGGAATAAGTGATTGTGTTCGCAAAATTTACCAAAAAGACGGCATTAAAGCTTTTTATCGCGGATATTTGCTAAACACTCTTGGAATTGCTGGTGTTGGCATTGACTTGGCCATTTACGAAACACTCAAAAGTCAATACCGTCAACTTTTTCCAGACAATCCACAACCTAGTGTATTTTCGTTGCTAGTAATCGCAAATACAGCTTCAACTACAGCAATGTTTTCCACTTATCCAATGTTTATGATAAGAACCAGAATGCAATCTTCGACGAATCCAAATGACAACATTTTATCTATTGCCAAACGTGTTTACAGCTCAAGTGGAATATCTGGATTTTATAAAGGATCTTTGGCAAATTTAGCCAAAGTTGCACCAGCTGCGAGCATTGGTTATCTTTCTTATGAAAAAATATCGAAATATTTAGGTTTGAGCAGATAACCAAGACAAATAGACAAATCTGTCAAATTAATATTAGTAGAAAATTTTTATTATTTTTTTCTATTTAGAATAAAAATTCAATTTAAAACTATTTTCTTTATACATTTATTCAAATATTTTATTAAATTTAAAAGCGTTTTTCTTTCACCTTTTCCATTTTTTCTTGCTGCTTAAGAGCTTCTTTTTTGCGACTTAAAATTAAATTTATTATGTACTAATTTAATTTATTATATAGGAATTTACTTTCGTTTATCGAGTCCTTCAAATACACCGCATAAAATAGATAAGATAAAAAAAATGATTATTAAAGATGCCGCTACTATTATGAACCCTTTTTAAAAAAAATTATATTTTTTTAAATTTTTTTTATATTAATAAATTTACATATGATGCTTATTTGACAGTATTCACCAACATACCATCCAAGACAATAGCATACAAATTCTTTGTCTTTTAGACGGCATATGCCTTCATTTTGACATGTTTTGGAACATCCTAGCTCACATTTCTCACCAGGAAATAAATCTTTTTGTGGTGAAACATCAACTGAAGTTTTCTGTTCGCACTCGCACTTAACAGCTCCCAAATTTGGTGTACACCAATTGTGCTCATAGCAATAGTTGTATTTATCTGTCTTGCAAGTCAATTGATTGTCTAAAAATTAGTTCCCATAGTTACATTTAAAATTGATTTTTATTGATAATTAATAACAAATATTCATATAATGCTATCTTATAAACTAACTCGAATATTAACTCATTTATTTCTTTTAAATTCTTATTTTGTTTATTTGTACTATTTTTGCTACTTTTATTTAATTCTTATTCGGAAAGAAATAAAAAAATCTTTAATATACATGGGCATTTTTAGTTTGATATTTTGTATGGTCACATGGCTGCTTTTACTAGTTACCTACAAACCTTATTTATCAGTAAAAAAAAGATTTAGCCTAAGCAAAAAGTTGTTAAAAAAATTAGGCCTAAAAATCAAGTATCAGAATGAAGAATTAAAATTAGCATGTGAACAAAATATTATTTTGGAAGACTACATAGAAAAAATGAACCTTAATATATCGACCCGTAATGTGTTTGGTCAAGTCAATGTATGCTATAAATGCAGAATAATACGACCTGATAGATGCTACCATTGTTCAAAGTGTTCCATATGTATCTTAAAGCGAGATCACCACTGTCCACTTTTAAACAAATGTATCAGCTTTTCAAACCAAAAATATTTTATACTATTATTAATTTATATTTTAGTTTATAACTTATTTTTTGTATCGACTATAATTGATAACATGACTTTTAATCATTTGGTAAAATTTGTGCAAAAAATTGACCAATTTTCGAGTTTTAATTTTTTAATAACATTTTTTCTAATTTTTATTTCAATTATATATTTCATTTTTTTATTAATTAACTCATTTTATCTAGTCTGTATTAACAAAACTTCAATAGAAAACAATCATCCACCAAGATTAGAGATCAAAACTAATGAATCACTTTTTTCAGACAATATATTTGATCTAGGCACAATGGAAAATTTAAAACAGATATTTGGCTCTAGTATATTACTAAGTCTATTACCTATTTGGACAAGTGAGGGAGATGGTCACCGTTTTAAAGTCTTTAATAACATTATTTAAATAAAACTTACATGCTAAATAAAATGATTTTTGAAATTCAGCAATACTGGTATCGCCAATGTTCAAATCAACAATATATTTGGTGTCAGAGCCTTCCCTTTTATTAGCTTCAAAATAATTATTTAAAACATTTTTCATTTGTTCTAGGCTTAAGGCGGGTAAATCTTGGGGATTTTTTTGTTCTTTTTTCCAATAGACAAGTTTGCCAAAAAATCTTGTCTGAGCTTTTGATTCAACCCTTTCCACTATCCAATCTTCAATGTCCATTTCGTAGTTTGGGTTGACAAGACTGTCTTTAGAATTTGCAGGAATATTTTTAAACTATTGGAAAAATTAAATTAACAATGAAATTAATTAAAATTTACAAGTTCTATTATTTCTTCTGAAAATGTTTGGTATGACTTATAGGTACTGGGCACAAATAAAGTCAAATTCATATCATATCTCACAACTCCCAGACATTTATCACCTTTTTGATACAGTCCTTTTAGACATTTGCATTCATTGTCATTGTAGCATCGTTTATATTCAGCAATGCTGCAATTTTGACACAAGTCATTCTCTTTTAAAAGATATATTATTTTTATAATAATTTGACCCATAATTACCGGCTTGCGAAGATTGATTGATTAAAAGTGATATAAAAAAACAAAAGATTAGAATTAAGGCAGGCTTTGATTGCAAGTTTTTCATTTTTAGATAATTTAAATGATTATTATTGAAGAATAATTTTTTTTTTTTTTTGATATACAATATTTATTCTTTTTTTTATTAATTTTAAATATTATTTCGAAATTAAGTAGATAAAAAGGTAATCGTTGAGTAAATTTTGAAATTTTTTTAATATTTTAGAGGCAGTTGTATATTTGAAAAAAGAAAAGATTTTTAGAGTTCCTATATATAAATATTTTCCTAAGTCATCAAATAATTATGTGGTATGATTTTTACTAACATGGTTTCAAATTTCAAATTGAATTTATTCTGATTATTCTCTTAATTTTGAATATAAGATGATATTTAAGTTTTTGAAAAGAAATTAATTTTTACTTTATAATTATAAAAAAGTGTATTCTAAAAAAAGGCTAATTATTTTTCTTAATTCTGACAAAATTGGAATTAAAAAAAAAATAATCTCAACTATTTTTTAAATACTAGAGATAATAAAAAACCAAATTATTTATTTGTAAATTTAATTAATAACATATGACAATTATAATTCGAATAAATTAAGCCAAGAGCGAAAGGCTTTTTAATTTAAAATGATACAAATTAATATACTAAAGTAAAAAACAAATAAAATTTAGAAAAAATAATTTAAAATACTAAATATATTAACTCAAGTTAAACTTAACAGTATATAAAACTGCGTTTGTAAATCAATTATTATTTATTGAGAGTTTTAATTTAATTTTCGTAAAAGAGATAAAGATTTAAACAAAATCAATTATTTGCTTTTGTCACCCTCCTCTTTTTGCAACCGGGCTTGGGACCGGCTTTGGCAGAGTTATGACGGCGTCTTTCCCTAAGAAGCCAGTGGGACGTTCATCATAAACAGCGCCACTCATCCGAGCACTCAAAATTGGCTGCGAACTCGGCAACTATTTAGACTAGCTTGGAACCACAAACCAAGCGACTTCTCTCTCACTCGAGACAAAGTCTTAACTTAAGGCTTCCAAAGTTACGTACTGTCTGCAGAGGGTCAGCTGTACAGCAGATTCTCGCTCCTTTCGGATTCTATACTGGGAGATGGTCGAAGCCAGCGGCGCCCTCATACGACAAGACTTGGACAAAGACCCGTAGGTCTATGTACCCGCCATACAGCTCTTCTGCAGACTACGTGAAAGACCACATGCACATACGATGCATGTGGCTGCCACCACCCTCCTCTTTTTTCATCAGGGCTTGGGACCTGCGGATCGGCAGAGTTATGGTGACTGCTTTTTGAATCCGTTTTTCAAAATTAAAAAAATTTTTAATTTGAAAAATGAAGTGAATTTTTACAAAATGACATCCTATTTATACCCCTTCGTTGTACATGAGTCACTAATTTAGCTAATTTAGCTAATTTAACTTATGCTTAACTTATTGTGATAACTTAGGTAAATTTTTTATAATACAAAATTTAAGAAAAAAAAAACTGTTTTAGTAATAACACTCTTTTTATACCCATTTGGTATCCATGAATAATGCTAACCAATTTAATTTTTGAGGATTTGGGTTAACTAATTACTAATTAGCTATTTATTTTATTTCAAAAATTTTAAATTAACTAAAAATTTTTATATAGAAATGTTTTCAAAATTGAATGATATATTTTTTAACTTATTTATCTAATATTTATCATGTATCATGAATTTTTCATCCAAAAGTTGAATTGATTTCCAAAATTGACATTCTTTTTTTGCCCTTTGGTTTTTACAGTCAAAATAACTTATTTAGCCAATTAAAAAATTTACGTAATTTTAGTATTTTAAATGTATTAAATAAAATTTAAGTTTAAATTTTATTCGAAGATAACTTATTTCGTCTTTCTGTCATTAATACAATTTAAAACATTTAAATATTTTGTTTGGAAAAATAAAATCCTAAATTAAGATGTCATTTTGGAAGAAATCAATTAATTTATTTTGTAAAAAATATTTTGATAAAATTTTTTTTATCTAAAATGAAAAATGTCTTCCAAAATAACATGTTCCTTTTTGTGAACGAGTCATAGTAATTGATTTAACCAATTCAACTCATTTATCTAATTTAGTTATTTTATTTAATACATGATCGAAACATGTATGCTTTAATCATAAATCTGAACGGTTGTCTTTGGTAAATCATGCAATACTTAAAAGCTTAGAATTATAAGTGGGTGAACACACCTCAGTTCCCTATCTACTTCATAATTACTGGCCAAATTTTGGTTTTTTGTTACAGATAAAAAAGATAATATAATTTTGGACATTTTTATTATTTACATTTTAATATTTAAAATATTAACACTATTTATAAAATTTTCTTATAATTTAACAAATAAAAATCAAAAAAAGTCGGCTTTATATAAACCATTTTCATTTAAAACAAAAACATTTAAAAAAATACTTTCAAATGGCTTAATTAATGAAAAAAACTCTTCTAAATTTCGTAATACTAAAGATTGTCTAATATATAGGTAAATTTGCTGATCTAAGTGTCTCTTGACTTAAAAAAACCATCTGGTGAGATAAATTCCTTTATAGTGACGGTGACCACCCCGCTTGTTATATCAGTAATGACCACGTCTTCAGTGGTATGTGTGGTAAAGAATGTGTTAAAGCTGTCTGTATCAGAGTCTTTGCGATCTTTGGAACCATTTTGCTCCACTTCTTCGTCTGTCAAATCTGTTATTTTGTTCCGCTTGAGGCTTTTGATTATTTTTTTCTCATCACAGTCCGATTCAGAGTCAGTGGACGCCTCTTGGACCTGTTTGTGTGAGCTATGATCGCTGTCGCTTGAGATTCTCACCCTGGTTTTTCTCAGAGTCCTTCTCTTGCTTGAACAATTTGAAGACGCCGAAGAGGACACTTTTCGGCGCCGATGAGATTTGTTCAAAGAATAATTTGACGATTCGGAAGATAGTGAGTTTGTGGATGAGACACGTTTCATACTGTTTGTAAGTGGTTTTGAGTCAGTTTTGATGGGACGTAGTCCTTCAGCCAAACGCTTGGCAACTCTAATCTCGCTTGTCAAGTCACTTTGTTCTTTAGACTCAGCATTCTCTTCTGGTACACTTTTATCTGCCTCTTTTGGCTTGACATTCTTTTTTTTGTTTTTAAGTCTAAATATAATAAAATATTAAAAAAAAATATCTATTTTTATCGTTATAAGTTACGTTTCGAAATAATTATCTATCAGTTGTCTGTCAAATATGTTCCGTTCTGGCTCCCATGTGTTGTGGCTGTCGTCCCAGTCTCGCCACTTGATCAAATAGTGCCGTTTGCCCTAAAATTTGGAATTGGCTAATGAGCCTCTTTGGACAAGCTTATAAATCTGACTTACCCGGATTTTCTTATGATTGAGTATCTTTTCTGCTGGATATATATCATCGTTTTTGTTCGACATTATGTCTGGCCTGGGACTTGGTAAAATTTTCAATTTTATATCTAGATTGAAAAATAATTGAGTCTAATTAAGTAAAATGTTAATTAATATGGAGGATATATGCATAAATATAATGTGAAAAAGTAGAAATATAAGATTAATTTTAAACTCGGCTTAATTCTAATTTATGTTCAGTCTTAGCTAGACATGAAGTATTCGATTTGTCTCTCGGCTATAAATTTATATCTTATTATTTTTCAATTTATTATCTTAACATAAATAGAAAAAATAAGGTAATACAATTTTTTCATATTTAACTATTTATATGGATTTTTTAATTGATATTCCCTTTCTTCTTTGATTTTGATTGACTCAATAAATTGTAAAATTTATAAAACATTATATTGATATTTAAAATTTAAATGAGATAAGTTATATATAAAAGACTTCACCATTCACTTAAAATATAAAAAAAAATGTTCTAATGATCTAAATATCTGAAATGCGCAATTAGTAAGATAAAATTTATGCTAGATAATTTAGCTCTTTGAATAAAAAAATTGTTTAAACAATAATAAAAAACAATTGATGAAATTACTATGAGCAATTTAATTGATTATATAGATAACTTAACAAAAAAAAGATACATAAAGATATATTGCTCAATTGAAAAAAAAAATTAAATTAAAATAAAGTAAAAATTTTTCCCAAAAAATTGAAATACATTAAATTGGTTTTAATTGAAAAATAAATTTTTATCTAAAACTATAGGAGGTTAAAAAAGAGCCGTAAAAATGATGAAAACATAAAATTTAAATAATAAAAAAAATTTTTTCGTTTAACTTCTTTCAGATCAATTAAGTATTAAAAATCGTGAAATAACTGCTTAAATAAAATTTATTTTAATCATTAAATTTTGGGAAAATATTTTTCGCAAATAGAAGTAAAAATAAAGTGGATCTAAAATTTAATATAAATGATAAATGATAAATTTAATTTAAAAATTATGCATCTTTTAATCTAAAATTATATCTTAATATCAAGTAACATATTCCCCCTTTTTTTAAGTTTAAATAAAAAAATAATTTATATAATCATAATAAAGAATTTTACTATATAAAATTACTTAATTTGTTTGGAAATATTGCTATCTGTAAATATATACATGAATCATAAAAATTTACTTTTTTTAAATACATTTTCTCTTAAATTAATAAATTTTACATTTTGATTGACATAATTTTGCCAAACTAAATAACTAAATGAAAAAATTAACCGATTTCTTGAGAAGTTTAAAAATAACAACTTAAAAAAGAATTGATTAAGTTTGATTAAAGTTTACGTAAATTCTACTACGTGACAAGATATTTTTAAATAAGTTTTTAGATACGTCCTGAAATTTATTATAAGAAATTCGATTGCGTAAATAATTGATTGTAGAATTGACTGTTTATAAAATTAAAACATAAAAAATAATTTTATCCTTAAAATTTGTTAATTTACGATTTCTTTAGGAATCATGAAATCATGTTTTGTTTAAAATGTGATTTAATTTTTGATTATTTGATATAATTACTAACTTTTTTGAGAAAATAAATTTTTCAAAAACCTTTAAAAATTATTAATTTTATGTAATGGAAAAAAATCTATATTTTTTTAACTTTGAAATGGTTGACTTTTGATTTGAAAGCCATTCTGAGTTTAGAAGATTTATAAGTAATTATTTAATAACACAATAAAGCTTTAATTTAACATGTTCTAGAAAGAAAAAGAATTTTCTTTTTTAGATTAATTTCGACAAACAAAATAATTTTTTGCTTACTTTAATTGGCAATTAAATTTTAAAAATAATTCTATTAGAATTAAATATTACAGTGTTTAGGAGATAGAATTTATTATTTTATGATTTAAAAGAAAATTCTAAAGGTGAGCTTTATAATTGGCAATCAAAACTGATTGAGCAGAGCTAAAATTCTTTATTTTAATTATAATTATAACAAAAAAAGGCTAGTAAATTTTGTTAAATAAAAATCAAGCTACAATAAAATCACACAAGCGTATTTGATTATGTATTTTGAAATTTATGAGAAAATTTAAATTCAAATTCCATTTATAAAAAAAAAACAAAAGATAAAAACGAGTTATTGAATTCTTAGCTTCAAAATAATTTTTTTTTTTAATTAAAAAATCAATTAAATATTGGGCTCGATAATTTTCCAAGTATTACATTAAAAAAACTTGCCCTTTAAACCCAATCCTGTATATTTTATCTATCTATTGTCTAAAATCTAGAATATGATGGCACTATCTTTAAATTCAATTCATCAACCAACTAATTTAAAATATTAATAAATTTCATTTTTAATTTCTAATTGTACCAAATAAAAATTCAAAAATATTATATTCATTTCATAACAGTTTAATTCTAATATTTGACAAGATAAGACGTAACTGTTATTTTACTTAATATAAAAAAAATTAGCATAATCAAGAACAAGTCTCACGTGCAAATAACTTAGTAAAAGTTGCCAGAATAAATCAAAATTTCACAATACCTAAATAATTTAAAATGCTTGGCAAAATACTGATCGCGGTGCCTCCAATTGTTTTATTGGGCTATTTAGCAAATAGATTCTTTTTCCGCGGATCAAAATGTAAGTCCAAAAATCGGCTTAACTCCAAAGTTGCCATAGTAACAGGAGCTAATTGTGGAATAGGTTACGAAACAGCTCTTGATCTAGCCAAGAGAGGTAATATAACTTGTTGACAAAGATCAATTTAAAATTTAATCATTAAACTTAGACGCCACTGTGGTCTTGGCATGTAGAGATTTAGTCAAGGCCAATGAAGCAGCTGAGAAAATAAAATTCGAATCAGCTAATGTGAATATATATGTGGAAAAATTGGACTTAGCTTGCCTCGAATCAATCGGAAATTTTGTCAAAAACTTTAAACTTAAGTTCCAAAGACTGGATATTTTGATCAATAATGCTGGTATTTTATGGCACTAATCTAAAAATTTGTTTTAATTAAAAAATCAAGGCCTTTTGACTAGTTCATATGTAGAAACCAAAGATGGTTACGAGACACAATTCGGAGTTATGCATTTGGGACACTTTTATCTTACTTATCTTCTGCTAGATCTGCTCAAGTTATCAAAACCTAGTCGAGTTGTTAATCTAACATCTGAAGCTCATCGCTGTAAAAAAATTAAAAATTAAAAATTATTTTTTTTACAAGCTTAATATTTTAGTCTGTAATATAAAGTGGGAAGATATAATGCTCAAAAAAAACTATAATAGCTTTAGAGCTTATCAACAAGCCAAATTGGCCAATATCTTATTTACTTTGGAATTTAATAAACGCTATAAAGAAGAAGGTGTATTGGCTGTTAGTGTCCATCCTGGTTTCGTAAAAACCGAGATAAATCGACATTTTACAGAAAAAATAGGCCTAAAAACTTTATTATTTGTATTTTTTTATCCATTTTATCTAATTGGTAGCATGAGTTCCAAATTGGGTAATAATTAACTTAACTTATGTGACTTTTAAGGAAATTAATTTTTTTAGGAGCTCAGACAAGCATTCATTGCGCAGTTGCTGACGATATTCCGAATGACGATAGAATTTATTATAGGTAATTGAAAAGATTTATTTTTAAGCTAAAAACAATATACTTAATTTTAAAATATGATAAAAAAATTTTAAAATTTTTATTTGTTAAGAAATTGTAAACCAGCAAATTGTTCCTCTCAAGCAATGGATGAAGAAGAAAGCAAAAAATTGTGGGAGTTTAGTACAAAGATTTTAAATTTAGAATAATATTTTTTTGTTGTTTTTTCCTAATTTTATCATAATTAATAAAATAAATCAAATAATTTAAGTATTTTTGTCATAAAATTCCCAAAATTGTTTATCTTCTTGAAAACCTTCATTTGATTTTACATCAGCGACAGGTTCCTCAAATTTAATTTCATCAACAACTTCTCTAGTCACTTCTTTGGTCACTTCTTTTTTGTTCTCGGCATTTTTCTTTGGTTTCGGCCTTTCAATCCGTTCTCTAGGAATTACTGGAAGCCTGTTAGCCTGTTCTTCCTTGAACACTTTAAAATCCTTTAGCATTCTGTCGTCAATTATCGACAGTTCTAGCCACTGACCTTAAGATTTAATATTTATCTAATTATTAGAAAACAAAAAAAGGTCTTTTTTAAGTGATTTATTTAAGTTGATTAATAAAAAAAATATTAAAATCAAACGACTATTATTTCGCTTCTGCCTTGGCTCGTTTGGCTTCGGCTCGTTCTGCTTCAACTAAAGCAAAGTCGCGAAGTATCCTTTCGTCAACTGTATTTAGTTCAGTCCATTTAACTAAAATAATTGTTATACAATTAGTACATGTAGAGAGTGTTAAAGAATAGTGTTAAGGTGTTTAAAAAGTTTGGGTTTTTTTTTTCTTTGGTAAAAATAAAATAACTTACTCAGCCAGTCAGTCTTGCGTCTGTGCGGTGTTATCACATTTTTTGTCCAACTTTCCATGTGTTTTTTATTTACATCACCATTGTGGACAGATTCTCTATGACCAGTCTTGTAAACGGTCGGATATCCGTGTCCAACTGCATGTCTTAAGTGGTTGCCTAGATCATAATATTCATTAACAAGGATATCACGCTCATTTTTGTTTACATTTAGTTCATTTTCTTCTTCTTTAGCCTTTTTTTTGATAATACCCGTATTGTGAATTTTGGATAAAGTGTCATGCACCTTAATTCTGTCGGCTAAAAGCCTTTCGGTGTCATAGGTACCAAATTTGTGACGTATATTTTGGGGAATTTCATCACTTGAAGCCCACTGCCTATAAAGCTCATGGTATTTGCCAGGTATGTGAATTACATTTTTAGTCGGATAATTAGCTTCTTTGGTTACGCCATCAGGAGTAGTAAAAAGCTTGTAAATTGTTCCATCAGCAGCTTTGTAAGATTCTACATTTGGCACATTTTCGGACATGGTTCTGTTGTCAACAACTGTTGGAGGGTTGTACAGTGAAGTATTTCCCCTCTCTAAAGTATTCCCATTCAGCTCATAACTTTGCTCATTGGCAAAAACTTTATTGGTCTTATCAGTGGTAGCTTCAAAAGAGGATACATATTTTCTCAAATTATTGTAATCTTGGGTTTGGCTTTGATTTGCTTTTGTACCAGGATTAAGTCCATTGAATTTGAAAGTGTTCAAGTATGAGTCGTCATTTTTGAGGAAAAATTTCTGTCTTGGTAAACCTACTCGAATTCTGGCAGCATCAAGCTCTGGATTAGCTTTTAAGAAAATTTTTAAATTCTATATTTTCTTAAATTTTAATTACTTGAATCGAATTTGATGATTTTTACATTTTGTGATACAGGTCTATGATAATCAGAGTATTTGACAGTTGCCTCTTGTTTAGCGGACATTATGAAAAATTTTCTTTAACCCAAAGCGTCTAAATAATTTAATAAATTTACATCATTTAATGCTTACCAAAGATTTTTTGTTTGAAAAAAAGTTTCCATAGTAATTAATAGGAAAATTTTAAACTTATAAACAAAATTTTTAGAAATTAGCTTCTTTTTAGTAACCAATAAATCGAAATATTTAAATTTAGATTTAAGTTAAAATTCTAATACTTTATTTAGTCAAGATTAAATTTTTCTACCTGCCTGTAAATATTTATATGTTATTCAAAAAAAAAAGAAAAAAAATTTAAATATTTAAATATTTTATTTACAAAATTTAAATTAAATAAAAATTATTTTTTTTTTGCGAAAACTTCTCAAAGTCGGATTTTTATGCAACATTACTAACAGATGCCATTTGTTTCTTACTCTAGAAAAAGATTTGGATTCATTTATTGCTAAATTTCGTCCTCTTCCTGTTTTGAGCATTAATTTACAAAACGAAATAACTATCGCATTGGTATATTTTGATTCCCAGTGTAGATACCCAATGTAAGACATGAAAGCAGTGTCCATTTTTTCCATGTTTCTACCCAAAAAGCTGTAGTCTAGTCTTGGTAAAAAAACTATACTCAAGACCAATGATTTGAGCATTCGTGCAAAACAAAGAGCTATGCCGGTAAAGCAATCATAGAAAAATTTAAAGTATAGAAAAATACTGTACAATTTGAGGCTTTTAATGACCAGAAAATTATTGTCATTTAGGAAGCAAAATTTGGTTGCCATGGTAACTGTCAAGCGGTTCAATAGCTTGAATGAAATTACCGAAATTAAAAAGGGAAAAAGAATTAAAGCTAGAAAAAAGGCCATCTTAGTTCCCCCAAATTCGATCAATGTTGCTGCTTGGAAAAATATAAATGTTAGCAAAAAAAATAAAATTACATAGCCCCAACATGTATAGGTTACTGCCAGGCCTGAATAGGAAAGACTTCTTGCAGCTATTTTTTTGCTGGAAGAAATTTCTTTCCGTATCGCAGACTCAACTTTATTTCCTTTATATAAACTTTTTAGGTGAATTTTAAACTGTCTTATGCTCAAGATCAATTGAACAGCACAAATAGTTGATGTTAACAAAGAACTTGATAGGATAGAAAGCTTGTAAACAGATGGTAGATAGATTAAATCTATGAATATCGAACCATAAAAAATTAGAAAACAATTAAAATAGTACAATACGGTAAAACAAACCGTATAAGTACAAACAATTCGAGTTGAGAAGCAAAAATTTGGATCAAATATTAAGTTAAAATATTTGTTTAAAAAATCTGTATTTTTTTGTGATTCTTTGAATATATTTTTCACATATCTGTCTTCAAAATTGACACATTTGTTGGTACTTATTTGATTGTAAACCCTGTATACCAAATTGTACTCTTTGCCAGAATTGACTACATATTTTTGTTCATTGTATCTATCATAATATTTACTTGTATTTTGATCAGTTTTTTTTTTTATTTTGGAAAATATCATTTTACCAAGTGAAGCACTCAATTTTATGGTGACATATGATAGGCAAAAAAAATGTGGTAAACTTTTAACTATTGTGTACAAAACTCGATAAGGTGAGAAAAGAAAATTAGCGTCAAACGATATGTGATCCCTTTTTGCTATTGAGTGGTCACTTTTGACTCCATTTTTTAAAATTTTACCCCCTATATTGGCCTTAAGGTATTCCTGGGCATCGTATACAAAGCCAACTCCAAAAATTCGCCTAATTTCTTTCAAAAATTCCAAATTAACATTTAATCTTAAGCCTTCGCAAAGTCCAGTTAAAGCAATGTTATACACTAAATCAAACCACATGTAAAAACAAGCCAGTGCTAGGCAGATAAACGAGTTTTTGTTCAAAATTCCCATTAGTGGATAATATCTAAGCCCGATTATGATCACTTCTAATAAAATAAACCCTATTTTTTCCAACTTTTCCCATATTAAAACCCATTTAAATTGCCTTGAGTCAAGCAATTTTTTAACTATGCTTTGAATGTATTTGTTCTGGTATAGACTCATGGAAAATTGGAACAATGTTTGATTTGATGAGTCATTTAGGGTCTCATTTAAATTATCTATAGTTTCAATGGATTTATTTTTTCCATAATCGTATTTTTTTTTAGCTTGAGCAACATTTAAATTCATGTTCACTTGACCAAATCTTCCATTTTGAGTGTCATGCGACAAATAAATTAGATTTGACATTGTAACTGCACTTGCTTTTGGCTCAAAATTGCTCAAATTTAGCCTTGGTCTTAGCTTTGGTTTCGAATGGTGGATAATTAGCGGTGCCATAAAAAATGGCCGAGTTGTTTTTTTAGTTGTCTTATAAATTCTGGTTTTACGTTGAATAATATCTGGTTCGATGCCGAGGCCAATTTTCAAAAAATCCGTATTAGATTGATTCAAATATTTGGTTGAATTCCATTCGGATATTGAGCTGAGAAATTCCAATGTTCTATTGTGTGATTCAGAATACGAAGTCTGGAAAAGAGAGGACTCGATTATTTTGAAAATTTCATTAGCCAAAATGCAATAAAGCGCTGCTATAAGAAAGCGGTTTTTTCTTTGGAAAGGATTCACCATTTTTGGCAAAGAAGGTCTTTTTAAAAAAGTTTCCGGACAGCTTTTATGTCCATCAAAAAAACTAAATATTATTATTAATAATAAACTAAATGGCAAAACAATTAAGTTGTTCATTTGATAACTGAAGTAGGGTCCATTGCATAATAGAACAGTTTGCTTGACCATGTCAGATCCGGCACTTAAGTACTCTAAGTTATCATTTAAATTGGAATTATTCGAATAGTTTCTATCTGTTTGATTATTTTTACTAAGAAATTTTTGATAAAATTGATTAGCTTTTGATTGAAAAAAACTAATTGATACAATACAAATTATAAATAGAACAAATGCTAAGAATGAAACTAGATAATCAAATGTAGAATGTTTAATATTGTTAAATTTTATATTTGCTTTAAAAAATTTTGATAATTTTTTTAAGAAATTTTTCTTTTTGACCGATCTATCTCTAATTAAATCATCTAAATCTTCAAAACCAATATTGACAAATTTTTTCCTATTATCTAATAGCTTGTTGTGAGATAAATTTTCAGTTGAAATATATGCTGACTTTTTATTGTTAACAAGATGTATCTTCGAGTTAAAAAATTTTGGTTTATAATCATTTTGAGTAGACTGGTAAAGACTTAGAATTGGATGATTTGTTTGAGGTGGAGGAGGTGGTGGTGCTGTCGGCCTTTCTAATTTAAGCGAGTTATTTTTTGGCAATGTCTTGGTACGATTTATATCGTACAAGTCTTTGAAACTCTCTGGTAAAATTTCTTTTATTTCGTCAAAAAACAATTGGCTTGGCGTCTCATTCAACTTGGTGGCATCAGTCCTAGCAGAAGTATTGAAAAAATAAAATGAGTCATTTAATGTCTCTTCATAGTGATTTTCAGAGTGACCATGCTTGGCTAGCTTCGTTTTTCTTGGCTTTCTTGGCAAAGGCATTGTTGAAGTGACATATTTTTTTTGTTCACATGATACAATCAACCCAAACTTTGGTTCATTTTGGCAAAAGTCTAAAAATTTACAACTCTCGTCCGAACGAGAGTCATCGGTGTCAGTTGAGGTCGTTTTGGTCAAGTTCAATTTTTTGCGAGGTATTGGCGTGGGAGAAAAAGTCAAACGATCAAAATAGTCTTCCAGAAGACTTTTTTCCATTTTATCATCCATTCTAAACAAAAAGTCTAATTAAATTTATCTTAAATACCACTCGGACTAGTGTTTGAAGGACGTGAATTGTTTACCCAACAAAAAAAGTGTTTATTAAACGGAAGATAAGTGAATTTAAAGATAAGAGTAGCAGACAAAAAAAATTTTGTTTATTCATTATTTCAAAAGAGAACAAGATAAAAAATATTTATTTAACATAAACATTTAAGACTAGCTCAAAAATTAAATTAATTAAATTCGACTGATACTACTTTAAAGGCTAGACACTCTAGTTAGGGTTTAAATGTCCATAAAACTTAGCTGTTTCAGCTAAAAATTAAAATTTTTATTTTTCATGAAACAGATTTTTCTTCTAATCATTTCATAAATGTCCGTATTATCTCAATTAATAACAGAATAATTTTATTTTCATTTAAATGTCGGTAACTATGCTGTAAATACATGATAAAGTTTTGTTAAACTTTTAAATGCAAATAACAAACAAAAAAAAAATTGTTTCTAATTAATTCCATGCCTAATTAGAGCAGTTATACAACCCTGAGTCTGAAAATATCTATCGGACTCGAGAGAGACCACGGCTAAATTGCTCAACTAAACTAGAAAAAAACTAATTTATCTTCAGAGATACCTAATAAAAAATAAATCCTAAATTAAATTGTTCAATAGCTCATCACTTCAACCTGAACTAAATTAATATTTTTCACTATACAAAAGATAGTAATTAATACAAATGATACAAATTTAGAATTCGGACGAGTCATGTTGGATATTTGTTTTTTTTTTATATTAACAAAAAATTCTATCTACTTATTATTTTTTATAAAAGCTTATTGATATTTTGTCTATTCTTAAAAAACAAGTGTTTTTTATTTTAATGCACTTAACTTTGTATTAAAATTGCGCAATATAGATAACCTGCGATCCAAGGATCTAATTGAAAAAATACCCTTAACGATAGTTCGAATTCTTTGGATAATAGTTTATCTATAGCTGAGTAAGTTCTATTTCTTATTTTAATCTTTTCCAAAAAAAAATATTAAAATATAGTTTTGATTGAATAATATCAAAATTATCCTATATATAAAAAAAATTGACATATTAAAAAAGGCATTATTAGAATAAAATTGGAACAAAAAAAATTTTAAATTAATGATTAATATTTTATATATAATTGATTCACTTTTTAGGATTCAAAAAATTGTCGGTAAAAATCATAAGACAATTTTATTTTAATGTCATAATGGAAGTAGCTACAGCTGAAAAAAAATATTATATTTATCTCCTAGATCTTGAAGTCCATGTAAGATAATTTTTGTTGAAAATGAGAATTTATTAATTACTGTTTTAAGCAACTGATAAACAATTATTAAGTTTTTATTTTAATTTAAATTTTGAATCAAACGAAGTTTATTTTGGATAAAAACATTTTTGAAATTAAAATAAAAAATGACCACTACTTAAAAAAAAATAATTTTATTTAAATGTGCTCTTTCTCTCAAATTTTGACTCAAATAGAAAATCTTAAAAAATTATTCAACAAAGAGAAAATCTGTTTTCTGTGAAAGGTAAGAATCAAGTATGTGCAGGTGTTCTCTACTTGGCATAGATAAGAGTCATTATCTTATCATTTAAGTATTTTATTAATTCACAAAAATTCTTTTTTTTTTCGAGAAATCTAAATTTCAACTGTTTATTTTCACTTGGTTCAAAATGAACTGATAAATCCTACATTATCAAAATAATTAAGTGTCTAAATTGTAATTAAATTGACTTGGCTGACTTAAAATTTAGACTCAATTTAGAACAAACAAGTAGCAAATAGATACAGACAAGATACATTTGTTTATTTTCTTTAATTAGACACTATCTTAAAAATCAAATTAACAGTAGCTAGAATTTTCTACGATCAATTACTGTTGATATCAATTCCATTCAAAAAAAAAACATCTCTAAGGCGATAAATCAATTGATCTGTTGTACATGTTCCAAGTGTTGTCTACAGAGTCAAATGGACTTTCTTTCAAGGACCGGACTCATTTATTTGAAATTGAAATTTCAAGGGCCAAACTGCAACAACATGCCAGTAGTAATTCATTGCTATTTGAAATTCGATATGAAAAGAGATTTTCGGCTCTATTAAACCTTGATATGATACTTCTCAATATGTTACATTTATATTTATATTCAAGTTGCGCTTAAGCACATCAATATAATTTTCAAGTACAAAAAAAACTTATAAATATGACAATTAAGAAAATTTAGATTAATATGTTTGTCTAAAATGGAATAATTGGACTCAAAGCTGTTCAGTTCGATTTAGTTGTTCTTTTTTGAATCTTGAAAACTTCAAAATAATTATTAATTTATGCAAATCATTTATTTTATATTTTATTTGATTAAAATTAAGATTTTGATTTGAGGAAACAAGCCAAGCGTGACTTGTGATTTTTTTCAAGCGTTTAATTAGTAATAATTTAACGTTTAAAAAACTTTTTTTTATGGAATTAGATAATGGATATTTATTTATTTTCCATCTAAATTTATGATAACATCACTAATTTATTATTAATATACAATATTAGTAAAATACTTTCAAAAATTTAATATGGTTGTACTGGACAAAAAATCAAAACTCATTCGCCATGTTAAAAGATATGTATAGAATGATTGGTGGTGCTTTATATCAAAAAAGGCATAACACCAGTCTTACTCTTAAAGTTAAAAATAGTGTAGTGTCTTTATTCCAATTTAATGAAAAGCTTATTTTTTTTTGAGATATTTTTCAAAGAATCAAACTTTTTATTCATTTCCAAATTTGAAGCAATCTTTGATTAGTAAAAAAATAATTAATGGGTTATTCCCGCTAATTGATAGAAACAGAATAACAATCATTAATTATCGTTAAAACGGGGCTGTAAAGTTCATTTCAATTCAGAAAAATTTGAACAACTTTTTTACCTTAAGGAATAATTTAGTTCTGTAAAATGCTTAATGTTTAAGCGACTTTGCTTGGTCCGAAAATATATGCCTCTACAAAATAAATGCACAATTGATTTGATTACTTTTTAATGGCGTACAAAATGCATAAAATTGCAGAGTATTTTGCAGACTTATTTTACTGAATTAAGCAAACTTGCTTATAATTGAGTGTTTTATAGAATTGAATTATCTCCTTAAGTAAAGTAGTTATTCAGGTTTTTTTGAATTGAAATGATCGAATTGAAACCAACTTCACAACCACCATTAAAACTATGTTTAATTTGATATCATTTATTAAGACTATTTTTATTAGAAATAAAACTGATTCGTTGGTAAAAACTTGGATAGATATTAAATTTTTAAACATTCAATTAAAATTCCAGTTTTTTCTATTGCAAGAATTCTAAAATCAACACTTGAAAGCCCGAGGGGTTTTTAAAACCACTTTTTAAAAATATAAACTTGAATTTTTTCTCAAAGAAATAAAGTTATCAAAATTTACTCAAAGAAACTTAAAATCAACTTGTAATACTTAAACTTTTTAATCATATTTTAAATAGATTTTTTTTATTTCTTTTGATATTGAAATTTTTGCAATCAATCAGCCCGGCTTTCTAGTGTTAATTAGCACGCCATTAGATAATGTAGTGGAAAATTCTGACAACAAGCTCTCATCAAATTCTCGTACTCACTCTCTTTTCTGAATAGCCAAATAAATTAAAAATTTGAGCATTCAAGTTTAATTTTTCTTCAGATTATTCTTTTCCTTGTTTAAACTCAGTGCTGGAATTTCAGAAACTAATGTTAGAGCCTGAAATGAAAAAGTCTCTATATATTTTGAAATCTTTAGCACTTGATGTTGCACTTATATCTAAGTATTTCTTCTATTCGAAAATTTTTCATTCAAAAAAAATAGGATTATTTATCTTCTATTAGGAGTGAATAAAATTGTATGTAAGACATAAAAAAATAATTCGGATAAGGGATAATTTCTGATTGAAATAGAATCAAGTTTCTTCTAAAGATCACATAAATGTCATTGGCCTTATTCAAAAAATAAGCAAAATTCAAATTGGCTAGTAACTATTTTTACATTAAAAGCTGAGCAACATCTTCATAAAATTTTAAAACCGTTTGACTTGAGTAATATGCTCTACTTTGGTAAACATTTTTCGTTTTAAATAATAAATATTAATCAGAAAAATTTAAAACTTATTTAAATAAAAGGGGTTGTGAAGTTGGTTTCAATTCGATCATTTCAATTCAGAAAAATTTGAATAACTTTTTTACTAAAAGAGATAATTTAGTTCTATAAAATGCTCAATTATAAGCAAATTTGCTTAAATCAGTAAAATAAGTCTGCAAAATACTCTGCAATTTTATGCATTTTGTACGCCATTAAAAAGTAATCAAATCAATTGTGCATTTATTTTGTAGAGTTTTTGCAGGCATATATTTTCGGACCAAGCAAAGTCGCTTAAACATTAAGCATTTTACAGAACTTAATCATTCCTTATAGTAAAAAAGTTATTCAAATTTTCCTGAATTGAAACGATCGAATTGAAAAGAACTTCACAGTCCCTAAATAAAAGCATTTCTCACGAATAGGAAATGGGTATAAATAGGATGTCATTTTGTAAAAAGTCCAGTTCATTTTTCAAATTAAGAATTTTTTAATTTTAAAAAACGGATTCAAAAAGCAGTCACCATAACTCTGCCGATCCGCAGGTCCCAAGCCCTGATGAAAAAAGAGGAGGGTGGTGGCAGCCACATGCATCGTATGTGCATGTGGTCTTTCACGTAGTCTGCAGAAGAGCTGTATGGCGGGTACATAGACCTACGGGTCTTTGTCCAAGTCTTGTCGTATGAGGGCGCCGCTGGCTTCGACCATCTCCCAGTATAGAATCCGAAAGGAGCGAGAATCTGCTGTACAGCTGACCCTCTGCAGATAGACGTAACTTTGGAAGCCTTAAGTTAAGACTTTATCTCGAGTGAGAGAGGAGTCGCTTGGTTTGTGGTTCCAAGCTAGTCTAAATAGTTGCCGAGTTCGCAGCCAATTTTGAGTGCTCGGATGAGTGGCGCTGTTTATGATGAACGTCCCACTGGCTTCTTAGGGAAAGACGCCGTCATAACTCTGCCAAAGCCGGTCCCAAGCCCGGTTGCAAAAAGAGGAGGGTGACAAAAGCAAAAAATCAATTTTGTTTAAATTTTTTTCTCTAATACGAAGATTAAATTAAAACTCTCAATAAATAATAATTGATTTAAAAAGTTTTTTGCCTATTTTTTAATTGTAAAACTTGTTAAATCGGACATTGTTAAAAATTTTTATTACAATTTTAAAAATCATTTATTTCATTTAATTTTAATAACCATTAACAATTATATTTAAAAAAAGCTTAAAAATTATTTAAATCACATTAATAATTCAAATAAACACAAAAAAAAAAGTCGCTTTTAAAAAGTTCAACAGTTATAAAATTTTCTTGATATTAGATGTTTCTAGACGGCGACAACTTTTGTCTATGAATAAGACTTGAATTGTTTGATTCAACGCCGACAAAACATGGAGCTGATGGAAGAACTGAGCTACTTTTTGACTTAAATGTAGCATAAAAACTTTCTGAGTCTGAATAAGTTGGTGGTGGAACTTTTGGCTCTTCTTCATCTATCATATTCAAAGGAGGATACAAATTGTTCTTAAAGTTTCCCACATCGCTTATTTTTCTTGAAAGAACTCGTGATCTTGGTTGTGATTTTCCTGTTTTGTCATCACTAATTGCTTCTTCACTTATTTTCCCACTTACCACATGTATTGATCGATCTTGTCCCTCAGCTAAATTTTGAGGATTCAATGAAGATGAGCTTAAAGATGTTAACTTTTTTTTAGCTTCTGTACAAATCTCTTCTGTATATCTTTTATTCTTATAAGTTATCTCATTAATATCATCTACTTCTTCACTGGTCACGTCAGGTATTTGTTCCAGCAAATCCTAATTACCACAAAATAAAGCCAAGAAAAATTTTTAATTTATTATCTATAAGTCTAACTTGCATTGCCTCAATGAGTACCCTTTCGGCTTCGTTTTCTCTCTTCAAAGCCTCCGTAAAAGACTTAAATTTTTTCTTAAACAAAATTGATTTAGTTGTCTCAATCTCTTGACTCAGTTCATAAACTTTTTTGTTATTTATTTGATTAAAATAAATTAAAATAAACAATTTTAATTTTTACTTTTTATTTCGGACTTTTCCCTGTCAAGCTTTGTTTTTTGATATTTAACATCCAAATCTCGAATGTTTTTAGACGAGGGACACTTTTGGATCTCTTTAAGATAATGTTTTTCTTTTTTTAGCAAATATGAATTATCTTTTTGTAAATTTTTAAGCTGTGTATCATGTTCTTTAAAAGTCTTGAACAAATTAGAAACATTGATAAAAGATGCTGGAAAAAATAATTAATTATTAACTTTCAATTAACTCAAAGTATCTTACAGGCTTTTTCTTTGCCAAAGTCAGCTGAAAATTGTCTGATCAGCGCAGTCAACTTGCTGCTCACATCCTAAAATTTAAATATAAATATATTTGATATTAATTAATGATGTTCATACACTAATGGCATTGTTATTAGACTCTTGTGCCCACGATTCAAGACTTTCAAAAGCTAAATACTAATTGATAAATTGGCGTTTGGAAATGAGTTGAGTGTACCTTTTAAATTTGAGCTGGTATGCTTCTTGGTCAATTTTCTCAGATCTTCGAAAGAAGATATTACTTTGCTTATACTTGAGGAAAATATCATTATGTTATCAATTAGCCAAACTAACTTGGATTAGAAGTTCGTTAGTCTATTTATTCTGAATTAAGAATTAATGTTTATTATCCATGTTTTGAATGTACAAAGTTATAATACAAGTAGACATAATAACTGTCCGCTTAATCTTCACAATTAGGATAATTATTCAAGAATAAAGAAATAAAAATTTATTTTATAAATAATTTTATTAAAAATTGTCATTGTATGTTGATTAATGAATAAAAAATTAAAAATTAAATTTTGATTATTTACAATAATAAAAATATCGTTTTTGTTTGATTTGATTTATTTCGTTAGATAATTATGAGAACGACAAAGATAATTTCATGCCACAAAAACGCTACTTGTCACATTGGTACTTGTTTGTTCGTTTGAGCTTGACTCATCAATTGATATCGTATTTAAGCTGTTCAGAAAAAAACTAAAACTGTTCGCCGCAAATAATTAATTTAAAAAAAACATTATTAAAATTGATTTAAATTTTATTTAATTTTATTCAAATACAAAACTTAATTTAAAAACAATTATGATTTAAAGCTAAAAATCAAAAGCAATAATTAGCAAAAATCTTGCAAAATTATTCCAAAAAAATTGGTATCATAATGCAAAATTCTTGGTAACTTTAGAGGTTGATGCATGTGATTAGATAATCGCAAATATAATGATTAGTAATTAAATTCTGTAGTATCAATTTTTAAAAATTTTTTTAATACTTGCTAACAAAATTATTACATTTATGTCACATACATTTATATACAATTTTATAACATTTAAACATTCAAACGTAAGACTTTGGCGAAACTTAAATTTGAATTTAAGTTAAAAAATATTAAAATTTTTAAAAATTAAAGAAAATTTTATCAGCAAAAATAAACTTATAAAAACAAATTAATCTAATCTAGATAAATTTTTAAATGGTTCAATTACCAGAAATTGCGTCAAACTAAATATGTCTTAAATTTAAAAAACCTGAACAAGTACTTATCAGCTAGTATTGGAAATTTTATGTTCATTAGTGAAAAAAAGCCTATTGATGATATTAGGATAAAATTTTGCTTGTAAACTAGCCGGAAAACAAGTTTAGATATTGGAATAAAAAAATTAAAAAAATTATTAAAACAAAAATAAATGTAGATTGTGTTGAAAATGAGCGTTATTATGCCTAAATTAGCTAGGACTAGAGTGCTCCTATATTCCGGTTGTTTTTTATCATTTAAACTATCTTCGGTATAGTGAACTACAGGTGCATATAGATTTGTGTATAACAAATCGACAACAACTAGAATATTATTAGAATCTGCAACATACAATCTTCTTATTCCGGATTGTGATTGTTTTTGTGATGGATCCAATTTTTCCTCAGGTTCCCGGTTTATTGGCCCTTGGACTTCACCAACATTCATATCACTATATAAAGAAAATAAGATTGACAAAATTATTTTTATTTTTAATTTATACTGATTTTTTAATTGTTCGAGTTCGTCTTGGGTCTGATCAAGCTTAATGGTTAGTTCATTTTTCTCTCTGAGAACTTTTTGAAGCTCTCTAAGCGTGAATCGTGGCCTATTTGGATCATTGGCATCAAATATTAGCAAATTGGTCAAATCTTTGGACAATTTTTCTTGAGAATTTGTAATCTCTGCGTCCCTATCTGTGCTATCTGTATCTTTCTTATCAATTATTTCTGACAAATTTTTTATTTTAAGCTTTTCTCTAATCAAATTGAGCTGATGCTCCTTTTCCGTAAGTGTGCATTCAATTTCAGCTTTGGACTTGACCATTTTTTCTATTTGATTTTGAGCTAAAATTTGCTTACGTCTCAATGACAGCATTGTCGAATTAAGTCTGTCTATTTGGCTTATTAACTTTTAGCAAAATATTAATTAAATTAAATAAAACAATAAATTAATAATTAAAATTATTTATTTACCCCTTCATTTTCAGAATTTTTCTGCTCAATCTCACGGTCTTTGAGCCGAACGGTCTCTTTCAGTCTAATATTTTCTTCTTTTATTTGTTTTATATAATCAAGCTCTTCTTGTTTAATTACTTAAATAATTGTTAATTAATTATTTAATAAAATAGCTAGTTAAGTACCCAAAAGTTCATTCTGTTTTGATTCAATATTTCTGTTTTGGTCTAAAGACTCGTTCAGACGTCTATTTTCATCTTTTAGCTTATTTATCATTCCAATCAGTCTATAGGTTTCCTGTTTCCATTTTTCATCTATTTCCTCTAGTTCCTAAATCCGAAAAAGTAAATTCCAGTTTAGAAAATAAAAATAAAACCTTTTCAAATTTTTCCCGCTCATTGTTGCGGGCTGTTTTTTCCATTTCCAAGCTATTAATTCTCATCTTTAGCTCATTGACTTGGTCATTCTCCTTTTCCTTATTGATTGTCATTGTCTCAAGCAATTCTAGGACACTTATCACCTTGGGCATCAAGTCTTTCAAAATATCAGAACCATAATTGTTAATTATTTTTTCTAGCTGGGACCCGATGATCGCCGCATCTTCGTATACATCGGCCAGTGTATACTCGTTGTTAGTGATCTCGCTGGACGAAAATTGATTGAAAGAGTCTTTACGAACCATGTCATAATTGTTGGCATAATAGCTGTTTCCAAGAATAGGCGAACTAGCCATTTTTTTATTAAAAGATAATTATTCTATTTAGATTTAAAATTCACGTCGCATTTTGCCATTACTTAAAAAAACTTTATTTTCATATCTAGAAAAATTTAAAAGATAAGAAAATGAAAAACACGCGCCTCTATCATCATTTGATACCAAAAATCTGATTAATTATATGTATATTATTTATACTATTTTTCTTATTAGAAAAAAAAAGCTTATTATAATCAGCTTATTTGTTCTTAGGTATAAAACAAAAATCAAAATTTAAAATAATTTATAAAATCGATAAATTTTAAATTATTATAATTGTGACTATAAATAATTTGTAGGAGCCGTATCATTCAAAATTTTAATTAGAAAAAAAATTAATTTTCTAGATTAGCCCAAATATGAAGCTGGAACTGGTTTAGACATAGTTTAATTAAAATTCAGAGTCGTCTAAACACCTTTAAGTTTAATTAATTAAGATAAGAATCTTAAAAGACAGATTGGTATATTTAACAACTATTCAATCATTTAGCCTGAATATTTTCTCATCCAAGATCGCTTCAACTCTTTTATTTTTAAAATTATTTTAACTATTTTTAATTGAATGAGCTCTTTGGAAAGAAGGGCATCTTAAAATTGGACTTTAAATTTTAGATTTTTTTTAATTAAAAGAAACCATTTAAAACTCTTAAAAAAATTAAAATCTTGTCTGGTTCGGCTGATTAAATTGACACAAGAGTTTATAACGATTTTTCTATCGATATGATAACCCATTTTTTTTTAACTATAAACATTGATCTTTCATTAGCTTTATAACTTTTATCTTGTTGGACTTCCTTTAGAAATAAAAAAAACTCGACAAAATTTACGAAGCCCAAATAAACCTCAATTTTATTATATATTTTTTTTTTCTATGAAAAAAAAATAAATATTTTCTATAAATATTTAACCAGTTGACTTTTAACAATGTCCTAAAAATTAAGCTCTAGTCGATTGTTAATATTCATATAGCTTGTTTTTTTTATTTTTATTTTTATTTTTACTTGATTAAAATTTTGCATGATTTTGAAATTTTTTACAAATTAAATTCTAGAAATTTATTTTCTTAATTAAATTTTTTTAATATGAAAAAATCTGGTATTTTTAAACAAATATCAACAATTCTTAAAATTAAAACCACTTAACACTTTAAATGAAGAAATTTTATATTTTAATAGTCTCAATTTGATAAATTAATTATTAAATTTTACACAAAAAATTAAACAATCTCTATCCAAGCAGACATAAACAAGCCGGACTAGATCCCAAATTTGAATACTCGGTCAGCTATTTTACAGTGTATGGACCATGGTAATAAAATCATGCCTATGCTTAAATTAAAATTAAGCATTAGAAATGTTAAGCAAACCTGGGCCGCACAGTCATTAAAGCTGACATTTGGGCTAAATGGCATTGAACAAGTTCGACTCATGAATACAAATTCAAATTGGTTATTAGCCAAATTAATTTTATATTTATCTTAAATATCAAGTAAATACGGACTCGAAATTAGCAAGTTTGCAGGTCCGCCCAATCCGAGGCAAATTATCTGTTATGTAACTTGGCCATAAATAGCTTTGCATTTACAAACAAAGCTATTGAAAACCTTTCAAAAGCTGTTCTAAAACCTTAGAGCACATACGCTACTAATTAGTTTTGAACAAAAAAGAAACAAGCTTGAGATATGCTCATAGAGAATAGATAAATAAGTTTTGAAAATAAAAAAATCAATAAATTACATATTTGCTATGCTATGCTGCTGAGAAACAAAAGACAATCGGATATAGGCAGACATTTATTTGCGTCAATTGAGAAATTTATTTGACTGATATTGATAAAATTAGCACATAATTGATGTTTAATGGATTTTATAAATTTTCTATTAAATTCAATATTATCCATATTTAATCAGCTTCCACTTCAAAATTCAATTACAGCTCTTGAATTTGTAATTTAATTATGTACTGACTTGCCGTATTAAATATATAGACACGTTTTTTGTCTTGGTGTATTATTTAATATGATTAAAGATGTGCTCTACTCATTACGGTTCTATTCATCAATTATTGATCATATAATCTTTTGAAAAATAAACTGACTAGATATTGCCTAAATAAGAAAATATAAAAGAATTTAATTTATTATTTTGCACGCAAGATGAATAAATCAATCTAAAAAGATTTGATCGAAAATTAAGATAATTAAATTAAAAATGAAAAAATGAAAATTTAACAAATAAAAATATTCGGAATTTTTTAAATTTAATTAAAATTGTTGTAAAAGTAAGCAAGAATGAGTTGATTATAATTGGAAAGTATTATTGTTTCCTTGTTTTTTCATTTGGCCAAAAATTGTCGCTTCAAAAGCCTTTTAAATGTTGCCAACTAATTTGCCACTCTGATTATTTAAGCCTCATTTTGGCAAAATTATAAAATAATTAAATAAATTAATCATTAAAAATAATTATATTTATTTAGCTAAATCCTTTCTTTATTGACTTCTTTCTAGGGTTTTATTTTAAATTTTTTCTAAAAATATACTTGTTCTGATTGTCATTTTTGATTTAATAAGTAATGCATGTTATTTTTCCTATCATAAAAATGTTCTAAGTGTATGAATTGAATGAGAAGCTCCTTGATATTTTGCAGATCGTATTTCTATTTATTCTTAAAAATCAATGTGATTCTTAACCTAACCTAACTTTTCGAATAGATACTCAATATTCTAAAAGCAAATGCTTTATAAAGTTATTTAAAAAAAATAAGATTCGCATGTTAAGATATATCAAATATTTTACGATACAATATCAATGAGAAATTCATAAATCCTATTTAAACTTTTTATGATAAAAATATGTCTAAAACTATCAAAACACTTTTGAGATCTCATTGTCCAGCTTTAATAAATCAAGCATGAATCAATCAAAATGATAAAAAAGGCTTTTTCATACATATCCCTGTCTGAAATAAAATTGTTTTTTAATTTTTTATATCCTTAAATAGGCTTATTATGTTCAATAATGTGATATCGTTAAGTATTATTTTCCAATACAGATGATATCTGATGATCAAATTTCACCGTAACGATTTAAAATTGAAAATCCTTAAATTAATTAATTTCTTAATTTCATTAGTATACTAGATATTTTTTTGAAGATAAATCTTTGATATAAATAATAGAAAATTTCTATTGCTCATGAATCGAATACCATAAGTTTTGATTATATCACAAAATTAAGTGTAATTAAAAAATCTTGAAAAATAAGTTATAACTTTTCTGGAAAAACAAACATAAATTATTATTTTTTATACTTAAATAAATATTGAAATAAAATATTTCTCATCAGCAATCACCTATTATTTTAATTAACTATTTTATTACTATTATTATTCTCAATTAAATTTATTGAAAATATTTTTAGTCGAATATTTCATTAGAAAAGTTTTTATATTGTTTTTTAAAAATTTGTTTTTATGAATGTCATATCAAGGTAGAAGAAGTCTTATAATATTTAAAGATATTATTCTAGCTTATTATACTACTATTTGATAAGCTTTACTTTAAAAAGACATTTTTCAATTAAGTCTTACTTTTTAGGCAAAGATTACTCAATTTACAATAAAAATTAAAAAAAAAACTAAAATTATTGTCTCATAATCCTTTGGTAAATATAAATTAAAAATAATTATTTTAAAAACCAAGTATTTAGTCTATAGATGATTAAACCTTTCATCATTTTTGTTTTTTTTTCAAAATTTTATAGATAAACTTGAATATAATTATCAAAAAATAAAATATGTCCCTATAAATTAATGGCGATTATTTTAATAAAGCCAAACTGACAGATTATGCTTTATTTTTATAATGGCTTAGATATTATATATTTAACCGATAAATCATCGAGTCCCAACTAAATATCTAAAAAAATTAATACTTAGAAAGTTTGTTTTGTGATTAAAATGGAAACTGAACCATGAGCTTCCTTTCTAAAAAGAACAATACCAAAAGGCAAATAAAAGTCTAGTCTGATTCAAAACTTTATAATTAGTAATAAATTTGATTTTAAAACAAATAAATTAGAACTTCGACAAACACCAAACAACACCTTAAGCCAAAACCCCCTTTATTTTCTCATAGATCTAATTCTTGGTAAAAAAGTATTTATTTTTAAAATACTTTAAATTCAACGTTACCAAATCTAATCCTAAGTGATAGAAGTCTATTTGAAAATAATTATTTAAATATTTTTATAAGAATATTGAGCACATTTGTACCATAATTAATTGATTCAAATAGGTTAAACTAATATTCAATTAATAATAAAATATTTATTTAATTTTAAATAGACCAGAGCATGCTCTATTGTCATTGAATTAAAAATGTTGAGATCAGGACTTTTGGAGATTCTTTGATTGATTTTTAACATCAAACATTGACAAAAATATTTTTCGCATTTAGCTCATATAAATATTGTTTTAAAATTATAAAATTATGATTTAAATTTTTTAATAATTTCAAATAACGTATCAATAAAATGTTTTAAAAAAGAAATAATTACTTGAACTTAATAATTTTTTTAATTACTGAATTTATAATCAATTAAATTAGCTAGATTGAAATTATCGATTTAAATTTTTTATCGTTTAAACAAATATTTATCACCTGTTGACTGAAAAAGAAAAATAGAATTTAATTTATAGGTATCATTATATTTTAAGTTTTAAGACACCATTTGTTCATGCCTGGAAAGAAATCTTTGATAAACCGATCTTAAACAAAATCCCAATAATATATATCTGAATAAATTCTATTATATTTTTAAATAGACTAATTTATTTTAAATACTGATTCCTAATCGGCAATAGATACTCTTAGAACAAAGAAGGCTACTTAATATCTAGATTAAATTAAGATGAATTAGGATTAAAATAATTAAAAATAATCTATATTTTTATTTTAATTTTTTATTAATTGTCTAAGCAAATAGTGCTATAATTAGCATAGCATTTGAATTCATTGGCCAAATTTCGTTCATGCTTGGGAATAAATGAGCATAAACGGACCTTAAGACATGCAGCTAAAATATCTTCCATCACAGCTCCTTTAATAAATCAATAATTATATGCTTTAAATTAGAAATTATAATGTTTACCAGTGCATACAATTAATTTGAAGTCATCTTTGGTAATTTTGCGAACAGTCATTCCAGTTTTTATATGACAGTCTTGGGATAAATATGGTGGGTCAGATATTACCATGTCAAAATAATTTTCAAGTTTAGGATCGAATTCAAATGGATTATTGTAGTCGTAGAAATAAAAATCATCTCCATACATGTCAAATCTTTTGTCAAATTCAAATAATTTGATATCTATTTTTTCAATCAATTGCTCAAAATTGTCTATTTCTGGCCAAGACTTGGCTTCTTTTAAATAGTGGTGTAAGGCCTTGAACAAAGTCGGACATGAAATACAGGCAACATTAAATTTTTCACAAGATCTAAACATTGACCAAATTTTACGACAATAATTTAACATTTAAACTCTACTTGAGCTTTTCTTTAGCATTGAGAAAAACTTCCTTTGCCAAAGTATCACTAGTTTTTTTATCATACCAAAATTGGCTCAATTGCTTTTATTTTAGTTATTAGTTTAAAAAATTTTTCATTTGGCAAAGAATACCCAATTTTCGTCAATTTTTTTAGCTTGATTTTCTGTTTCGGCATAAAACTCTTGCAAAGCTTTCAGTGCCTCAGCAGATAATTGAATTTCATCATCGTCATCCTGATGATTTACTATGACTTCACTCATTTTTAATCTCAGATTAAAAATTTAAAATTTTTAAGGTCTTTTAAAATAATCTCTTCAAAAAATTAAAAATAGATAAAATGTTAAGGATGCTTAGTTAAAAGCATTTCTTTGGCACATTTTAATTTAATTAACATTTTTATTTACAGTATACAAAAAAAACAATTTAATTTGTTTGATATTTAATAATTATTTTAATTTTATTTTTTTGGCTGGCTCTTGATCTTCATCATCATCAGATGACGATACATCCACATCATCTATTCCCAGCCAGCTTTTAAATTTTTCATCATCTTTAGTCTCTGATTTTTTCGAAACCTTTTCATTATCTTCTCCATTTGATGAACTGCCAGCATTGTCTTTTGAATCGTTTCCATTCTCAGAATTTTCCAAGTTATTTGATTTTTTGCTACAAATAGCTGACGAAATTGCATGCTCAAGGTCTTCGGCTATTTTTTGCTTTTGTTCATCATACTTTGGATCCACAAACAAATGATGTGATGATTCCAATTTTTCTCGCTTTTTTTTCTTTTGCTCCATTTTGTTCTTCTTTTCTTCCTCCTTTTTTTTGGCTAATTCAGACTGCTTTGACAAAAAATCTTTTAGCTTTTTTTCATTATTGACATGGCGTATGCGCCTTCCTGTTAAGTCACGGCATGCCTCTTTGTTAGTCGATTTGGTAATTTGTTTACCAAACGATCGCAAAAGAGAGCCGAAGCCACCCTTGCCCCCTAACACCAAAGGACTCAGTTGGATCACATCGAAATTGTTAATTACTGACTTGGCATTTATCTTGGTACCATTTTTTGTGAGCAGTACATACTCTGATTTATCCAAGCCGTAACTGCTCTCAATATGTCTGTAAATGTCACTTATTGTGTTTTGATTGCTCACATCTACTTTTTCCAAAATCGATTCAATCGAATTTGCCAATTTTAGTCTTAATTCCATGTTTTATTTTATTGGAATTATAATTTTTAAATTAAATAGATTTACTCATATTTATACAGGATTTTTTTAAAATAGAATTTTTGTAATAAACTTAACTTTTTCTCAGTAATTAATTTTTTAAATTTGAATTTTAAATAAGATTTTTTTTTTGAAAAAAATAATTATTTATTAGCGTTTATACGATAAAACAATGTATATATCCATATATAATATAGATATTATAAAAAGCATAGTTAATTTAATAGTTTGAATTTTTTTGGCACTTATTTTAATAAAGAGAACATAAACAACTAAATTTGGCAGCCTTTTTATATTTTAAGCTTTTAAAAGATTATCTAATTATGAATGATTTTATTGAATAAAAATAGTATGAAAATATTGTATCATATTAAATATAAAGTAAGATGTAGAATTTTTTCTATTGAATTAAGTGATATCCTAAAAATTTTCATTTTTTTAAATAATAGCTTATTTTTCCATTTAATAAAATTAATTCTAGAATATCATACTTTTTACTCAAACACCCTCATTTTTTAATTAGCTTATATAATTTTTTATTAAATTTTGGCCAAGATAAAAAAATAAACACTTGGCATCTAATAACCAAACTTGTAAAAATTTTAAATACGTGTTAAAATTTATTTGAACATAGATCAGAATATTTTTAGCACAAAATTCCAATCTGTTAGCAAGCTGAACAAATTAAAGATTGGTATTTTCTAAGCTATTCAAAAATGGTAAATCAACAAGCATTTTTCGCCATTTTGAATAATCAAAGAACTTTTTTTCTTTATTGGGTGTTTTGGAAAAAATTCCAAATTCTGCTAATTGGCATAAATAATTATTGAGCATAATATTTAGTTTATTCACAGAATAATTGGAAAAATCTAATCAATCTTTATTAAATAAATTACATATTATTAAAAAAAAGAATGATAAATTGTAAATGGCTATCGAACACCGGTGTTCATATCAAACTTAGACCATTGCAGCAAAAATTTTATCTCAGCTTTTTAATCATTCATAAGCTCGACCACCGTCGAGTATGAAATTATCAATTCATATCGAATTATCTATCATATTTTCCAACACATGATTCAAACAATGATAATTTATAAATTTCTATTTAAGCTTATTTTTTTCTCCGAGTGTTGCCAATACTTGGACCGAACTAACCACTTTTAGCAAACCGGACAAGTACACTTAATTCAACCTCAAAAAAAATAATTTTTTTTTTATTCTATTTAATTACTCTGACGCCAAATTTACTTCTAATTTCGATAAATTTATTTTTAAAAAGAGCTAATTTATAGTTGTCATCTGTTGAAACATAATGCTCCTCATAGACAGACAGCCTATTCAAGTTAATCAAGTCTCATTTAAAAGCTTTATTTCTAATCTATTTGTACTATCAGACTCAAAGTTAATTTTTTTTTATATTAAGATCATTTTTAAATTTTTATAAATAAAAAAAATTAAAGATGACCCATGCTTGGAAGCATATCGATCAATCATGAATGATTTATTGATCGATTTAGAGCAATTTTGCTATCAATATAGCTCGAGTCATCACCTTTGTGTACCTTTAATTCAAATTTTTGTCAAACTTGCTTGATTTATGCCTACTAAAATGCAAATATAGCCTAGTGCATATACTTGGTTGAAATAATTTTCTTTTCTAAACCATTTCAAATCAGATTTGGGCATAAATTATAGATTTTAGAGCTAGAGAAAATAAATTATTCTTGTTTAGAGGGCGCCCGAGTCGGCTAAACTGCATATCTCAGCAGAATTTAGCTATATTAGACACAGAATAATTTTAATAAAAAATTTAACCTAGTTGATATGAGCACAGAGCTCGCTAGCAAACAAAGAGAGAAAAAGAGAAAAATATAATATTAAAATACTAAATTATTTCTTTAGCTACAACACAACAATATAATTTTAAAGTTTATATTGGTTTGATTGGATGGATAGCTTAAAAATTTTGTTTTTGTTTTGTATTTTTGATATTTTTTTTTTATAAAACTTGGAGGCCTCTTGCTCGCCTTACTTCAATTTATTTATGTTTTTTTTTTCTCTCTTTTCGTTTAGTTTTCATTTAAAATAGCTTGGATATATTGGTCATTTCTACTAGGAAAATCTTGCTAAAATATTTGGATTTTTTTCTCATTTATTTATAATTTTTTTTCTATTTTTGAGTTAGTTAAATGTGGTAATTTTTGGTTTATAAATGTGGTCCATTGTCCATTGATGAAATTTTTGCGCATATTTATGGTGAACCAAAAAATTGTCTTTTCGGTGTATGTCCAATTGATAGTCCTCTAAAATAAAGTAATCTAATTTGTGGTCAACATTGGCCGAGAATTCCGCACACTTTATTTTTGTCAAAAATTCTGTAACCAAGTAACAGAATTTTTGACAAAAATAACAAACTAAAAATCGATAATATATAATCCAAAACTAGGCTAGAAATGTGGAATTCGCTGAGCCATACTCTGAAACATTAGTCTAAAAATTTTGCTTAGAATGATTTCGTCATCAAATGCAACTACTGCAACGCCCAATTCGCCTTTGCTCAAGACCAACTCGTCGGCCAACCTGACCAACACAGAGTCAGCAAATGCATCCAATCAGGCTAGCTCGTCCACATCGTCATCTTCGTTGTCTTGTCCGAATTCAAATCTAACATTGGTGTCACATGAGCAGAGCCATGGCGAGCAGGTGCTCTCGAGCGTGAGGGAGCCCGATCCGGATTCAATCAAGATGTTTGTTGGCCAAATACCAAGAAACATGAATGAGAGCGAATTGAGGACCATGTTCCAAGAGTACGGCAGTGTCTACCAGCTAAATGTGCTCAGAGACAAGCAAACAAACGAATCAAAAGGCTGCTGTTTTGTTACTTTCTACACAAGAAAGGCCGCGCTCGATGCTCAAAATGCACTCCACAATCTCAAAACGCTACAGGGCGTAAGATTTACCAAGCTTGGTAGTTACCAAATAGCTAATATTTTCTCTCTCTAGATGCATCATCCCATTCAAATGAAACCAGCTGACACAGAAAACAGAAATGGTAAAATTTATTTAATTTTTGTATTTTATTTATGCGCTTTAGTGGTCATTCTTTTGCCAATATTTTAGAACATATTTCTTCCTAATTTTTTAACCAAAAATTATATCATAATTTTTATTCTGTTTTTAACAATTAGATTTTTTAGAGTTAGATTTTAGAGCAAAGTCTCGGGTGACACGAATACATTTACACCCTGACCATTGGAAAATTAATTTTAAAAATTTAATAAATTAAATAAGTAATGGTTAATAAATTATGCTTTTATTTTAAATTATTTTTCATTTTGATTATTAAATTTTTTTCAAAGGCTAGTTGGTCACCAAATTAACTCTATTCTATTCTAAACTTTAATTCAAGATCAAATTTTCAGCTTACTTTAATTGTATTTATTTGCATAAAAAATAAACTAATTATTTGACTTAGGGCTATTTTTATTCTCTTATTGTGGCCTAAATTATTAAAAACATTTTCGACTTGAATAATTAATTTGGTCAAAATTTTGAATTTGAATTAGGCTAATTAAGAATCTATTTACTCAAAAAGTTTATATTGTAAAAATAATTATTTATTCTTTTTCCAAGAGAGAAAATTGTTTATTGGTATGATAAGTCGTAACTATGACGAGAGTGACATTCGTATCATGTTCGCTCCCTATGGTCAAATAGAAGACTGCACGATTTTGCGCGACTCGAGCTTGAAAAGTCGCGGTTGTGCCTTCGTGACTTATTTGAAGCGTCAGTCGGCAATCAATGCAATAAAGTCAATGCATCACTCTCAAACAATGGAGGGATGCTCTTCACCAATAGTGGTAAAGTTTGCTGACACGCCGCGTGATAAAGAGACAAAAAAAATACAACAGCTAAATGGCTCTCTAATTCAACAGTTTTTGAATACCAATGGTCACTCAAATGGCTTTAATCCGGCAGTAAATTCGGTCAATGCAACTAACAATCATTTGCTGCCACCAACCGGATTTCCGACTCCAAATGCACAGCATTTCACTGGACAAGCGTTTGGTCAACAGTCCTCATTTCAGCCTGTCAATAGCCCTGTCGTGGGCTCCAACAACTCACTAAATCCCCAATCCAATTTGTCATCTAGACAGATTAATCCTTCTCAAAACAACAATTTATCCAATGGTGGTACAAATTTGATCGGACTTGGAGCGTCCAGTAATAATAGCTCGCTTAACTCGGCATGTAACCAATATCCAGCCCCAAATTTGACAAACAATTTGCTTCTAATGCAACAGCTACTTATGACCTTTCCTCAATTTCAAAATGTTGTTCAAAACAACCCGAGTATGCTACAAAATCCGGCAGCATCCAACCCAGGTATATTTGTTACTCTGTCTCTACCATTTTTATCCATAAAGGATTTTTATTAAAATTCGGTTTTATTCGAATTGAGGCTTTCTGTAAAGGCCATATTAATAAAGTAAATTATTTTTGATTAAAGATATGAGTTTAATACAGGATAAATAACAATATAAAATTAAGTTAAATTAAAAAAAAGATAAATATAATTGCTACGAATAATAAAATTATCTACAATTTTATTTAATTTTTTTTATCGCAAAAAAATGAAAATTTTAAAATGTAAATTATTTGGAGTTTTTCATCGTCCACTACACAGTTATAGCATTTATCACACACTAAATTTAATTATTTGATCTAATTGTGAAAAGATAAACTAAAATTTTCCATTTACGTGTAGTAGATTTTGGTGCATCTAGCTACCATAGATATCTTCCTAGTAAGAAATCTCTGCAAGCAGCGAGCTTGCCGTAGCTTATTATTATTCTATTTATTTTTTATTTTTATATTTTAATGAATGGCTTAAAAGCAAAATAAAAAACTTTTTTAATGATAATAAAAATAATAAGCAAAAGAAATTATCTTTAACCCTTGAAGGTGTTGAATATATCTTTTAAAATTGTCTAGCATTTTTTCTAATCTCTCTTGATTGGTATGTAAAGCTTAATATTTATGGAAATAATTTTAATAGAATAAAGAATTTTTTAAAATTTAATGTTTTTTCCTATTAAATAGTTTAAATATATTAAAGGGTACATCTTTAATAATACTATACATTTTTTTTATAGAAGGAGCAGGCAGTAACAATGGCCAAAATTTTCAAAATTTGGCAAGTCTACTCCAATTATCGCAGAAACCAGGGGTATCTTCCACGCCTGGTTCCAACCAGAGTAGCTCAGCAGGAAACAGCTTGAACAACAGTCAAGCGTCATTGTTGCCAAATCCTTCTTCTTCAAACGGATCGTTGATCAATTCCAACTTTAATCAACCACTGGCTAGCAATAATAACAACAATAACTTTGGTCTTGGAAATTTTAACTTTCAGCAATTGGGCCAGGTTCGAACACCCTCGACGTCAAATTTAAGCGCAAATAGTTCTTCGACTAACAATAACCTTTTTTTGACCAATTCGCCAAACTTGGCCAACAATCTGATCAATTTTTCAAATCCGTCAAGCACATTGAGCAGCTTTAATACGAGTGGTCCATCTAGCTCTACCAGCGTCTCTGCTTCGTCTAGCTCAACCTCTACTAACTTGGTAAATAATTTATCCAAAAACTTCAACAATCTAACAATCAATAGTCAACTAAACACGAATCAGGCAAATTTTACTCATCCCAGTCCGAACAACACCATGAACCAATTTTTTAACTTTAACCCGAGCCATGTCCAGCAGCAATCGAAATTCGGCTTTATGCAAAACCGCACAGGCACAAATTCAAATACATCGCCCAATTCGATTAGCTACAAGCAACAAGAGGGTCCTGACGGATGCAATTTGTTTATTTACCATCTACCGAGTGAATTCGGCGACTTGGATTTGGCCAAAGCATTTGCACCATTTGGTCAAGTTTTATCAGCAAAAGTTTTCATTGATAAAAACACCAATTTGAGCAAATGTTTTGGTTTTGTGAGCTATGACAACACGATTTCTGCCAAAGAGGCAATTCAAGCCATGAATGGCTACCAAATTGGAATTAAGCGTCTCAAAGTACAGCTTAAAAAATCCAAAAATTCAAATAACTTGCCAAATAGTAACCCAGCGCCGTCAAGCATCATAGACTACTAAACTATCAAATGTGTAAATATAAATATTAATTCAACACGACAACAAAAAAATAATTAAATAATCATTTAAGCCCTTTGGTAAAATGCATCAATTTTTAGAAAAAAAGGGACTTTTTTTTGCTTATTATTTATTTTATCTGAATATAATGGTGCCACTTTTTTCAATTTAAACCATTCTGGTAAAGTCTGATAAATTACTTGAAGTGTTAATTTGGAAAAAATGTCAACATTGGTTTAGATAATTACGCTTATGACAATTAATTGTAATTTAAAGCTAAATTGTTTTTCGTTCAATCATGGTCTTTCATATCATACGGCATAACCTTCAGTTTTAATCTATGGCTAAACAAAAAGTATCCCGAGTGTGATTTTTCAAAAAAATGGCTTGACTCATTTTTCTACTTGATTTTTTTGTTCATTTTTTGTCTAAGGCAGAGCACAAAGAGTATATTTTAAAATTTATGTATCTTTTTTTCTATTAATTTGTTTATTTTTATACAAATAGGAATATGTTTCTATATCTTCTAATCTTCGTTTAGTTTCGATTTTAAATCTCAATCAATCGAAAGTTTATTTTTATAGTTTGTTTATTGAAAAAAAAAAATAAAGTTAATCTTTTGAGTGAGTTTACCTTGGTCCGAAGAAAATGATTTGGCTTTTTAGTTTTAAATGGACTTTATATGTTCTGATTTATGATTAATCGTGGATTTTATCTTATTTTTGTTGTTTTTTATTTTTAGTTTTTATTTTTCTGCAATTGTTTCGGTACAGGACCGAAGCCTAAATTAGAGACGAATTTATCTTTTTCGTTCTATTATTTAATTTTGATTTTTGTGATTTATTTCGGTTTAAAACTTAAATTAATAATGTTTTAACTAGCTTATATTTTTTGTTTTCCATTATATTTGTGTCAAAGATTTATCCTTTTTTTTCAAACCAAACCAATTATTAAGTATATATTTTTAAAAATTTAATAAAAAATTTATCAATTTATTTCAACTTTTATTTTTAACACAACAAAACATTTAAAAAATTGAACTAAAAGAAAATCTTTTACATTAGCTTTGTATTGATGATTTAATTAACTTTGTAATACTAAAAATGAACAAAATATTAAGTGTATTCTTGTTCGATCATACATTATTTAAAAAAAATAAATTATCTAAAAATAAATCCGATTAATCAATTATGTTAAATTTTGAAAGACATTTTTTGAAACACTTGTCCAATTCTTGGCAATTTAAAATTTTCCCATAATTTAAAGTTAAATTTGAAAAAAATATTTATTATATGGTGTCTTAATAAGCATATTTTCCGTGAGCTAAAATAAGAATTCAGACCAATGTTCTCTTGCAGCACCCCTCAAGATTTTTATTTAAATTATTTTATAAAACAAAATCAAATAAATATATACATCAAATTCAAATTCCATTAGTCACTAAAATTTTTTCCAACTTAGGGACAATAAGATTAAAAAAAATTAAAAATTTTAGAAATGAGGATACTAATTATATTTATATGTTTAATAATTGGCACCTTGTCGGCCAGTTCTTTGCCAAGGTAAAATAAATTATGCTGAAAATTACTGCGCATCTATTTTTAAAAAACCAAAGTATAAAGCTAACCAAAATGGAGTCAGTTCGAGACCAATTGAAAAAAGCTGGAACCCAAACATCACATTTTAGATATAAGTACAATTATGATGGCCCGGTACCAGAGCCGCTTTCAAACTATTTAGATGCCCAATATTATGGTCCAATTTCAATAGGAAACCCTCCGCAACCTTTTACAGTGATTTTCGATACTGGCTCTAGTAATCTTTGGGTTCCATCCAGCAAATGCTCTTTGTTAGACATTGCTTGCTGTAATTATACAATCTTAATATTTTAATTCAAACTTACTCGATTAAATTTTAGTACTACATCACAAATATCACGCCGAGAAATCAGAAACATATGTTAAAAATGGAACAAAATTTGAGATAAGATATGGAACTGGTAGTTTGACTGGTTTTGTTAGTCAAGATACAGTGACCTTATCTGGTTTACCGGTAAAAAATCAACTTTTTGCTGAGGCCACTAATCAACCTGGCATCACATTTGTAGCTGCTAAATTTGATGTAATTTTATATATTTTATTGACAAAAATATTTAAATTAAACTTAAATTAAACTAATTTAAAAGGGTATTTTGGGCATGGCCTTTAGAAGAATTTCAGTGAATAATATTGAGACTGTGTTCACCAATCTATTTAATCAAGGCCTGGTTCCAAGAAATGCATTTTCATTCTGGTTGAATAGGTGGTTTTAAATAAATAACAAGATAAAAGGAATAATTTTTTTTTAATTAGAGATCCGTCAAGTGAACAAGGCGGAGAACTATTTTTGGGAGGTTCCGATCCTGATTACTACGAAGGTGACTTTACCTACACTCCGGTGACCAGAGAAGGCTATTGGCAATTCAAAATGGATGGGTAAGTAACCTTTCAATCAATTTAAGCAATTGCTAACAATATCTGTGTGTTAGTGTCTCGGTTAAAGACAGTTCGTTCTGCAATGGAGGCTGTCAAGCTATTGCCGATACTGGCACTTCGCTTTTGGCTGGTCCAAAAGAAGAAATATCCAAATTAAATGCTTTGATTGGAGCCCTTCCAATCACCAATGGCGAATATATGATACCATGTAACAAAACTAATGATCTGCCTGGTAGATTTGTAAATTAGCTTTCGAATAAAACAAAATAATTTTCTTTAAAAGATATTACTTTTACTATTAATGGAGCACCCTTTGTTATACATGGAAATGATTATGTTCTAAGAGTAAAAAAATATTAATATAAAAATGTAAACCCTTTGAAAATCATATTAATATTTTAAGGTTTCTCAATTTGGCAAAGAAATATGTCTGAGTGGTTTTATTGGCATGGATATACCAGCACCTGGTAACCTAATTTAACAAAATGATTTTATTCAAATTCATTTGAAATAATTTAAATTTAGCTGGTCCACTTTGGATACTTGGTGATGTTTTTATCGGTAGTTTTTACACTGAATTCGATGCTGAAAATATGAGAATCGGTTTTGCCAAAGCCAAGCCAAAGCCATCCTATTTTTAAAATTTTGTTAACATATTTTTTGTGTCTAGATTTTTATTAAATAAAATTTTGATTAATTGCTTATATTTTTTTAAACATATTTAAATAAAATGATTTTCATTAATTTATTTATTTAATATTATAAACTTAAATAAATATATAAAAAGACTATATATAAGTAATTAAAATAGTTGTCATTTCTCAAGCGTTTTTTATTCAGAAATTTGACTTTTAATTTAAAAATATTTAATAAACAAGACTCTCCATTAGATGGATATCCGAGAAAAAAATTCAATTATATGATAAAATCTTAAAAAAAAATCAAGTTCTCTCTTCGAGAGTCAATGTCTCTTGAGGATAAATTTTCAGATCATGAATTGTTTTGCCATAGTCTTCAACTGTCAAATCTTTTCTTGGCCAAGTGGACAATAGTTTAAATTGTTCAATAAAGTATCCATGTCCGGTCATAAAATCAATTAACGATTGAAGTTTGTTGTCTATAAAAAATTTTCGTTGTACAAATTCTCCATTCGGAAGACGGAATCGGATTCGAGTGATTTGAGAATTGGGCACATCTTCACCAGGCTCTTGTGGCAATTTTTCCAGAGCAATTTTTTTTCGATTGAGCTTTTCTTCAAGCTTAATTCTCTCTTTTTCAGCCTCTAACTCAGCCTCTCTTTTCATTTTTTCCTCTTCTTCCAATTGCCGCTGACGCTTTGCCTTGTCCGCTTCCAAGCTCTCTTGATAAGCGGCGTCCTGCTCGCGTTTTATCTTTTCTCTTTCATCGCGACTCTGCTCGTCACGCTCATCGGCTACTCGCTGCATTTCGAACATTTCATAGGCTTGCATCAGCCTATTCATCATTTGCTCATTAGTTGAATCGCCTTGGATTATGGCCGCCACCTCATTGCTGCCTCTAACTCTGGTCACTACCAAAAATACGGGCAATTTATCTTTCAGCATGCGCAAACTGCTCGTAAATACGCTGCCCAGGTATTTAGAGCACACTTTAATAAAATGCTCCTCAAACTTCCTATTTGTCAAGTCCCATGGCCACACAACAAAATTGGCACATAGAAAATTGACCACATTTTCGTCACACAAAGCTTTGGAACAGAATATATTGTGAAATATGGTCTTATCACTATGAAGATAGATTCCTAGCAATTTTCTGTCTCTTGCTGGACACAAAAGTGCTTGTTGAATGGCATCCTCAAGTCTACCGGTAAAAAAAAATGGAGTAAAAGGTGAATACCGAGTCCAAAACTCCTCACTAAACTCATTTGTACATTGTAGCTCATCACTTGGGTCCATTTCGTTCGAAATAAGAGGCTTTGGTCTCTTGATTGTCGAATCCTCGTTAAGAAAATTCTCCTCTATATCATCTGTAATATCTTCATCAAAATCTTCATTTTCTGTCACATCCATTTGCTCTACTGTTGGTCTTATTTCCGGCCTGCTTATGGTCAACAAGTCGCTAAGTGAATTTTGTTCAAAGTCTCTCAAAGTAACTACAAAACCCATTCTAATAACTTTCTCGGATGGAGTGAGCTTGGAATTTTTTGACTCCTTATTGGTCAATTGGTCCAAGTTTTTTTTAATTTGTGCCAAACTTGTCTGGTCTTCGACCAGAGAATTAAGTGATATTTCAAAAAGCTTTTCATTTTCAACAAAACTATGAAAAGAGTCCAAACTGTTGCAATTTTTCAAATCATCCAAATTGTTCTCATCCTTGAAATAGAACCATTCTTGACTATTGGTAATAGTGTTGGTCAATTTGGAAAGAGATCGTCTAATATCGATAAAAGTATTTATTGGTTCAAAATTAATAACAAACACTCTGTCATTGCTAGTTTGGCCATTGGTTTCCAATGAAAGACTTGTCGATTTATTGATAATTTTCATTTGACCAGATGGATGGATTAGCTTGATGTTTAGCTCATAAGTTTTCGAGTCGTATCCATTTAAAAAAGTAGATGTTGAAGGTGTTTGTGAATCTTTAGATGTATTGGTTACATGCAAAACCATTTCTCCTGGTAAATAGAGATCACTTAGCTTCATTGAATCCAATACCAAAATGGATTTGTTTATCCATCCGCTTAAATGCTGGCTTTCAACAGGAACTTGAGTTTCTTCCTGAATTAGTTTTTTAATTGTGGCAACTGTCTCGTTTTCGGGCACATGAAGTTGAAACTTTTGGTCAAGATACTCGATGTTGAAAGTAATGAGACGTTTGGCTTCTGGCAAAGGTGGCGGTATCTCGGCAATGTCATTTGATTCGTAGACAGGACTTTGGGTCATTGTCTGCGTCGAACCACTGAAATATGATTGAACTGCCTGGTCCAAGTCCCAGTTGGTTGACTCCAAAATAGCTTGACATTGCTCAAAGTCGTCAAGGTGAGTTATCTCCTGAAATAAGGCCAGTTTCTGATCCTTTTCGTCGCATTCTCCGCTCATTTTTTCTTATTTTTAATTTTTCAAATTATAATGTTTAATTGAATCGGAACTGCGTTCACTTGGATATATTTATTTTATAAGTTTTCCAAATATGAACTTAGTTTTGTTTCCAAATTGATAATTTATTTTAGTTGAGAAATAAAAAATATTTTTAAAAAAATTATATTTTTTCTTTATTATATTGATTGATTTGAAAATTATTTAACAAATTATATGCGACACCATAACAACTGGTAAATTTCATACTGCATTTTTTTTTTTTCAATAAAAATGTCTATATTAAAGATAAATGATGTAAATTTAATTATTTTTGAAATGTAAACTATCATTTAATTTTAATTTACGCAACTAGATAAGTCTAAATTACGAATTTGTTTTTATTCACTATTTAGAATCTAAAATATAATCATATGATAATCTAATCATAATATCTAAGGTTAATATGATTAATGCTCATTTGTATTGAAGTAAATTAGTTCTGATGATTTTGTGAGAAATTCTAAATAACAAAACAAAAAAAAACTTTGATAAAATTTATTTTTAAACTAAACAAGAAATAAATGGGTTATGCAATTAAAAATTGGTGATTCGCCCAAACTAAATTTGTTCCATTTAGACAAAAAAATTAAATTAAAAAGGGCTATTATAATTTTTTACAAAGATACAATTCGGTTTCGGTATTGATCGCTTCAGTGAAAATTGCATTAAAATTGCCACTTTGGTAAAATCTGGATCATTTTTCTGAAAAAAAAAGAATAAAAATTTCCAAACATAGAAATTTACGCTCGACTGAAACGAGAAAATATTTTTTTTATTTAACAAAATATATTTATATTTAGTTGTTTTTCAAATAGAAAAATTTTTTGTCAATTATTTATTATTTTTATCAAATTGTATTTAATTTCATTGTAAATATGGACAAAAATATAAATGTAAAAGTTAAAAATTAATTTAAAATAAAGTCTTAAAATTTTGGTGAATAAAGATGAATGAAATCGAAGAAAAGTCAGCCACTTTTGACCATTTGGTTGTTTTGTTGATGAGTTCAGATCTCATACTCTTTGACGTAATCTAATTTAATTATTTAAATCAAAAAATTTTATAATAATTTTTTTCTAAATATTAGAAATCGTTTGTTCTCACATTTTTTTTGTCCTCTCGAATTTTCATGAGTCCACGTGATCTACTTAAGAACATTTTAGAGAAAACATTTTATTTTATACTCCATCATAGAAACATAACCAAAGTACTATTTTGTAAAACTAATTAAAAATCTTCTTCATTTGAAAAATCATTAATTAATCAGGCTGTAATCAATAAATGCATAAGTCGATTTATCTATATTCTTAATCAATGGGCTGTGAATTTTCCATCCGATTTTCGTGATGTGAATGTTATTTGTACTTTAAGGTCAGTACAGGACAAATTTGTATCGTTGGATGACTCATTTGCCGAGGACTTTAATCACCTTTTTACATTCTTAGCTAAGCAGGTACTCATACTTAATGAATGTCACATAAAAACTATTTTATTAAAAGATATCAGATATTGAGTCATTTGAGAAAAATTTAATTCTGCTTCACCATGAATCAAAGAGTAAATTAAGCAAGAAATTATCAGATGTAAATAATAAAGATATTAACAAATATATTTTTAATTAATAAAAAATAATTTTAATAGTTAAATATCTTAAATGTGTGCGATGATCCATTTGTTCTTGCCAAACAGCTTACCTATATCGAATTGGAAAGGCTTAAACATATAAGCCCGGACGAATTTTTGAACTATTTCATCAACAGCTCGCCTTCCAAAGCAAAACAAAATTCAGAAACAGCACAGATTTCGGATGTTTGCCAGAAAAATTTCCGTCTTTACCTTGATGAGCTTAAACAGGCTTGCAAAAAAGATATTCTGATAGAGAAAACAAACTTTCATGAAGATTCATTCAAGTGCACATCAAACTTGCTTGCTTCCATTTCCTGGTTTAACAGGTGTAGCGCAATTGTTTCCACAGAAATAGTAAAGAGCTCACAGATAGACAAAAGGGTCGAGATTGTTCATTTTTTCATAGACACAGCTCTAAATTGTTATAAGATAGGAAATTATAACTCTCTGATGGCCATTATTGGTATGTTCATAGATAAAACTATTTTACTTTTGGCTAATTGTTTGTTTAGCTGGACTTCAATCTTATCCTGTAAGCAGACTTAGGCAAACGGTATTTTCTAATTTTGGTTATGGGAAAATTTTTTGATCTATTAAAATACTCAAGTGGAATAATGTTGAGAAAAGTAAATGGGAAAAATTGACCTTTTTTTCAGATCCTTTGGGAAATTACCGCAATTACCGCAACTTGCTAAAAACAAATAGACAAAAAAAAGCAACCAGATTTTATGTAATGGACATGTAATCAATTAAAATTTCATCTTAAATTAATTTTTAATTTAAGATTCCAGCTTTTTCGATACTAATGAAAGATTTGAATTTTTATTTTAATAATCTTTCGACTATAACAAAGAAAAATCTAATAGGATTATCGGTAATTTAGTGATTTTTATGTTTATCATGGTGACTAATTGATTGTTATTCAGAAATTTTGGGAGATATCAAAATATTTAATAGAAAATTTAAACAAAGAAAATATTGATAAAGTAGATGAAAATTTATAATTTTATCTTTAAACGAATTTTTATTTTGACATTCAAGGCTAGTTCTATAAATAATAACTTCATTAATAGTTATTTGCTTACCGAACCTCTGCTGAGAGAAGATGGTAGAAATAAATCTTATTTATCATATTCTTTTGATTATTTACATTTAATAAAGCTTGTTTGTATTTGTCATTTAAATGCGAAAAGCCGGTCAATGAACCTGAGATCAATCGACAAAAACACTTGTGGTAAAGATTTAATTTTTATCTTATTTATAAATAATTTTTTTTTTAAGTGACAAATTAACAAATGATTAATAAATATTCTAAATCAAATAATAAAAATAGCCATTTTTTAAAATTGTCAAATATTATTTTTTCCATTTTAAGATAAAATCTTTTTAAAAAAATTAAAATTTTTATTAAATTAGATGGCTGATAAACAAATGAAAAATGTTGTTAATTATTTCAAATTGAATTCATTATTAATATTCCTTTTGTCATTTATGTAGATCGAGATAAAAAGAGATATTTTTCCTTTTAATTTTTACTTGATAGCATAAGATATTTTTTCATATTTTTAAATCAATTTATTTCAATAAAATTTTCAACTTTTCCTAATTTTCCTAATTAAAAGAATTGCTTTTCCTAATTAAATATTTAGAAAATATTTAAAAATTTATTTTTATTTTAGACAATTAAAAAATGAATTTCTTATTTCTTAAATTTTATGTTTTATTCACTTTTATAAAAGCTGAATCTTGTGATTCAAAAAATAGCATTAACTCGCAAATAATATACGAAAAAAAATTAGTTAATAATTTTAATTCATTAATTATCAGAAACTTTGATAATTTTACACAAATTAAAAGTCATTGTATTTTGAAAGAGAATTTAAATATTGAATTTATTCCAAGGATTCAATTAAAGTTGAATATATTTTTAAATTTTGATGAAACCTGGTTAATTAAACAAAAAATTGAGATGAATTTTTATCACATCGAATCTTTTAGTATAGAAAAGTCTTTATTTAAACCACTGAAAGAAAATGTGAGAATGATTTATATAGGCTTTTTTCATTCAAAATTTAAACTAGATGGCAAATGTAGTCCCAAATTAAACTCAAGCCTATTTGATTCAGTACAAAGCATAATTTTTTCATTTAGTGTAAAATTTCATCCAAATACATGTCCATTTATCTTTTCAAATTTAAATGTTTTATATTTAACATTCTACGGTATAAGTGAATCATTTTTAAAAATCAATCTAATCGATTTTGATACCACCAATCTACCGTCACATTTAGATAGCAACATACATGTAATGAAGCTGAATTTTTTCAAAGGTATATTAAAAAAGAAATTCATGATATTCAGAAGCATTACTGAATTGTATATTAGTGGTCTAATTGATTCAATTGAAAATGATGCTTTCCAATACACAAATATAAAAGTAATATTTCTTGACATGGACAATTATTTGGTAAACAAAGGCTTTAAGTGGTTGGATAGTTTTAACAAGGACATCTCTATTAATTTTAGCAATAGCACCCAAATTCGACAAAATATTGATAAGATAATTACTGTCTATTTAGACTTTTCTATAATCTATCCAAATCTTGATTACAGCTATCCTGATGAAGATTTTTGTTATTATAAGAATATCCCTGATGAAAAATTGGTATTTTTAAAACCCTTAGGTATTCATAAAGCTAGTTGCTTAGTTGTTTGGTTTTTTAAAAAAATTCATTATTTTTCAAAGTTAGTTCCTGGTATTATCCCTAAACATTTAACCAAATATAATTTCAGTCAGTTGATAGAAAATTGTGATTTTGTGACCATGATTGACAAGTGTGACACAAATAAAAGATCATCAAATCCAATTATTTACTCGAATATACTTTATTATTTTGAATTAATTGATTTCTTTTTATCTATTATTACTCTATCATTAATTGGTATCGCTATATTAACAAACATTTTAAATTTTTATATTCTTGTAAGATTAAAATCAAACAATTCAAATAATCAAGATACAGAAATTCAAAAATTTATGACTATGAGCCAGATGATAAATTTTTTGTTTATTTTAACAGTGGTGGTACATCTTTCCAAAAAGTGCATCTCACCTCTGTCAATTTTGTGTTCACCAATATACAATCAAATCGCTGGACAAATAGTTGAAATTTATTTTGTTGAATTTGGCGGAAGTATAATTAAATTTTATTCGAATATCATTCAAATATTAATCTCAATAAAAAGATTGATTTTATTAAATGAAGAATTCAAGAGAAAAATGACCAAAATTTTCCAAAAAAAATTCTTTAAATTGGCAATAGTTGTATTTTTGTGTATTATTACATTTAATGAACTTTTGTCAACTGTTTTTATGAACAAGATAAATTACAATTCAAATAATTTGGATGAACTAACAAACTATGTTGAGTATCCAGATAAAAAATTCTTTTATTTTATGTACTCGGCGCCAATTGAACCAATGACGCCCATAAAACATTTTAATTATACTTTTTTTATTCTTATTTTTGATTTTTTAATTAACAGAATTATTTCAGTAATTTTATTTTTGATTATTGAATTGATGCTTATTTATAGTGTTGGTACAATTAAAAAAAAGAAAAAAAGACTAAATATAGAAAAGAAAAAAATAGGTGAAAAAAATCAAAGACTCAATCAAGCAACTGCTGCCATAATGATAAACTTTATCATCTTAACTTTATTAAGAATAATTGAGATATTAATTTTCTTTTTTATTGTATTTCAGAAAGCAAAGGTATATTTTTCGATTTATTCAAGTAACTTTTGTACTAAATTTAACAAAATTTGCACTATTTTAAAAGAATTTAACACTTTTTTATACTTAATTACAATATCATTCAATACAATTTTTTATTACTATCTGGATATTCAATTTCAAAATTTTTTTAAAAAAAATTTAAGAATCAAGTGAAACTTAGAAATAATAAAATATTAAATTTTCGTTTTACCTAACTATTGTTTTATTTGAAATAAAATTTTTAACTTATGATTATCAATATTTTAAACTTGTTAGATTAAAATTCTTTTAAAATCATTTAATTTGATAAAATATCAAAATAATTAGTTTAATTTTGTGTTGAACTAGAAAATCTTTTCTTAAATTAAAATAAAACATTGTTAAATAAATAAAGCTGTAGAAATATAAGACATTAAAAATCGCATTTGTTCTGAATGAATAACTTGATATTAAAATTTTCTATTAAATTATAATACATAAAATATATAAGAACTAAATTTAAGAAATATGTAGAGAGATTTTTTCAAAATAAAGTAAATTATAAGTTGAAAGCAAGACAAAATTATGGGAAAAAAACAAGACCACTTAATAGAAACAGGACGTTTGAGCTTTGGTAAAGGAAATCAATTCGATGCGCGCTTAAAATTAAACCGAAAGCAAATAGACGCCCGTCAGCTTCTGAACAAGAAGCAACAAACTCAAAAGTTTAAAGAGATAGTAACAAAAAACAAGAGATCTAATGACACCATGGTAATAGTTACCGGCCTTGGAAATGTGCGCAAGGATAGCGCAGGGATCAGGGTCGTCAATCCGCCATATCATCATGTTACAGCCAAAGGCTTAAATACACTTATCACTGTAAAAAACAGCATCTCTAAAGGAACAAATGAGCAAAAAATTGGCAAAGATGGAACCTCATTTCAGCCTATTAAAATACAGATTGACAATGATTTGGCTACAAGACGGCCAAGAGAATCGCCACAAAAAGAAATCGTAATACGCAAAGGAGTCCATAGTTACGATGAAGATCAAATGGATTATGAATCAGACGACAGGGACATTAGATCTCGGCTTTCCAATCAAAGCAGTGGTTTCAAAATCTATGTATCGAATTTGCATCCAAAGGTTACCGAAGATGACATTTTGGAACTATTTGGTGACATTGGTCCCATAAAAAGAGCCAGATTTTTGGACAGAGGACGAGCTGAAGTTGTTTACTTGAAGTTAGAACATGCCAAAGAAGCAATCAGGAAGTATGACCACAACGAACTTGATGGAAGACCCATGCGGATCGAATTCTCAGAAAACTTTGGCAAATATTCAACTAGTGATGAGCCAAGAAAGAGTGAAACTGATTCCTATTTTTGGAAAGATCCAGTTTCTCGGCAGAAAAGTCCTGATCAGAAAAATTCACTGTCGAACAGATTTAAATTGGTAAATCCGTCCAAAGGTGAAGAGACAATCAAATATAATGATAATAAGAGATCAAGTGAAATTAAAAGCAGCAAGGTTCCAGTTGATTCATCAATTATACATCAGGTTTTGTTTAATAAAAAGTCTAGTTCGAATCCGGTTACCTTCACTGTCAAGTTATGATAGATCGATGCTGTTTGGAAAAATTTTTCATAAACCATTTGTTTCGTTATTGTAGTTATTATCATAGTTTTCTTAGCTATACGGTTTTTTTTTAAATTAATTTCTAAATAAATTTTGGCATTGAGTTTGTTTTATTAAATAAAATTGGTTTGTTATTTTTAAAAGTTAAATAAAAATGTTTTTAATTGATTTGGTTTTATTTTATTTCATTTGATTAAATCATTACAAAATAAATAGCATATATTCAACACTACTTAATGACTTTTTGTTATGGAAAAAAAATATTTTAAGTTTTATTTAAAAGTTAAATAAAAATTGAAAAAACAATCGTAGGCAACTGAGCAAAAATCTGAAACTCTGGTAAAACAACCAATTTACTTTATATTTAAAATAAAAGACTATTTTGAATTAAGTTTGCCTAAACCTAAAGCCCAAAGCCCAAGGATATATAATCAGGAATGTTTTAAAATTGTTTTTATAACTTTTCTTTGAATAAATTTTAAAAAAATACCTTATTTAATTTAGGTTAATTTAGAAATGAAAAAATTCAATTAAAACTGATAGAGCTATTCTTTTTTTTACATCATTTATCTCAATCTTTTTGTCTAAATTAAAAAAAATTAACATACTCTAGTTTTAAAAAAATTGGTAAGTAGATTTTTTCTGACAGACGAAATGGTAGCATAATTTGAACATAGACTTCAGGTCTAGAAAAATGTCTGAATTTTATATGTATTTGAAATTCAACAATAATAAGTTAATAATATAATCAAAAAAAAAAAAAAACAAAAACAAAAATTCAAGTTAGATACTTAAATATTTTATATTTTAGTATTTTTATTATAATAATATAATGAAAATAAATTTCAAATTAAAATTAAAATAATAATTATTTAAAAAATTTTAAATTAGTCGAATAATTAGTCGATAATAAATATTTCCAAAGCATAGAAATTTTAAACTTGGTAAGATCAGGGAGCATTGTGCTTGATTTTGTGCCAAGATCAGTCATCGAGTTTTTTGTTAGCTGTCTATTTTAAAAGATCAATAACCAATTGGTATTATTCGACTTTAGACAAACCATTGGTAAATTTTATGTCATTAAAATTTATGTTCACTTCCAAAGAAAGTTTTTTTTGCTGATTTGTTGTTAAATCAAATGTTTGACTCGTTTGAGGACGACGAATATGAGGAAAAAGATAACCCAATCTACTCGAAAAGATTTAGCCAAATAGTTGAGTACGAGCCAGATGAACCAAGTGACCAAGATAAGCTGAGCAAAAGAGACAAACACATCCTTGAATCCGACAACAAATTAAATTTGTATAATTCCAGCTGCGGTGACCAATTGGCCAATGTAAATGTTATTTTCAATTTTTATTTTTTTTATTTTTATTTTTTGTTTATGATATTTTCTCCTAGAAAAAACTTGAAATGTATCTATATCGTCCGTCCAGGGTTTTTTTTTCCAATTCGGCCACAAGCTTAAGGTAATGCATTCAAGTGCCAATTTAGTTTAATTTTTTATATATATAGTTCACAGTCACTTAGGCAGCGACTTCTCAGCCTTTATTTAGAAGAAAACAAACAACAATTTTGCAAATCAAAAGTAATTTTAATTATTCTATCTTGTTAAAAAATAAAAATAGAAGATAAAAAATTTTTATATTTTTTTATTAATTATTTAATTTAATCAAAAGTATGTAAATTATTCGACCAATTTGCTCGAAAAACTTGTAAATCGTGAAAATTTGAATACTTTAGTATTAAATTTATATCCTCAAAACGAGGGCTACTCGTTTGGTTTTAACCTAAAATTGAACACTTATTTTGACCAGAAAATAAATTTGAACAAAGTCGAAACCAAGCTGGTCTCTTACGAAGAAACCGATTTATTTTTTTATATAAACACCGGTGAAATACCTCCGATACTAATCGATTTAGTCGACCATATGAACATGAATTTGTTCTATGACGGCTGCATTGTCCTAGAGATACGCGACTACCGGCGTAGAAAGCAGCTTGCGGCGACCAATTCGATCAAGTACGATCTAAATTATGTCCTTTTGCAGCCATCGATGCAAACTTTGCTCGCCGATATAAACAGCATGACCAAAAGTGGCAATCATGTCTGGACCCAAGAGGACATATACGCGCTTGAAAGTCAGCTATTGTTGGCCACTTCGGCTCCGCTATGCCTCCAGCCCAGTCCCATCGTCTCCATCCTCAAAAGCAAAATACTTTCTTACAAGTATAGGTTAAGCAATCGAAACTTAATTAAGATGTGCTCACGTTACTGGGAAGTTAGCCGCCTCAGAGCTCTTAAATGGCACGAATACCATTTACCCTATCCATTTAGGATACTTAAGATACGCAAAAAGTATTCACATGAAAACTCCAATTTTCTAAGCAACAATTGCACTAGAAATGAGATTACTTCGAATGGTAAATTAAGTGCTGGACAATCAGATGAATTCACACTACATATTGATGATACAAAGGTATCTTTGGAGTTTATTTTTAATAAAATTATCTGCTATTTTTAAATTAAATTAAATGAAAAAAAAATAATTGTTAGTAAAAAAAATCCTCTCTTGTCTATGCTTAATTAGTTACATATTCTAACCATTTCATCATCAGGCCCATTAGTTGGTATTTTCAAATCAAACCTCTAACATATTCACATTTCCTTTCATACTTGGATTCCATACCTGCTCTGCGTAGCTAAGGTGAGGTCTTACCACCAACTTTTCCTTTCTACTTGTAAATGTGCACTTTAGAATTTCAAGAAATCTATTCGATTTCGAAGAATTTCTTACTACGACACCTAACATGTGAAGTTTAGGCAGTATGGAGCTATTGCAGCATATTTCATTAACACTAGAAATCCCGAGGGGTTTTTAAACCCCTTTTTAAAAAAAATAAACTTGAATATTATCTTAAAGAAATAAAGTTATCAAAAATTACTCAAAGAAATTTAAATTCAACTTGTAATACTTAAATTTTTATTTTAAATAAATTTTTTCTATTTCTTTTGATATTTTGATTTGAAATATTTGTAATTAATCAGCCGGGCTTTCTAGTGTTAAATCTATCTAAAGCAGCTATGGAACCTGCGATTGACTTAGATGTTACCACGCCCACTGCAGCTGCATATTCTAAAATATTCACATTTCCTTTCATACTTCAGCTTAATGCATTTATCTGCCAAAATGTATAACTTTGCACTGGTCCTATACGCCACACATTTATCCATTTAGATACCAAATCTTGATCTTTCTAAAACATCGCTTTATTGATTTTGTTTACTTCACCAGGAATTTTCGAATCATCCGCATACAATTCCATTCTATTAGAAACGCAGTCATAGGGATCATTTATGTACATAAAAAAAGTAGGGCTCCCAGTATTCCCTCTGACCATCTAAAGACATATTCCTCAAGTACGACCTTAGTCAAAAAATCTTCTAACCGTTTCTCACCTAATCAATTAGTTGATATTATCAACTAAAATTTAATAAAAGAGGAAATAAAAAAAGAATTTAATTGTGATTGTATTAAAATTAAGGCTGTTAATACCCAAGTTGTTTATAATTAATTATTTCCGAGAATATTTAAAGTGGTATTGTGAATTTCAATAACAAACAGAACAAAAGTTTTTCCTATTTTGATGAATTAAAATTTACCAAAATAAAATAAATTTAAAAATATTTACCCTAAAATAATTCTTCTGTTGTAGATACAAGACAAAAAGTAAAGTATCAATACGATTTAAATTGATTATTGTTTTTTTTACCTAAAAATAAGATCAAGTTTTATTTTGGTAAAAGGATGCAACAATATATATTGCACTATATTGCAGTATTTTTTTAAATATATTTTATTTTAGTAAATTTTAATTCATCAAAATAGGAAAAATTTTTGTTCTGTTTGTTTTTGAAATTCACAATACCATTTATAGTACTTTTAAAGATATAGTTCTATGATAAGATAAGCGGTATTTTACTTAAATTTTACCAGAAACCTTATTTTCTGATAAAAAGATCAATATGTAAAATTGAGTTAAATATCGTTTTTAATTATGAGATTAACCAACTCGGGGAATCCATTAACTTAAATTTGATCTATTCTTAAAGAAAATTTGATAAAATTAATTTTTAAGCTAAAAAACTAAAAAAATAATAATTTTATTGATATTTTTATACTTTTTTAATCTATCAAAGATTATTAGATTATAACAAAGTCCAAAAATCAAATTTTAAATTTATGTAACTATATAGATTTTATCTTTTTATTGAAAACAAAATTTAATATACAGTAAAATTACTACAAATTTTTGAAAAATATTTTATATCAAAAAATCACGAAAAAATGCTTGATGCTTCCACTGTTAATTAATTAGTGACATTAAGCTTAAGCTTGGTTATGATGGTTGAAAAGAATTATTTTTCATTTGATTTAAAATTCGATTTTTATTTAAAAATTAATTTAATTATAGTCAATTTCTAAAAGATACTAATTTTAATTTTAATGTAATAAAAATAAAAAAATTTTTTCCAAGATATGTCAATCGAAACCAATTTTACAGCTTCCGTCCCAAGATTATACTTTAATAAAGCGATTTTCTAAGTCTCCCGAACAAGTAAAGTTCACACTTGAGGCCAATATGGTAAACAAACCCTATCTTTTGATATAAGTCTTATTTGAAAAATTTAAATAAAGGTACCAATCGAAGAATTGGTGCTCGAGGCAGAGGACAAATCAAGCAAAAACAACTACTCAAGACTGATTGTTTTACGACAAACTAACGACGGAGTCTACTATTGTAAATTATCTCTACGGCATGACCAAAAAAATCAAATATCTTTTCGACTTGGTTCGGCATCGGACGCCGAAAAATACATTCAACAATATGTGAAAATATTTACCGAAGAAGGACGCCGTCAGGTCAATCTAAAGCACAATCTGATCGAAAAACCTACTGAAAACAAGACCAACTATTCAACTCTCAAGAAAGGCATAAACACCAGTTTGGTCCAGACTGGTCTGCCATTTCAAAATATTGCTCCAACTAAGAACCTCAATGACAAACAACTTCAATCTTATCAGATGTTTTTACAACAAGAATTTCAGCAACAACGAAACCAACTTGAGCAGCTCAAACGAAGCAGATCGGCAAGCACTGACGATTTGAATCCAAATTTAAAAATTTTGGTCACCCAGCCATCCGCAAATCAGAAAATATACACAAATGTCCGAAATATGTCTCAAAACAGCCCGGTTTTTCATTCTCCCAATGTGGTAACTTTCAACCAGAAATGTGAAAAAACGGAGCCTCAGAACGGGTTTGTCCCAAGTCAACAAATTACTGGAAATAATCTGAGTGCCAATTTTGCCACAACTAGCTCTTCTATATCCAACAACAATGTAATTCAGGTTTTGGTACCAAAATTGGCACAAACAGCTGCAAACGAAAAGTCGACTCCTAATGAACCAAACTCAAGTAAGCTAACTAACGCAGTCAATGAAACACAACCGAATAAAAAATCGCCCAAATTGACCAAAACACCTGCCAAGCGTCAGACAAAAAAGCGAGCCAATTCAACAACGCCACAGTCCCAAATTGCGGCCAAAAGTTCCACAAATGAGACAAATGGTGACCAAAACTTAAAACCAACTAGCACCAAGATCATAAATGCTTCAAATATTTTTAAAAAAATAGCGATCGACAATCGTCCCATGATAGTCACGCTTAATTCAGACTCGACCAAGATGGCAACCAAATCAAATGATGAGACCAATCAAAGCTCAACAAGTCCCGTCAAAACAACAACAGTTCAATTTCTGCAAAAATCAACCCCTGTCATAAGTCTGAATTCGTCCCAGAACAAAATATATAACCAAGAAATGACCAATTCTGCCAACTCTCCAGTTATAAAAAAGCTCAACCATGAGCACATTAAGCAAGGAAATGAGCCAATTTATTTACAATCTCCGAATGGTATAAAATCAATACAATCACGACCAAACTATATTTTTCCCTCCACAGTCAAAACCATACCAATTAATTCGAAGACAAGTCAGCAATACTTTGCCAATAGCTCATCAGTAGATAACCATAGCTTACTTAATAAGTCATTAAATAATAATCAACAGGCCACATCGGTTATTTTGTTAACTAATAATTCAAATACAAATACACCCAAGTCTAATTAAAAAAAAAAAATTATTTTTTTTAAAGTCCGATTTAACGTGATCATGATGACTAGTCCTTTTAATTAAAGGCCTTTGCCAAGCCTTCACGGTGCTAAGTGACAAGTTTTATGGTCAAAAGCTAATTTAACTTCCATGATTTTAATTTTTAACCTTTTTTTCTTATTTTGCTTTTCTCATTTTGCTAAATCTAAGTCTTATATTAAAAAAAGTAAAAAGTGATTTTGTCTATTGTATAATCGATAATTCAGCAAATCGAAAATTTGAAATTTCGAGCTTTTGGTCATAATTCTTTTGATCTCATTCAGAATATGGAAAGTTTATTTAAATTTATTTTGCTATTTTTTGCTATTTTCGTTTTTGTTTTATTTTTTGTTTTAAATTAAATTTGAAAAATAAAAATTTAAATTCAAGTTGATATAATCAAGAGTTTTAATTTAAAAATTGTATTGTGTATTTGATCTGACATTTAGCATTTTAAATTTACAACCAATTTATTTGTTTTAGCTTACAATTAGATAAAATAATAAATAATGTAAAATGATTAGATAATTTTTTAAGGAGATTTACTGTTTATACCACAATACTTAGTTGAATTTTGTGGTCTAACAAACCAAGAAACAATTTAGGTGCATACAAAGAAGATCATATTAAACATGGTAATAGTTAATAATTAAATATTTAGTCTAATTTTTATTTTTAAATTCAAGGCTATTTCTTTAAATAATAATTTCATAAGTAGCTATTTGCTTACTGAACCTCTGTTAAGAGAAGATGGTAAAAAGTACACTTTTATTTATCATATTCTAGTTTATATTTTATAAAGCTTGCTTGTATTTGTCATTTAAATGCAAAAACCAGACAATAAAGCTGAGGTAAATAGACAAAAACACTTATGGTAAAAATTTTTTTTTCATTTAATTTATAAACAATTATTTATTTAAAGTGACAAATTAACAAATGATTAAAAATAAAAATAATGGTTATTTTTTTTAAACACAAAATTATTATTTTTCCATTTAAAATATAAAATCTTTTTGAAAAAATTAAAATTTTTATTCAAATTGATAGCTGGTTCCCTTATAAATAAAAATTGCTAAAATCTCAAATTGAATTCTCTTTTAATATTTTTCTTGTCATTTATATAAATTAAGATAAAAAGAGATATTTTTCATTTAAATTTTTACTTGATAACATGAAGATATTAATCCTAATTTTAAATCAATTTATTTCAATATTTTTAACTATTTTTAATTTTACATTGATTTTAATTATAGAAATAGCGTTTATCTTTTTATATAAATTAATAATAAAATTAATAATAAAGAAAATTAAAAAATGAATTTCTTATTTCTTAAATTTTATGTTTTATTCACTTTTATAAAAGCTGAATCTTGTGATTCAAAAAATAGCATTAACTCGCAAATAATATACGAAAAAAAATTAGTTAATAATTTTAATTCATTAATTATCAGAAACTTTGATAATTTTACACAAATTAAAAGTGATTGTATTTTGAAAGAGAATTTAAATATTGAATTCATTCCAAGGATTCAATTAAGTTTGAATATATTTTTAAATTTTGAAGATACCTCGTTAATTAGAAAAAGTATTGAGATGAATTTTTATCACATCGAATCTTTTAGTATAGAAAAGTCTTTATTTAAACCACTGAAAGAAAATGTGAGAATGATTTATATAGGCTTTTTTCATTCAGAATTTAAACTTGATGGCAAATGTAGTCCCAAATTAAACTCAAGCCTATTTGATTCAGTACAAAGCATAATTTTTTCATTTAGTGTAAAATTTCATCCAAATACATGTCCATTTATCTTTTCAAATTTAAATGTTTTATATTTAACATTCTACGGTATAAGTGAATCATTTTTAAAAATCAATCTAATCGATTTTGATACCACCAATCTACCGTCACATTTAGATAGCAACATACATGTAATGAAGCTGAATTTTTTCAAAGGAATATTAAAAAAGAAATTCATTCAGATATTTAACAAAATAACTGAATTGTGTATTGGTGGTCTAATTGATTCAATTGAAAATGATGCTTTCCAATACACAAATATAAAAGTAATATATCTTGACATGGACAATTATTTGGTAAACAAAGGCTTTAAATGGTTGGATAGTTTTAACAAAGACATCTCTATTAATTTTAGTAATAGTACCCAAATTAGACAAAATATTGATAAGATAATTACTGTCTATTTAGACTTTTCTATAATTTATCCAAATCTTGATTACAGCTATCCTGATGAAGATTTTTGTTATTATAAGAATATCCCTGATGAAAAATTGGTATTTTTAAAACCCTTAGGTATTTATAAAGCTAGTTGCTTAGTTGTTTGGTTTTTTAAAAAAATTCATTATTTTTCAAAGTTAGTTCCTGGTATTATACCTAAACATTTAACCAAATATAATTTCAGTCAGTTGATAGAAAATTGTGATTTTGTGACCATGATTGACAAGTGTGACACAAATAAAAGATCATCAAATCCAATTATTTACTCGAATATACTTTATTATTTTGAATTAATTGATTTCTTTTTATCTATTATTACTCTATCATTAATTGGTATCGCTATATTAACAAACATTTTAAATTTTTATATTCTTGTGAGATTAAAATCAAACAATTCAAATAATCAAGATACAGAAATTCAAAAATTTATGATTTTGAGTCCGATAATAAATTTTTTGTTTATTTTAACAGTGATGGTACATCTTTCCAAAAAGTGCATCTCACCTCTGTCAATATTGTGTTCACCAATATACAACCAAATCGCTGGACAAATAGTTGAAATTTATTTTGTTGAATTTGGCGGAAGTATAATTAAATTTTATTCGAATATCATTCAAATATTAATCTCAATAAAAAGATTGATTTTATTAAATGAGGAATTCAAGAGAAAAATGACCAAAATTTTCCAAAAAAAATTCTTTAAATTGGCAATAGTTGTATTTTTGTGTATTATTACATTTAATGAACTTTTGTCAACTGTTTTTATGAACAAGATAAATTACAATTCAAATAATTTGGATGAACTAACAAACTATGTTGAGTATCCAGATAAAAAATTCTTTTATTTTATGTACTCGGCGCCAATTGAACCAATGACGCCCATAAAACATTTTAATTATACTTTTTTTATTCTTATTTTTGATTTTTTAATTAACAGAATTATTTCAGTAATTTTATTTTTGATTATTGAATTGATGCTTATTTATAGTGTTGGTACAATTAAAAAAAAGAAAAAAAGACTAAATATAGAAAAGAAAAAAATAGGTGAAAAAAATCAAAGACTCAATCAAGCAACTGCTGCCATAATGATAAACTTTATCATCTTAACTTTATTAAGAATAATTGAGATATTAATTTTCTTTTTTATTGTATTTCAGAAAGCAAAGGTATATTTTTCGATTTATTCAAGTAACTTTTGTACTAAATTTAACAAAATTTGCACTATTTTAAAAGAATTTAACACTTTTTTATACTTAATTACAATATCATTCAATACAATTTTTTATTACTATCTGGATATTCAATTTCAAAATCTTTTTAAAAGAACTTTAGGAATCAAGTAAAGCTAAAAAACTTTATTATATGTTCATTTTTCTTAATTTTTGCAATGAGTGAAGATAAGTTTACTAATATTTCAAAAAATTAAAAATATAAATAGACAAAAGTATTTGCACACTTGTGTTATTTGATTTTATTTTTTAATTAAAAATAAAAAAAGTTAATAATTAATCCAATAGCCCTTATTTTTTACTAGCTTATCCATTCTACTTGGCATTGACTCAACTAGCTTATTACAATACTCATGAGTTATCATTTGCCAGCACTGTTTAGCAACATCACTTGCATTTGGTTTGTTTGATTCCTCAACCATTCTCACTATTTCCTTGTCAATGTGAACTCTTGTTGATCTTGGTCGACCAGTTCGAGGCTTACTTAAATGCGTTTTGGTGTTGGCAAAGCGTCTTAAAACATAACCAACTGTTAAAAAGCTAATTTCAACTTTTCTCCAATTTGTCTATACGAATATCCTTCATTTTTTAGAGCAATTATAGCTCCTTTAGTTGTTAAATCTAGTTCTCTTGTCCTAACCATTTTTTTCAAGTTAATCAAAAAAATTTTAAATTAAATAAATTTTTTTGATTCTTTTAAGATATTTTAATAATTATTTAATGGAATTAATGTGCTATATAATAAAAATTTTAAAATATTAAGCAAAAATTTATCAAATAACACAAGTGTGCAAATACTTTTGTCTATTTATATTTTTAATTTTTTGAAATATTAGTAAACTTATCTTCACTCATTGCAAAAATTTATACATCATTAAATAGACAATTGAACATAGATATAAAATATATGTTTGATTTTTTGATAAAGGCTTAAGTCAATTATAGAATCTTAATAGTGTGCAAATACTTATGTCCTTAACTGTAATTAAAAATTAAAAAATTTCAAAATGATAATTTTTTGTTAAAAATAATTTATTTTTCATTGACTAAATTTATAAAAACCTTAAAATGGTTGGACCGAGATAATACAATAACAAATACTATTAAAAGAGTATTTAGGCAGATTCGGAAAAATGTGCCCCATCTGTGATGTTGTTCATTTTTTGTATAACAAACTCGATGGCTTGGCGACCGATCTGCGCGTTCGAATTTATCTTCGATGCCATCATATTCTCCAGGTTGTCGATTAGTGGTACATTTTTGATGGTTATTTGGGCTTCCTGCTTGAGAAGCGTTTTGGCCTCGTCATCAGGGTGAATCGAATAGGTAAGCTTCTCGTCAACGTGAATTATGTTATTGAATGTCAAATTACGAGAACGTAGCGAGAATTCTCTCTTTTCAAGATCGACTCTCGAGTGCTCACTGGCGTAGCAGACCCGGTTGCCGCCTAGGATTTTGGCTATCCAAGATGGCAACTGCCATTGAGTGGCCATAAGTCTGTGCGATTTTAGAATGCCATTCTCTACAGTCCTATCAATCACGTCTACGCCGATAACGCTCGGGTTATACGGATTGGGGTATTTTTGGAGAGCGGCTTTGACGACGTTCTCCCAAGGATGGTTGAATACGTGCTCAGAAGACCAAATTTTCATTGTTGCTTCACGCCAATTTTGATGTTTATGTTTCCAAATCGCTTTTACAATGAACTTTGAAATTTCTTAAGAAATCTAAAATAAAAATTAACAAAAATTTACATAACTTTTTTTTCTTTTTTCTAAGGCAAAAACTTTTTACCAAATAAAACGTTTTGCAATCAAACAAAATACCTTTATTGTTTTGTTTTTATTTTTTTTATATACGTGCTTTTTATCTATAAAATGTATGCATTCAAAAAATAATAAATGAAATAAATTTGCATTTTTTTTCTAGCTTTATATAATGGTGTACGAACGCTTTTTAAATACCATCAGTATAAGACATGTTTTTTGGATTTTGTTAAATTAAAATTTTGAAATTTTATTTGTTGCAGAGTGCAAAAATTAACAAAATTGAATCTATCTAAACTTAAATTTTAGCTTTTGTATCAATATAGACAACAGTGGAATCATTTTTAATATGTTGTTTATTTGTTTAAATTAAAATTATAATTAAAGATGTTTAAATTAAAGCAAGTGGTGAAAAGCGATTAGTTAAACAAATTTTAATTTTTTTCTTTTTGGTATTTGATTATCTTATCTTATGTTAGTCTTGGGTGAATTTCTAAATGCCTAGAATGTGTTAAAGTTAGATTGAAATTACATTTTTGTCCAAGAAGCTAGTCCCAGAAAATGCCACCGGAAAAATTTGTAATTAACTTGAATTAAAGCTTTCCAGTAAATTAAAAATTATGAGAAAAAGGTGATATACATCTTAAATTTTAATTATGAAATTAATTTGAAATCTTTTATTTTTAAAAATCTGGTTTTTCTACCAATTTTGTAAAAACAATTGACTCTTATTTAATAAACTTGATTATAGTTATAAATTTTTTCTATTCCAACAGGCAAATTGAGTGAAAGTATTGGTATTGATTGATTTTTTCTAATTAAAAATATAAAATAGGTCGAAAGCGATAAGAAGATCTGCAGAATGTTTTAGTTATTCATTTTATTAGTTTTAAAAAATGATTTGATAGTTGGACTCAGTCTAAGTAATAAACTGATGACAAAGGCTCAGATTTTTTATTTAAAAATAATGAATAATTTCATAATTTTTAATATCTTTATATAAAATTTATTTTTTTATTTTTCAATTGATTAACATTAATTTTTATCGAATATAATAATATATTTTGAGTGAAAATTAATTTGTTCTAATTAATTAAATTTTGAATTAGCAAGTAGTGAAATGAAAAGTTTGCCTATTAATGAATCTATTTAGAAAAAAAGATAACTAAAAATGATTATTAGAGGTCAAGTATTAGTTTATCTGAACCTTATGTAAGAATAGATCAAGCATGAATGATAAATAGAGCATGCAAAATGACCAAAATGACTGGTTTAGGGCAAATAATTATATAGATTAATTTCAAATATTTAAAAAATTTATTGATAAATTATTTATCAAAATTAGAAAAGAATATTTGAACTTTATCAGCAAAAAAATTAAAATTTGTTCAATTAGATTCTCAATTCAGTTTGGATGTATGAAATTAAAAACTATATTATGATTAATTTCATTTTAATTGTTTAAACAAATTTTTTTAAAAGTAAATTTTCAACTAATAAATAAAAAATAATGAAAAAAAAAAACGAGATTAATCAATTGTTTATTTTGGCTAGTAAATGTTTGGCATGTTTTATTTTTCAATTAATAAAAATTGTCTTTATACTAAAAATATTTAAAGTCCAATAGTGATCTTAAACGAAATTTAAACCTTCTCAATATTTGATTAATTCAATAAATTGATTACCCAAACGCACTTTTATGATATCACATTGCAAAATTAGATTGGAGATAGATAACTCAATTTGTAAAATTTATCTATTTAAATCGGATATCGTTGAGGCTGGTATATCAGTTTCTTGAAATTATATAATCTAATTTTGCTCAAAAGACCTCTCATTATTTACTCCTGATTAGAATCTGTAAAAGATATCTAAAATAATCTATTTGCCTGGAACTTGCTGATTCAATTTGGAATCGATGATTAAGCAGAAATCTTAGAATTAGTCGGAAAAGCTCTGAAGATAGAGAATCTCGGTTGGAAAGCTAAGGGTTAATTTATCAGGCTGAGAATACAAAATTTAGTATATAGCTTTAGATAAAGAAAAGTAATTTATTAATTTCATTTTAATGATTTTGATGGTTTGATGCATTTATAAAACAAAACAAATAAAAATTTTTTTTTTAGTTCAACAATTATAATATTCTGTTGAGAAGAAGAAGAAGAAAAAGAAGAGATTAATAGGAAAAATTTGCTGCTATAAAGATAAATAGAACGAAATAAAACACGACTTGAATTCAACTTGAAGCAAATATATTTAAATAGATAATCTGTATTTATCTGGAGGAAATGAGAAATTAAAGCTAATTCAGGCAAATAGGTTTTTTTTTCTCCCCAATGCTAAGCAAATTTTCGGCAAAAATATCCTTAAATTTAAAGACGTAAATTTCAGGAGCACATTAAAGTTAAGTGCCTGTAGTTATCTCTCAAACTTAGCATTAGAATAATCAGTTATATTAAATTGCTTTAATCCAAAAGAATAGTTGATTATGTTTTAGAAAGGGCTTTAGACATCATTTGCCAAATATTAACTTTAAATAATTTCTAAATGTTTTATTTAGACTAATATCGGAAGCTTTATTCAGCGCCTAAATGAGACCTATGATAATTAAATAATTTTTTTTTTGCTTTATTTTTTTTTAAATCCAAATTAAGCACTTAATTTGAATTAATTAAAATAATTTTTTTCAAAAAGGACAGTACAGCCAAAGTAACCTGATTAACCTGTATTCAATAATGAAAAAAAAATATTAAAATTTGATAAATTTCGCACCACAACGAGAATAAATAAGATTTTCTTATTTTGTCTAAAAAGATTCTTATTTGCTTAACATTCTTTAACATGACAGCTATTTAGGTTAATTTATTAATAATATTGAAAAGTGATCATTTATAAGAGCTTAGCATGAGTACTCGACTAAATTTTAAAAAAGGAAATTAAACTTTAGTCACTCTAATTTAACCTAATTGAGTTCTAATCGAGAATGATTAGAAAATAAAATTGGTTGCTCAAGTTTAAACATTCTAGTCTACGAGTTTTTTTTAAAATTTGGATTAAAAAAATTAAATATACATATTTTTTATAGATATAAACATTTTTTTTATGATAGCTTAATTTATAGACCGACTTGTGTTGTATCTGGTTTGAATTCAATTGGGAAAATGATCATGTTTATTTATGATTTTATTTCACTTAATAGTAATATTCGTTTATTTTATTCTAAATAGTTTATGCCTAATCTCTTTAAGTATGAGTTTTAGGCGAGCATATTTTGTTCATTTGAATTCAGGTTAAGTGTCTGCTCGCAAAATTTAATTTAATAAAATGTGCGGTCATTTTGAATTATATAATTTTTATTTTAGATATTTTTAAATGTTTATTTTGTTAATAAAAGTTTAAGATAAAGTAAATGAGGAAATTTTTTGCTCAATTGCCAAGAGGCAAATTTTCCATGAAAGCTCACCGGGCCGTGTAAATATAAAATTAAGGTCAACCGAGTTCTGACCGGTCGATTCAATCAAAACAGACCAAGTTGGTAGTCAAGGAAAAGGAAAAAGTCTAAACAATTAAACTTGAGTATTTGGTGCATATATCAGAAAAGAGAAACAGCTGTTTGTCAAAATAATTCTCCATGGACTTTAATGAACAGATAAGGGCTCAGAATAGATTAAAATTTGTTAGTTTTAACAAAATCACTGCGCAGCTAATGAGTAGGAAAAATAAAGCAAATATTTTATTTGTTGAATTGAAGCTAATCAATCATAATGTTCAGTGAAAATATTTTGATTATAGATAAGATAAAATGTGCGCAAATGTATAAAAGTGATAATGGAACCCTCAGGGCTATTTTTGATTAAATATTTATCTGATTTTTACATAATTGAGTGACAATGTGTATATATATAAATTTATTTAAAAATGAAATTGTATATAGATAAATAGGTATAGATAATTTTTATTCTTTTGAATTGAATTAAATTAAATTTAGGCTTTTTTTTTTCATAAATTATTTCGAAATTTGATGCTTCGAATTTAGAAATTTAAAAACATTTATAAATGTATGAGAATTATAATAAAATCAAACAGCGTAACGAAGTCTATCAATTTAAATATTTGAAATTTTCATATCGAATATCATTTATTATTATTTATTTTTTTATTGTGAATAATTTCTAGCCAAACTTAAAATGGTCACAAAAATTTATAATCAAAGCTTATAATTATACTACTGATGGTTTACTTTTAATTTTTTAATGATATTCGACCTAAATTCAAGTTTAGTAGTCACCAAAGAACAAAATTTCTCCAATAGGTCAAATAGAAACATTAAAATTTCAATAAATAGTTTTTTTTTTAATTCAAAATCTCTTAAACTTATACGGCATCATTAATAAATCGTTTAATTAGATTCTATTTTGGTTAATTTAGATGATGACTAATCCGGCTCAGAGTCAGCCATCCGAAAATCAACAAAACTCGTCACCGAAACAAACCGAACCACAGCAGAGTCCGACTAGCAACCAGCATTCCTCATTAGCTCAACAAATCCTTCAAAGTCAACTAATTAATCAAAAACAATTGCTAAACTCTGCACTAGGCAACGCCAACATACTCGGCATACCACCCAATTTCGTCAACATGCCCATTGACCAAGCAAGCCAGCAGCTACAGGCCCAGCTAATGCAAAACCTCATGAGCCAGGGCTTAATGCAGACGAATCAGTATGCACAAGGCAGCGACGAGCACCAATTGTACGAGTACATGCATCAGCTGATAGAAGAAAAGGAGAAAATCAAAGATTTGACCAATGAGCCATTCAATTTAGCTTTACCAATGTGTTCTAAATTGCTAGACGAAGGTATTTTTTTTTCACTGGTTGTAGAAAAAATAGGCAATTGTATCCTACTTATCTTGTAGAACTAGAAAAAATACATACAGATAGCAAAAATTAATTCTAGCTTAAACAATTAAGAAATACTTTAGTTTCCAGCTAATTCAGTCTTAAATAATTTATCTTTGGGAATTGAGTTGAAAATATGTTAAAATAATTGTTTGAGAAAGTGCTGGCTCCCAACCATTTTAATTAATATATATATATTTTTTTATCTATTTTATTAGTTAAGTCTAAGAAGAAACAAAAACTTAGTTGTAATTGGAATACTTAATCCTCTTTAACAAGAGTAAATTTGTTTTAGAGAGAAAGGTGTTTATTCGGAGCTGAACAGCTGGGACTAGTTACTCGAACAATTAAGACCCGATTTGAAATTGAATACCGAGTTAAGCGATTTTCTATCGCTATAAATCGGAAAGGCATTGATCCAAATATTGGATAGAAATTGGTTTGAGAGCCAAATTCAAAAGCTTTTAAACTCGATATCAAGCTTTCATTAACAAAAAAAAAACTAAAATAAAATTTAAATTTTTAAAGAATAAATATTTTCATAAAAATTTGTAATAGTTCTCTCTTACCTTTATTGTTATTTCAAGTTAATCAAAGTAAATTTATAAACTTGGAATAAATTATTTTAATTTTAGATTTTTGACTAGAGATTGAAAAAAAATAGAAAAAAAATTTTTTTTTTATTTTAAATCACTGAGAATGATTTAAGATTTTTATTAGCACAAGACGAAAATAAAAATATATTTTAAATATTCGCTGAAATAATAATATATATTCAAAAAAAAAAGAATTTCTAAGAATTATTTTTTATAAATAAGTTATATAAAGTTTGTATAAGTATAATGGCTATAGACATACCCAACACTGCTGAATATTTGGCCCAACTACTTAAGGACAAAAAGCAACTAGCCGCTTTCCCAAACGTTTTCATTCATTTGGAGCGAATTTTAGACGAAGGTAAATCTAAGTCTAGTACCGGAATATTTCCTTTGTTACTCGACCATATTTGACAAGGTGATCATGTCAGTATTTTTTACGTTATCAATTTAGGCTTAATTAACTCGAAAATTAACCTAGAATGAACATTTTAATCTTACCATGATTAAAAAAATTTATATCTATTTACTAATAAAAGGTATCGATTAATTTAACACATTAAATAGGCCTGCTTTATTTATTTTTTACAATCACATGGCAATGGCTTATAACTTTAAGTTTAAATTTTTAATCTGAAATTAATTTATTAAATTAAACAAAAATTTACAGTTAAACTTTTAAAAAAATTGTATTAATTATTAATTTTAAAAGAAATAAGTCGAGTTCGAACAAGCTTGTTCCAACTCGGTGCCAAAGAAGCTGTTTGTTTGCCAGAAGCTGTGGGACAAATTATTCAATTTACAGAAAAACTCTATGTGCCTGTAAAAGATTATCCAGATGTAAATTAAAGATACAAGGATATAAAAATGTTACTAAAATTAATATCTTAAGTTTAATTTTGTTGGTCGAATTCTGGGACCAAGAGGAATGACGGCCAAGCAGTTGGAACAAGAGACCGGTTGCAAGATAATGGTGCGAGGCAAGGGCTCAATGAGAGACAAGGCCAAGGAAGAGCAAATGAAGGGCAAGCCGAATTGGGAGCACCTGAGCGACGAGCTGCATGTATTGGTCACTTGTGAAGATACCAAAAACAGAGCCGATATAAAGCTAAAACGAGCTGTTGAAGAAATAAAAAAGCTCCTTGTTCCATCGGTAAGTAAAATAGATATTTTTATAAATTTGTTAAAAATTTATTTCCAACTAACAAAGCCTGCTTTTAATTAACTAAATACTAACTCAATAAGTAAGTATAAATATTAAATTTAATAATCATGGCTCTAAATGTTTGTAAAATGGCAAAATGTAGCTAAATATGTATTTTTAATTAATTTATTATTCTGCTGTTTTTGTTAAGCTAAAAGTCCTCGTATCTATGTATTGCTAAGCATTACTTTTTGTTTACTTATTATCTTAATATTTTGCTTTTTTCTAGCCCGAAGGAGAAGATGAGTTGAAAAAAAAACAATTAATGGAATTGGCAATCATAAATGGAACGTATCGCGATGGCAGTAAGCTGCACAAAGGCATGAATTCAATTCTAATTCCTGGTGGTAATATGTTGGCTGCGGCAGCAGTAGGTGCAAGCAATGGTTTAAAGTCTCCGCCAAACCCCCTGGGACAGCCTTTGATTCTGTCGCCTCGTTTTGCATCAAATGCAGGTAGCCAAGGTGCTCAATTGACTGATCCGGCCACCGGACTCATCTACACGACCATACCAGCTATTTATTCGGACCAGACTGGTTTGAGCTCTGGCCAACAGCCCTCAATTCTCGAATATTCAAATGGACTCGATTTTTCCCAAAATGGTAAATTAAAATCTGGCAAAAACCAACTAAATAAAATAATACATTAAAAGGTTCTCTTAAAGCTCAACGATTTTCAACAATTAACTCATCAGCAATCAGAGCTCATCCATACGCTCGGGTTGCCTTATCATAAATGGTATATTTAAATACAAAAACTTTATCTAGTTGTTGTTACTTGTTGCCACGATCTCAAAAATTTATTACGTCCAGAGTTTTGTTGTAAATACTTTATATTAAAAAAATATAATAATAATAATAATAATAATAATAAATATATTTTATTAACTTTAAATTTATAATTTGAGATAAATCTAATTTACTAACTGATCAGGGATATTCTTAGACTTTTAATTTATCTTATCTAGTCATAGCTTAGAATGCATGATTTAGTGATTTAATGCACTCTGACGATAACAACAACTAAACACTAATTTATCTGTTTAATAACTTTTTTTCATTTTTTTTTTAAATTTATTAGACCAACTAATAGATCACCTGTTCAGTTCAAGAATCTTATACTAATACGTAATCAATCAGAATTAGATAAAATTGCACGAAATTTTCAACTAATCAAAAAATTTAACTTGACATGCTCAAATAAAGAAGCATTAATTGGAACTAAAGGTGCTTTCTATTAAAATTCCATCGTTTGTCACTATTCAGTATTTTTCAGATTTTTTTGGTATTTTCTTATTATTTAAATTTTTATTTATTTACTTTTTTTTTCAAACAAAAAAAAAATCAGTGGCAGCATTTATTGTAAAAAAAATCTAGAAATAATGTAATCTTTTATTTTTTAATTTATTTTATTATTTTTTTCATTTAAAATGGCTCTATTTGCATAAATGATAAGCAAGACCGAAAATTTAATTTTTGTCAAAGTATTTAAATTTTTTGTTTTCCATAGTGAAAAGTGAGCTTAATTAAAATTTCGAAGAGATTTTTAAATTAATTCTATTTTATAAAAAATAAAACAATATTATTCTTTTATTAAATCTTATTTAAATAAAAATTTTATTAACGTCAATTTTTTTTTAATTTCACCCTTCTAACTAGACCAATAATCTAAATAGTTAAAAAATACAAATCGAGAGAAATACGAGTCGATTGTATACTCTGAAGCCCTGTGTAACTTTTTATACTTGAAGTTTATTTAGGCCAGATAATTGTTTATAGATAGAAAGGCAATATTTTTGTTTTAGTAAAAAACCAGCACTAGAGATAGTCATTTGAATTTTTTTAATTTAAGAACCAGTCAAGCGTTTAGGCAAATATGTGAAATATTTATTTCATTAGTTGGACCAGAATTGCCTAATGATCACCTTTGAAGGGTGAAGCTTACAATTTAATAAAATCATCACTCATTTAATTTAAAATCACACACCGTGATGGTCTATAAAATGAGATATTTTTCGAAATCTAGGCCCATCAATCAGGCAAAGTAAAATAGCCCAAGTTAAGCTTAGTAACCGTGATCAATGACCAAAAGCAACCAATTGAGACCAGTTATTTTCACTTTAAAAATTATTTAAAAAAAAACAATAACTAAATATCTATGTTAAGTGACGAAACCGTAGGAAGCAACATAAATAATTTGATTTTAATTATTCTAGTTAAGTGCGGATCCTTCAATTGACCGTATTTTATAGTCTTGATCTGTTTTGTATATTATTCAAGAATGGTTAAAAATATTCAAAATATTTCTAGATTTAATTTTTATTTAAAAAAAATAAGCTTAAACTATTTTATTGTAAGAATAATATTTGTTTAATCTGCTAATTATACTTGAGCAAATGAGGTAAAGTGATAAAAGCCAAGGGGGTTTCGCTTTTCAGAAAATAGCTCACGGGCCCCTCTACTATAGATATATCAAAATTACTTTCCATAAAAAAAAAATATTATTTTAGCACAATGTCCCATTTTTTATTTTGTCCAAATTAGATTTTATTAAAATCATAAAGCATTTCGTCTATTTATAATTATTTAAAAGAATATTAATCGAGACAAAAAACCAGCTTATTGGACAAATCTTTATTTTGCAATTACTTGAAATAATTGCAAATTTTGAATGCAAATGTTAAAAAGCATAAAAGAATCAAAAAGGATAATCATATTTGTATAAAAAAAAAAAAGATTATAAAAATTTTAATTAAAAAAATGGCTACTGAAACTACAAATTCCGCAAACGAGTACTTGGCACAATTGCTTGAGGACAAAAAGCAACTTGCTGCTTTTCCCAAAATGTTCAAACATGTGGACAGATTGTTGGACGAAGGTATCTATTATTTGGATATGATTTAATTGCGTGTTTTAAAATAGGGCTGTCCCAATTAGGTAAATTGCGTTTTAGATTTCTGTAAGAATAACTCTTAACCACTACTTGTCATGTTATGTGAAAAAATTAACCAACTAATTTTTTTGTTAACCTTAATATAATTTTTTTGAAAACCATATTCAAAAATAATCTAAAAATAATCATTATAATTTTTATATATTTATTTTAATTATTAAATTAATAATTGTAAAGAGTACTAACAAAAAATTTTATTAGAAATAAAAAAAGCACAACAAGTAATACTTCAACCGAATGGATCCAATTCGGTAAATTTTCTACCAGAACCAATAGGGCCAATTATTCAAATGACTGAAAAATTGTACGTTCCAGTGAGAGATTACCCGGATGTAAATTAATTAATTGTTCAATTAATAAAAAAAAATTCATTTTATTTCTTAAAAGTTCAATTTTGTTGGTAGAATACTGGGTCCACGAGGAATGACTTCAAAGCAGTTGGAACAAGAGACCGGTTGCAAGATAATGGTGCGAGGCAAGGGCTCAATGAGAGACAAGGCCAAGGAAGAGCAAATGAAGGGCAAGCCGAATTGGGAGCACCTGAGCGACGAGCTGCATGTATTGGTCACTTGTGAAGATACCAAAAACAGAGCCGATATAAAGCTAAAACGAGCTGTTGAAGAAATAAAAAAGCTCCTTGTTCCATCGGTAAGTAGAATAAATATGGAAAGGTTTATTTTTAATTTTTCTAAAGCCTGAAGGTGAAGATGAGTTAAAAAAAAAACAATTAATGGAATTGGCGATCATTAATGGAACTTATAAGCAAAAAATGAGTCCAATTTTGATTCCAGGCGATGGAGCATTTGCTTTCTTGTCAACATTAAATGCATACCAAAATCAACCTCTTCTGGTTTCGCCAAGTCTAGCATCAAATCAAATTATCACTGCAGCACCCACTACACAAATTATTACTCCTCCGCCAGATCCGTCTAATGGAATTTTTTACGCATTACCAACTCAATTTTTCCAAGATCCAAATTCGATTTCGAATTGTTTATCCTCATCGGGATCTTCTGCCAATATCTTGGAGTACCCATCCGCAATTGATGTTTCCCAAGCTGGTAAAAATAACTATCTTTCAAAGTAGATGTGTATAATTCTAATTCTTAAAGGTGCCATTAAATCTCAGCGATTTTCTGCTACATCAGTTGTTAGGAATCATCCATATGCAAGAGTATCTTTGTCATGAAAATAACTGCAATCAGGAAATATTTTTAAATTGTTTTTAGTTTTTTTTTTCTGTTTATTTTTAGTTTATGAAAAAAAATTAAAATTTTAAATAAAAAAAATGTTTAATTATTTTGGTTCAATTAAAATTTGTAACCATGTAAATAAAATTGAAGTTAATTTTTTTGTTTTATTTGTTTTTAAATTTCAAGTTTGTTAAAGGTAACTTTAAATTTATGTTTATTTAATTATAAAATTTTGAAATTTAAGAAAAATATTTATTTGATTAAACTTTAACTATTAATGTAAATTTTAACTAATCAAAGATCTTTATTTTTCAATAAGAATTAACAAGAGACGAGTTGTTAAAATTTTTTTTAAAAAATTTCTCTCTAAAAACCTACATATCACCAAAGTATCTTTCTTTTAGATAAGATTAATCAAAAAATTTATTAATGAATAAAATTGTTAAAGTTAATTACGGTTTTTATAAAAATTAAATTTAATCTATAATAATACATGAATTATCTTTTTCGGAAATGGTGATAGTGTCATTGAACGAGGTTTCATTATCTATTGATTCAAGGTTTATCTCTTTCCAAACTCCGTTTGCATCAAATTGCACTTGATCACATTTTGTCTCATGTAAAGTTTCTTGTATTAAACTATCAATAATTAAATTAGAAAAAACTATATATTTATCACAAAGTGGACAAGACCACTTTTCACTCTTTTCGTTCAAAGTTATAAATGATTGTAGATCAAAACATTGGACATGCTGGCATAGTCTACCTCGTGCAGGTATTGTAATGCGGATTTTTGTAAGTGGACATATCAATGAGACTTTAATGTGATCGGTGACTATTTCAAATTCAGACTGGTCCGTATTTAGTTTTTCTCTTAGCATATTAATTGTATCTATTTTGGACAAAACATTTTTACTCTTAACATAGTCTATTTTACTCAAATTATTGCTCAATTCAGGGCATTGTTTAGCTCGGAATTTAAAACATGGTAATCTGCGGAATAAATAAATTCCGCAAAAATAGTTCTTGCTCAAATCTGTTTCATTAAATTCAAAATAAATGGGATTAAAAGTATTCAAGCGGCGTAAAAAATGCGCTGTCAGATTTATAGAAAAGTAATTTTTAATTTTGGAAAACAAGAATGGTTCACGGTTGATGAAAATTTTTATTTGACCCGGAATTACTATTCTAAGAGGATCACATCCGATTCTAAGATGGATTTCGTATTTTTTATTTATAAAAAAATCAATCAACATTCTCCTTTCTACATGATAGTATTTTCTTTAAAATTTTGATATAATTAAATTAGATCAATAATTTAAAATTTATTCAAAGCATACGTGAAGTCAAAATCAATTGTTTTCACCTTATTAAGACTAATGACAGTTTTAAATGAGATTTTTGGCCGTGTTATGATCATGGTCGCTTCCTCTATTTCACCACAGTATTCATAAAGATTAAATTCCTTAAATTTTTGATTAAAAAGCTCCCGCATCGAATAAATGTTATTACCAATGGCTTGGAAAATATTTTTAAAACTCATTTTAATTTTAATTCAATTAATTACTGGATATATTCTGTTCAATTTGTTGAAATAAATTGCATGGAACCGCCTGAGATTCAGCTGCTGGACAACATGAGTTTGCATTTTGTTCCAAATTTTGAGCACTGCTATTTGTAGCACTTTTATCCATGTTCAAATTCTGGCTTTTATTCACATTGGATAATGCTGAATTAGCTTGAAAATTGGACATCTCAATTGTTTCCGGAGCTTCTAGCCTTTGTTGAATTTCATTTAAGGAAGGCTCAATTTCTTCGCTATTTTGCTCTGTTTCTATCTCCATTGATTCCAGTTTGTCACTAATTGTCGCATTACCATTTTCATCTTGATTGGTGAAATTGGAGTTCGAATTATCCAAAGAGTGAGATTCGGATGAGTTTTTTTCTATTTCTTGATTAGGTTCAACTCCTTATAGCAACGCGTTAGATAAATTTTACATTAAAAAATATTTGATACCATTTCTGGCTTTGTAACGAGCACTTAAAATAGATAAATGTTTAGATCGTTTTTAATTGTAAATATCAATTCAAGTTCTACTTGTAAAGCCCTTTTAATTTGGCAAATACTTGGTCATCTTCTGATTCGAGCAGATTTTTGGCACGAGCGAATATGACGCGTTTAATGCCGTTTTTTGGTTTGTTAAATTGACCGAGTAAATCTCTTATATCAGTGCATATCAAATAATTTAACATAGAAATATAATTATCTTTTTTTATTGCTTCAATGTTGTCTGACATTTTATTAATTATTTTTAATAAAATAATTTTTTAGAAAAAAAATGTATAGAATTTAAAATTTTCTAAAACTTAACATTACTTTTTCTTAAATAAAAATTAAATATTTTTTAATTTTGAAAAATTTATTAATAATGAAATTTAATCGTTGATTTTAAAATAAATCAAAAAAATAGTTTTAAAAAATATATTTTCTTTAATAAAAGACTAATAAGGTTTTAAAAATTATTTACGGAGGAGCTGGTGCATTTGGATCATTTAAAATAGCTGGATCAACTCCTTCAGTCTTCATTTTTAGTTTAATTGATTCTTCAGAAACGCCCTTAAATATATCAATAAATAAATATTTTTTTATTAATTAATTAATTAATTACAAATTTTAGCATTTTAAAGTATTGTTTGAATCGTTCGTCTTCGGATACTGTAATAATTGGAGTAGCTGGTTCTACCTGTTCTACTGGTGCGTCACCTCCAGAGGAAGGAACTTGTTGCTGAAGAGGCTCGGGTATATTTGCCTCTGGTGTCTGATTAGGTGCTTGAGCTTCCGGGTTTGTCTGATTCTCCTCCAATTTTACATCTTTTAATTCATCGATTGAATCAAGCTTTAAAAATATTAAAAAATCTTTATCTAATTTTTACTTTATATTTTATACTTTTGTTTCCAATAAAGTTATTGAGGCATCGATTGATCCTAAACGATTGTTCAATTCGGCTAATTTGGATTCACATTTGGTAGAGAATGTATTCAGAAAAGCGCATGTACGCACTATAAACATGTTAAAATAAGTGATTAATTCTCTTTGACTGATTGCTTCTACTGAAGAATAGTCAACGCCAGCTCCTGTTATTGGCAAGCCATTTTCATCCATTGTGTTTTCTTTAGAGAAATTCCCAAATTTTTTTTCAAATTTTTGATTTAAAGTCACATGAGTGGTAAAGATAAATAATTAAACGCCTTGAAAATTATCAAATAAATTGCATAAAAAACTTGAGCTTATCTTAATTTAAAATTGGAAATAAGTTACCTATTTCTGCCTAAAATCAAAATATTATTTATTTATTCATTTAGTTAGATGTCTAATAATTAATTCTAAAATAAAGTGCTAATTTATTATTTGTTTCCAAAAAAGAAAAAACAAACTTAAAATGAAAGTCTTCAGATCAGTTCTCTTCCGGTTGATATAAATCAAACTAAATTAAAGACAATTAAAATTGGTATTTTTTTTAAAGTAGTCTAATAATTAGTTTGAATTTTAATATTTAAGAAATATATAAAGATATGAAAAGTTAAAAAATTCACTAAAAAAGTGCTCGAAAAAATGTTCGAAAAAAGTCTATTAGACAAAATTAACACAACTTTTAATAAATTGGAAAAACTTCGTCTTCAGTATTTGAAGTATCAATCAAAAGGTATGAATCAAGTAAATTTTAAATATTCATTTAAATTTTTTCTAGCTTATAGATATCTGGAACAATGGGCTGATCAAAATAACAACATTGGAATAAAAGTATTTTTATTTAAATAGTGTTAGAACACAGCAAAAGCTTAATTTTCAAGGATGCTACCAAAGAATTTAGAAGTTTAGCGGTTCAAGTTGAAAAAAAATCACAGCAATCTGATCTTTTGTTAAACATGACAAAAATGTTTAAAGATTATGATAATAAATTAAAAAATTTTGAAAAGAGAAAAGTAACTAATTAATTAATTAATTAACTTTTTTCATTTAAAATTTAATATAATTTTGTTTAATTTAAGGAAAAAGAACATTGTTATAATGAAATATTTAAAAAAATTAATCGAGGTAAGTTTATTTTTGAATAATTTTGATTGGTTTTGTTAATTTTTTCATTTTAGATAATTTTGAAAGCGAAATTGATGTAAGTAAGTCAATAATATTTAAATCGAAAATTAAAAAATATACCGAAACAGTCCAGAAACAGCTTGTATGTCAGAAAGTTTTCTATAACTCTATAAGTGTAATCATTTTTTGCTTTTTTTTTTATTTTTTTAATTTTAAAATTCAAACGTTTAAGGATATTTTGGATCAATTGCCAGATGTATCAGCACTTGAAGCAGATGATATTAGACAAATAGAGTATACAAGTCAAAAAAATATCACTAAAATATCCAAAAGAGCCTTCGAATTGATTAATAACCCAGATGATGAGAATAAGCTTACAGATTATTTATATCCATCTCTAACTAAATTTATTTCTTCGAAAAATCTACCACTGACACCTCCACCTTCTTATCAAGTTAATAGAAAAATAATCAGATAGGTTGAACTATACCGAGTATTTCAAAAATGTCTTTTAAATTTTAATTAAACGAGTTTTTTTATTTTTTTTTATTTTCTTACTAATAAAAATAAATAGATAATACCACATTTTTTAATAGACAGTTAAAAATTTTATTTAGAAACATAAATTTTTAATGAAGCAACAAAAAATTAAACCAATACTGATATAAAAGTCTAAGCTTTAAAGTATATTTTTAATTAAAAAATGATACGCTTTATTTTTTTGATATTTTTTTCCAGTCTGTTACTTGTCCAAGGACGAAGATATGGCATTTCTCATGACAAAAAATATAATAATGGCATTTTTTTTTCACTTTTTGCATCTCTAAATCATATGTCACCTGAACAATTCAAAGCTTTGCAAAAATTAATAGATTTAGGAGTATTACCTGAAGGTATTCGTGAATCAGTTAGTATTTTGAGAAACTTACCAGCGAGAGTTATTTTTCCACATCCGCCTCGAAGCATGCCACAGCTAATCCCTTTGATTTCCACAATAATGGATTTGGACAAGGAAGAAATTATGATCATACTCAAGTTGAAAAATCATGGAGCATTAACCAACAATGTTTTAAACACGGTTCTCAAGTTGAATTCACTTACAAGAGAACAACTGGACATAATTCAGAATAGCTTAGAAACACAGCCAATTAATCGACCACTTGATTTATTGAAAAATTTTCAATTTTTTTTCATTATGAATAGAGAAAAGTTAAAAATGTTGTCGGATTCCAGAGATATTCCGGACATAGTCAAATATGTAGATGGGCTAAAACCATTTGGTTTTGGTCATATCAATAGAATTATCAAAGACTTCAAACTGGACAAGTTTAATGACCAAAAATTTACTTCATTAATAGCTGAAAACACAACAAGTGTTTCCCAAGTTACAACAGAATCTAATCCGGTTTTAATTCCTTATAATTTAACAACTCAAGAGCAAAGTTCTGATATTGATAAAAAGACTAGACTAGATGTGTATACAACTCAAAATTCAAGTTTTATTATATTTTTATTTAATTAAATTATTTTTTAAAATGTATTTTATTAATAGACGAATATACTACACAATCAAGTAATGATTTGGAGACAACGCTTATTCCATTTGTAGAAATTGATAATTATAAGCCTTCAACTGAAACCGAAATAAAGACCGAGGAAATTCAAGACGAAGATGAAACTTCTTGGCCATATAAATTGGATTCAACCACTGAAAATGCATTTACAGAATCAGATAGAAAATTAACAATTAATGACTCTTTTTTCAATTCTTTTGATATTAGTATAGATAATTCAACTGATGAGCCGGAAATAGACAAAAATTCTGTACAAGATGAGCAATATGCATTGGTTACTACAAATGAATTGCCTTTGAATCAAAATTTGCAGACAAGTAGTTCTGATTTACCTTTGGAGAATGTTACAATCTCTGAAATGGAAAATTATGTAACTGATGAAAAATTAGAATTTGGTAAATATTTGCAACTTGACATTGGGAAAAATGAAATTTTTCCAGAAGAAACTTCTGCCGGTAAAGATGAGCTTATTGATGTAAAAAGTTTAAATAAAAGAGAAATAGAATCAAATAGAGCTAAATTTAAATTAGCCCCTGGTATTCAAGCATCGGGTCATTTTCCTTTTCAGCCTAACAATCCAAATCATTTTGTCGACGAATTTGTTCCAGGATATTACTACAATAACATTAAGCCATCTGGAAGTAGAGTCGATTCAGATCCAAAAATTGATTCTGTTAGCAACGCAAACCCAACACCTTTTAATAATAATATTAAACCACCTATTACCATAACCGAATCAGATTCAAAAACTGATACAAAAATGGAAAATGGATGTATGATTTCAAAAACAGTTACGACTACAATAACTCGAACTTTTTCACAGATTTCAAGTCAACAAGAATGCATTTTGCCTGATTTAAATAAAAAAGAAAATTTTTAATAATCTTTTTTTCTTGATTAAAATTTTATCAACTAATAAAGAATTTTTCGTTTTATAAACTTCATTAACTGTATTTTTGTTACAATATTTTCCTATTGGAATCCTAAATGAAGTTTTATGAAATCTTTTCAAACTATCTTATTGGAATAAGAATATTTCTAATATTCAAACATCATTTTATATGATTTAGATTTAATTTTTATTATTTTGTCTGTCATTTTGAATGAATTGTGTAAGAAGATAGACTCGCCTATATTAGCTGTTGAAGATACCCAGACATCTTTTAAAGCGATTCAAGGTCAATTAATTATTTTAATAATTGAAAAAATTGACCGTAATTTTGGCTATGTAATGGATAGACTTAATGTGTTAAAACGAAAGCCAGCTCATTCAAACTTCACCGAAGATATAGAAGAACTTAATGTTACTTAACTTAACTTTACTGTTCCTCTTGTCAGTCTAAAATTTAACGGTCTAAAACTTTTTTACTATTTTTTCCTCAGAAGTGTCTTCGTCAAAATTTAAAAAGATTTAATTCTTTAAAAATTTTTTTCAAGATACAAGAACCGAAGATGAAGATGGCGAAAATTTTTATTATTTTATTTTTGTTTTATTTATTTTTTCATATGATTTTTTGTTATATTTTTATCTTTTTGACTCATTTTTATTTTCTTGAAATACAATTAATAAAAATGATTTTGGAATTGCAAAGAACTAAATATGATCCTTTAAATCCTATCAACTTTTGAGAACTCTAGAGAATTTCTGTACTGAGCTGGCTAGGAAAATTGTCCAGAAAAGACCCGGAATCCAGTCAAGATTCTTGATAGGATCCTAATTAAGATCTAGACGGGAATTGGTATCTGGGATGTGCATGTAGTCTCTCACATAGTTAGGATGTAATTTTGAGAAAAATCTTTAATTTTAAATATTAGATATATTTATTCAAAAAATTAAAAACTAGTTTAAATAATTTAGTAAAATTAGTTAAATTGATTATTATGACTCAAATTTTATTTAATACATTAAAAATTCTAAAATTTCATAAATTGATAAAATTAGCTTTTATAAATAGTCTAAACCTAGATGTAACAAGTCGAGTTCCTCAAGGTTCTGTACTTGGTCCACTTCTCTTTGTTATTTATATAAATGACCTTCCGGAAATTTTCAGTGGAAGATCCTCTTTGTATGCGGATGACTGCAAGATACACATTGTATATTATATGTGTTGTATATTTAATAAATTAAATGAAAAGATTAAGAAAGAGCACTTACAGATGATATGAATAGCCTTGTCGAATGGTGTAGTGAATGGTCGATGAATCTCAACACTGAAAAATGTGAAGTAATGCATATTGGTAGGACTAACCAAGAACAGACTATTATATCAAAGGAAAATGTAGTCCCCAAATTGACGGAGGCTTCTGAACAGAAAGCAGTCTTAGTTTGGAATCCATACCTGAAGAAAGATATTGATAAAATTGAGAGATTACAGAGAAGAGATACGCGAAACATTAAATGATTTAGTGAGCTAAGCTATTTAGAAAGATTGAACCTAACAACACTTTCAACAAGAAGTAGACGCGGTGATCTAACACAAATGTACAAGTTCATGAATGGACTTGTTGATGATATAAGTTGGTATAGCGAACATTTGGAAGGTCTCGGTACATATAATACAAGAGCTAATTGATTTAGACTAAGAAGAGAACTTACAAAAAATTGTTTATCGAGGTATAATTTTTTTTAACTAACAGAATTGACAGGTAATAGAATCGAAAACAATTGACTTTTGTAAAAACAAACTAGATAACATATTGAAAGGCTAAAATATTGCTTCCAGTCTGGTTAATCCAGACTTCACGTATAAGCGAAGCAAATATCATTATTATTATTATTATTTTTTTTTTTATTAAAACAGTTTGAAATGATCTGTAAGTAAACTTTGATATTTTAGCTGGACAAATTCACCAAATTTGAATACAAGTTGTTTTAAGTAAAATTTAAATAAAATAACTAAATTAGTTAAATTAGCTAAATTAGTGACTGATGTACACCAACGGGGTATAAATAGGATGTCATTTTGTAAAAATTCACTTCATTTTTCAAATTAAAAATTTTTTAATTTTGGAAAACGGATTCAAAAAGCAGTCACCATAACTCTGCCGATCCGCAGGTCCCAAGCCCTGATGAAAAAAGAGGAGGGTGGTGGCAGCCACATGCATCGTATGTCCATGTGGTCTTTCACGTAGTCTGCAGAAGAGCTGTATGGCGGGTACATAGGCCTACGGGTCTTTGTCCAAGTCTTGTCGTATGAGGGCGCCGCTGGCTTCGACCATCTCCCAGTATAGAATCCGGAAGGAGCGAGAATCTGCTGTACAGCTGACCCTCTGCAGATAGACGTAACTTTGGAAGCCTTAAGTTAAGACTTTGTCTCGAATGAGAGAGAAGTCGCTTGGTTTGTGGTTCCAAGCTAGTCTAAATAGTTGCCGAGTTCGCAGCCAATTTTGAGTGCTCGGATGAGTGGCGCTGTTTATGATGAACGTCCCACTGGCTTCTTAGGGAAAGACGCCGTCATAACTCTGCCAAAGCCGGTCCCAAGCCCGGTTGCAAAAAGAGGAGGGTGACATGAACACTAAAATATATTTTTAAGAACAGATTTTCGCTATTTTTTTAGCAACTATGGAATATTTTTATTAAGCTAATTGATTGATCTAAACATTATTTATTGGGAATTAAAAATTTTAAATGCTAAAGCAAACAAAACTTCAATTGATAAATAAGTTAAATCAAAAAGCCTCTTGATGTTATTTTATTATTATTTTGTCTAAATTTAAAAACTAAAAGATATTAAGTCAGATTTATTGCTTATGATACAAAGTCAATTTGATAGCAAAAATATTCAAAAATTTAAACATGATGCAAATAAGATATGTAAAATTTTCGATTATACTTTTAATCCATTAGATTTTATTTTTTATTGAATTAGTAGACACAAAATGTCAAGTTAAATTTTTGTATAGATTCCATAGGCTTAAAATTAATTAAGTTGAAGGTTTTTTTATTATCTAGAAACTAATTACAAATTGCGCAATAACCCGCTATTTTTCCCAAGTTACTCTACTCACGCGTGAATGAAACGTGAGTTCTAAAATTAAACATCAAAAATTAGCAAAAATAAATACAAATAATGTCCTGTAAACAAATGTAAGCTAACATTGCGTCAGCTCTGAAATTTGTACATGTACACAAGAGCATTCAAAACGAGTGTGCACAATATTATGAAATATTCAAACTATTTTCCAATGCATGTACTCGATACAAAAAAGTTACATAAAAAATGCAAACTCCTCCCACAAAAAAATTTGTGTACTTGTACAAACAAAATTTTTATGCAGACCTTCCCTCCCTACTCTTCCGTTTGCTTCACTCACTCTTCTCTCTATCTAATAAATAATTTCAGAATTAACCAAAAATCACTAATATAAAAAAAATTCACAGAATATCACTTTATTTATATATATTTATTATAATAAATTATTACAAAAAAAATTAAATTGGTTATTTTTGTTTTCATAAAAATAAACTGTAGTTGATTGACTCTGTTGCCGAGCAAGCCATCGATTAATTCACAATGATATTTGTCCCATTTAATTGAATAACAATAGCAAGCAACAATTTTTTTTCGCTCCAAATGTCTCTTCTAATAGCCGAATGTGAAGAAATGCTCAAGGCATTTCGTTGCCAAGACCTTGCCAATCTACTTGCCTACGCCGGACAGTCCAAAAACGGCAAAAAAAGCGAGCTTTACGACAGATGCATTGCCATTTTGAGACGCGGCCAGCCAAATATTCAACTAAAAATAAAAGAAATCCACAAGTAAGCTGTCTTTTAAATGTCCGATTAATTTCTCAATATGACAAGCAGGTCAATATCACCAACTTGTCATTCAGCAGCATATTTAAATAAAAATAAACTAAAATTTAAAACCATTTATTTCTAGCAGCAGAATGACAGCGTCTAACAACTGCTTTTCCAATCTCATGCCAACATCAAGCTCCAGCACCAGTAACAGCCCGGACCCGATTGCCACCTCCCGCTACGGCGCATCGGCACTCAACCAGCACCAAGTCCTGGCCGCAGCAGCAACAATGAACGCGTTCACCGCACCATCCAACGGGTTCATGTACCCTAACCCGCTGATGGGCACACAGGCGCCATACCCAAGCCGACCCACCGGCTCAAATCAAACCCTTATACGAGTCCAATTCGAAAAGCTGGCCTTCTACGAGTACATTGCCGAGGTTAGCTCGCCCATTCGGCTTCTCGGCCTCAACCCGAACGCTCGTCCATTGAGCCACTCGTTCAGCTTTTCTCTCAACACCGAACAAATAAACGAAATCCTCAACCATCGCTCGTTGCACAGTGGCAAGTTCGAACACGTCAAACAAGTCCACTTGAGGTTCGGCTATTACGAGCACTCGGTCCAAAACGACATACTGCCTCCCAATCTAGTCGTCAATCTAAATCAAAAGCCTGCCCAATTGCCCACGCCCAAGCCGACCAGTAAGCCCAATGCTGACATCATTAGACCTGGACGTTCGATTGACATCACTCATTTGATCCGATTGGCGCCCAATATGGCCAACAAAGTCGACCTAAACTGGACCAATCTTGACCAAAATAAAACTCATTGTGTCGGTGTGTACTTTTTTAGAAAGGTCAGTGTTAAAACGTTGGTAGATTATTTGAAAGTTAATAAGACAATTGATGGTGAATTGACCAAGAAAATGGTGCGTGAAAAACTGCAAATATCTGACTCGGATTTTGAGATTGAGACCAATTATTACAAAGTTAGTCTGCAGTGTCCATTGATGAAGTTTCGCATACAAATACCAACTAGAGCATCGACTTGTAAGCACATACAATGCTTCGATTTGGAGTCCTATTTGATGATGAATGAGAAAAAGCCAACTTGGTTGTGTCCGGTGTGCGATCAACACACGCCATACGACAATTTGTTCATAGATTCGTTGTTCCAGGACATATTGAAAAAGTGTCCGGACATTGAGGATGTTCAATTTAATGCCGATGCCGAATGGTCGGTGGTGAAGCCATGTGAGACAAACAAGTCAGACAAAAGCGCTAAAAAAGATCAAGATAGAGACTTGAATAGAAAGTCGTGTGAGTCGACCAGCAACAAAATTGATGCATCTGTGGTCGATATTTGCGGTAAGACAATTTACGTTTTTTCCTCACGACTATCTATTGTTAAATATTTATAGATAATTATAGATAATAATATAAAATAATAATAGATAATATAAAATAATAATAGATAATTATAGATAATAATATAAAATAATAATAGATAATTATAGATAATTGTAGATAAGTGTTATCTAAGTTTAGATAAGATACTTAATTATTTCTTTTTATTATTAATTATTAAAAAAATCAACTTAAATTCAAGTTTTTGAGTTAGTGGTCAAAATTTATTGGCTAAAAATGCTTATGAGTATTTTTAGTCGAATTAAATGAAAAATTTCTGGAATATTTTTTTACATTTTTGCTAAAACTATGCGAAGATATTACATGTATATATATTTTGCACAATTCTATATAATAGACGATGGTAAAGCTTGATTTGCTTTTTTTAAAAGTATATTGAAAATATCAAAAGCCTTTTGGTTTAATACTCTTAGTTTTTATTTTTACTTTAAATAAACAGACTATTTAAAAAAAAGTGACCGTTAAATTGATAATTAATCAAATCATAATCAAATCTTAATTGAATTAAAAAATAAGATATTTTGGGATAATAATTTTCTTTTTCCCAATTAAAAAGACCAATTTTTAGATTTTGCGATAAGTTACCATAAAGTGAACATTTTTGGGTGCAATTTTAGTAAGGATAATTTTTTAAAGAAGCTTTTTTAATAATTAACTGTTAGACTTGATTATTAAATGGAGATAATTTTTTCTAGAAAATGATTCCATGAGCTTGGATGGCTGTGCCAACAAACAAGAAAAGATAGAAACTCCGGTCGAGCCGGCCAAGTCAAAAATCAAAGAGGTCGTGATTGACTTGACTCTCGAGTCCGATGAGGACGACGATAACGACCGTGGTGAAGCATCAGCTGAGCTGCCAGATAGACCAGTACTAAAGCAAAGCGTGTCAGCGTGCAACAATCAGCCCAATGGCGACAGCCTGACCGAAGGCGCTCTTAGCCCATCAGTTTCAATTATATCCATTTCGTCGTCCGAATCTGGATCTCCCAAGCAGGCCTCTCAGAGGTCAGAGGTGAGCAAAACTCCAACTTCGACTGGCAAAAATCCACACAGACACGCATCTCTCCAATCACCGGTATCATCGGTAGGCTCAAACGCATCTAATCAAAACGATAACCTAATGAACGCATCGCCCTTACTAAACACACCGCCCGCATCCATCAATTCCGAGTCGTACAACTCACGCATGGCAAAGGACATCTCGTCCCCTAAGCGAACATCTAATCCTCATCTAGAACCCAAACAAACCTCATCACTGTCCTCTGTTGAATCAATCCTAAACACGGCCAAAAACGCTTCCAATTACATTCAGCAACAGAACAAAAATCCAACCAGCCGACCAAGTCAATCGGCTAATCCGAGCCAACGATCCAACTTTGGTCAACATCGGCATCACAATTTAGTCGGCTCGAACAACAAAATACAAAAGCCGTCCGCGTCCCACTCGGACTATTTGAACAAGGAAAAGGCCCAGTTAATAAACCAACAGGTCAACTCGGCTCGTTCACCGGTCATTAACGACACCGACCCAAACTCAATATACCGATTAAAGGACACCAATTTATCAAGCAAATATTTAACTAATCAATTATCGCGTATGGACCCAGAATTGGGCACCAATTATGCCCGAAAGCACATGGACAATCGCGGCTCTTATCCAGGACAGCCATTTTTTCTTAACAATAAACCAATGACCAATGGTATGAACCATATTAATCCGGGTCGCTCCAATGGCACCAACAATCATTCGAGCATGAATTACAACTCAGGTCAAAGGCTAGCTCATCATCCGTATCAGGTGCAGCCTGATCAGGGTCCCCAGCAATACCATTCACATCCATACACTTAGCTTATGATTTAGTTGAGCCGCGAATTTAAACAGTCCGAGACAAATGAACAAGCAAATGGCCGATGATTCAATTATTTTAGTTAATTGTTAAAAATGTATGAGAAGTTGGTTAGCTGAAGCAATGCGACCGTGTTGCACACTTAATAGCCATTTAATCTCGGCTACCAATTTCGACTAAGCCATTTTTTATATATTTCTTTTTTTTTTTTTTGTGCTGTAAATAATAAAGTTTAAAAATTAAAATTTTTGTCGCATTTTTTAAAGGCTAAACGCTGCACTTATTTTTCATTCAAAAGTCCTATTAATATTATTTTTTTTTTCATAAAATTATATATTTTTACTTTTTAAAAATCATTTAAAAAAAAAGAAATTTTATAAAAGATGAAAATAAAATGTCGAAAAATTATTAAATTTTATTTTGTTTTTTTTTTTTATTATTAAATCAAATGTAATTGTCTAATATTTAGCTCTTAACAAAATCCTAAGGATTCAAAGCCTTATATAAAATATGCTTTTGATATTTTGTTCAATTTTTTTTCCTCTATTGTTTTTTATTTTCACTCAAGTCATAGATCTTTTGGCTTCGACCCTGCTTTTGACCATGTCATCTTCATTTCGGTAAACTATTTCGTGAAAAGTGCTCTCCATTTTATTGCTGATCATTGCACCTTTCTTCCAAGCCATCGTAGCCTTTTGCTTTCTATGCATTGGCTCATTGGTTCTAAATTTGATATTTTCTATGGCCTATAATAGGAGACTATCTCAGGCTAGGGATCCCAAGTATACTCTTTAAACTTGTTGTGTGAAAGGTATTTTCTATAAGACTCAAAAAACCAGTGTTTTCTGCTAAATTTTTTGGCACACTTTACCAAAAAAAATTTAAAAGAGAGGAGAATTTTATTTTTGATTAATAATTAAAATAATAAATATTTGTGAATAAATTTTTTTAATATTTTCAAAATGTCAGTGATTATAAATAAATTCTAAATAAAATGTTCAGATATGGAAAATTTAACTTTTGATCCAGAAATAATCAATAAACGAAACAAAAAACTGGTTAGATATTTAAGTCAAACATTGTGCATTTTGCCATATCGTATTATCTCTTTAGATACATCGAAGTAATATTTACAATCACTTTTTTTTAATTAATTAAAAAACAAAAACTCAAGGATCCTTTTGGCTTATTTTGCTGTTTCAGGCCTGGACATTCTCAATAAATTGGACCAACTTCCCCATTCTAGTCAAAGTATTATCAACTGGATTTACAATCACCTAATAGCCGAGAATATTACTGGCATAGAAACTGGTGCATGTGGTTTTAGAGGTTCCAATACATTGGTTACAGATAAAAATGTATTTTTTCAAATTAAACTAAACTCTAAAATTATCATTTATCTAAATATAAAGAAAAATGTTCAAAATCATAAATATGATTGCTCACACTTGACCATGACGTTTTCAGCCTTGAATGCCCTTTTGAGTCTTGGTGATGATTTATCTAGATTAAATAAACACGCTATCTTACAAAGCATTCAAGCTCTTCAGCTTCCAGATGGAAGGTATTTACCAATGCTGTTTAAATATGACTGCTTAATTTACTTGACTATTTAATAAAGCATTACTGCCACTAATCAGGATGGTGAAAACGATGTCCGATTTTTGTACAGTACCTGTTGCATTTGCTTTATTTTAAATGATTGGTCGTATATAGACACTGGCAAAGCTTATGAATTCATACTTTCGTGTTTGGTTTGTTAATTTTTCAAAAAAGAAAGTATCCTAATTTTCTTAATTAAAAAAGTAGACATACGAAGGTGCATTCGGGCAAATTCCAGGCGCAGAAGCTCACGGAGGCTCAACATTTTGTGCTGTAGCATCTCTGTACTTAATGAATAAGCTAAATTGCTTAGACGATTACCAAATTTATCGCTTAAAGCAATGGTGCTTGAACCGACAAGACAAAGGCTTTAATGGACGTGTGAACAAGCCAATGGATAGCTGCTACTCATTTTGGATCGGGGCTACACTCAAACTTCTGGACGTTCTGCATTTCACCAATTACGATGATAATATTAATTATGTCTTTGAAACTTTTGATGATATTACTGGTGGTTTTTCAAAATGGCCAGGCTTTTCTCCAGATCCTTTGCATACTTACATGGGAATATGCGCACTTTCACTAGTAAATTTTTCCAATTATCAAAAAATCCATCCAGCTCTGGTAATTAGCCAGAAAGCGGTCGAAAATTTGAAAGAAATTCACACAAAATGGCAAAACCAAGCTTAAGAAACCATTTTATATTTCGATTATTTAACATTTTTGAACAAAATTTAATAAAATATTTTTATTAGTGTTGAATTATTTTCAAAAAGAAAAAAATATTAGATTAAACAAATTTCAGTATTTTTTATATTTTTGAATGAAAAAAAAAAAATTAAATAAATGTCAACAAATTTTTTATTCGAATACTTGTAATGTATTTTTAATCACGTGAATGTTTACGTGAGCTCAATACACTCAAAGCAATTCCGGCTTGAGCATAATAATAGGTGCTCATGACAATAACATTTCCGTATTCAAATTTTTGAGCAAACATAAAATAGCATAAAAATACATCAGAAACACCAAACAACATCGAGCCTTGGGAAAAGTTTACTTTTAAGTTGAAAAAAAAATTAAAGAAAAATTTCATACCGATGGCTCCAAAAATGCTTGGTAAACTTTGGTATGATTCCATTTTAACTTGTGAAACAGATCGCCAAATCATGCTGAACAATATGGTCACATATCCCATTAGGATAATCTTAAGAGTATAATCTTCTACAAACGGAAGCAAATAATATGATAGACAAAACTCGATAAAGCCCAGAATAAAGGCTATCTCAAGCCGCAATGGCTTGAAACCAAACGAAGAAATATAAGTTAAATGAGCAATTGCGAACAGTGCAACAGCTATCAAAAAATACCTTTAATAAAATTATTTCATTTAGATTTTTAGTTTCGTTTTCTTTTACTCTTTAAAGCATATCAAAGCATCGGCAATGACTGACAGGATAAGACCGGTCAAAATTCTCTTTGAATAGCCACATTTGGGTCTTGATTTTAAATTTTGTGATACGAAAAGTATCAAAGATAAGATAGGGACACATTTAAAAATAACATAATTGAGGTTTATTTGAGAATAGCGTGGATATTTTAGCAAGAAAAAAGTCGATGATACCAAAAAAGGTGATATTTTGACCAGAACCTAGAACAATTTGTTAAAATTAAAAATTTCAAAATTAAATATAATTTACTGTAGCTAGCACCATTTTATCTCAAGTAGTATTGGGCAAATTCTTTTAAGTGGAAGTTTATTTTTATCTAAACAAATATCAGTAAGAAAAACTATCTCTCAAGTAAATAAAACTAAATTTCGTATCCTTAGAGACAATAAATCGATATCGTACATAAACTTAGCTTTATTTTTTAACAATTTTAATAAAATATTATAATAAAAATTTATTGTTTAATTTTGATACTGATAATAAGCAACTAGTTAATATTAAACCGATTGATATGTTGCCAAATGATCGTAATTCAAAACTAAAGAACGCGCTTTTAGTTACAGAAATTTTATTTAAATACCAAAATAGTCATTAAGTTAATTTAAAAAAAAAAGGAATATAAAATAATTACAAACAAAAAAATTTTAATTTATTTAACTTTAAAAATCAAAATTTTAATATTAAATCTTATTCTACTTTTATTTTTCAAATTGGTTTCTATGGTCTGAGAATTTGTTTTAAAATATTTAATCGGTAAAAAATAATCAAAAAAAAAATTATTTTTTTAAGTCGATAAAAAAATTGTTAAAACGAAAATTTTTTCTTTCAATTAAATGAATTATTAAACTTAATTTAGAGATAAAAATTATTCATTATAGTTTATTTTACGATTTAAAAAACAAATTAATATTTTGGATTTAATAAATTCATATTTTAATTAAATAAATATATAAAATTTTTTATCAATTAGCTTGATAATTAATTTTCAAGTTAAAGTTAACTTGGAGAAAAACTTTTTATATATTCTAATACCTGGAATTAATATCTTCTAATTTGATAGTATTATGTTAAATGATTTAACATTATCTTGAGCTAAATTGATGAAAAAAATTATCTTTTAGTTAGTTAAGTTTAGAAAATATTTAAGTGAGTTAAATGCACTCTTTTTATTCTTTTTTCTGCGGAATACCTTGTCGATCGCATTTATAATATGAGATTTTTATTAATGCTGCCAATAAACTAATTTTCAATTTTACTTGACTACGTTAATGGTAATTAACTGATAAAATTGATTACATTTATTTAGCTAATAATAAAAACTATTAAAAATTATATTTTTTGTTTTTAATAAAAATTAATTAATTTAACATTTTGAATTTAATATTTCAAATAAAAACATTCGTAAGTTCTTTTTTCAAAATAATTTATTTATGAGCAATTGATTTTAAAGAAAATAGTCATTTAGTAGATTAAAAAAATTAGTTATTTTATACAATTATAAAAAAAATCCAAATTTTCTTTTATTTTAAAATTGATTTATAAAAAAAATAACTCCGCACTTTTAGCACTGGATTATTGACACAAAAAATAAAAGAAAAAACCATTAAAAAGCTAATTAGTTTGGGCAATTTCAGGTTTTTCGCTAATTTGCAATGTGTTGCTATTTTTGGCCAGTCTCGTTCGCCGACGTTCAAGTCCCGATTTTCTGTTAATAGTTCGTCTCGGTCTGCGGGATATGGGAGTCTTGGACCAGTCCGGATCATTGATCAAATCGTTGTCGCCACCGAACGAGTCCGACAAGGAGTTTTCTTTGGTGTCGTAATGGATTGTGGTGTTGTTTATGGACATCATGTTTGACTGATCGTTTACCAAGTTGACATCTACTTCTGGCACTTTGTATATCACTCTTGTTCTCCTGTGGTCCTTTTTCGCCTTTTGGACTCTTCTGTAGTCCTCTTTGTTGGTCACATCACCAATTTCCTACAAAATTAAATTCACCTAGTCTCACCTTTGACCATTTTAAAACCATCTTACTCTTTTTTTGACCGGCATCGGCTCTGCAAACATGTGCACGTTGTTCTCGAAACGCTTTTCCATATTCTGTAGTGTTTCGTAGATAATGTTGTAGCGCTCGTCGTCTGTCTTATTCAGATCGTTCATGGTTGTTTTCAAAAAGCACAAGATCTATAAATTTATCTTATTAATTACTTTTTTTCAATAAATTTTATCTTATACGAACCCTTTGTTCGTAGTAGTTCTGCAAGTCGCTTATTTCTCTGCTTGAGTTTTTCCTGGTTATCTTCAGCTCTTCTTCGCTGGTTTCAAATTTTTTCTTCAAGTCTTTGAGTTCTTGGCTCATACCTTTAAAACAGCCAAATTTAGTAAGCAAAAACAAAATTTAAATTTCCCATCTACAACAAAAAAAAATCTTCTACAACTAATTCTACATTAATCTACACTCTAAAATCTACATTCAAATTAAACTCATAAAACAATAACTTACGGTTAAACTCTTGATAGATAAGAAAAAAATTAAATTAAAAATTTATTTTTAGTCAAAGAATTAAAAATTTTGGAAAAGGAAAAAAAATTAATTTACTGTTGGTGGTTGATTCGTATTGGATTTGTTTGAGCTTTAGGTCAAGAAGATACTGGACACCTGAGTTGTATAAATGTTTGAGAAGAACTTTGGCTTCTAGGAGGCCATGAACAGTGTTGAATATGTACTTGGATCTGTCGTCATGTTCGCCATCAATGACCATTTGCTGAATTTCGTTAATCTGTAGGCTTTTGCCTTCTATGTCCTCTTTAAGGCGCTCGATTTTTTCCTCAAGTTGAATTGGACTTTCGAATTCCTCATCGGAAAAGTTGGCTATTAATTTGCGCTTTGAGCCCGGTGCTTCATTGGCAAACTCCTCGAGCTCTTTTAGTTTGTCCTGGAGGCGTTTAAGTTCAGCTGCGGACTCTTTGCGTTCTTCAATCAAATTGTTTAGGTTTATTCTAGCCACGGCTACGTCCACGCTTAAATCGAGTTCTTGTGTGACCCAATTGCGTAGTCTTTCGCCCAAATGAGACGAATCCTTGCGATCAAAGTTTTGCTGGCGCTTTTCAGCGACTTGTTTCTGCTTTTCCAATGTTTCTCTCAGCTGCTTCTGTATTCGAGTTATTTCTTCGTTCTTTCTCTTCAGCACAGCTTCTTGTCTGTTATTTCCCTCTTGTAGTTTGGTTATTTCCACAAGACGCTTTCTTTCCACAGCTTTTAGTTGGTTCACTTCTTTTTCTTTCTGTTGACGGAATTTGCGGAATGTGTCCGTATCTGTCTTCATTTGTTTTAACAACTTAACTCTTTCGCTCTTGATGTTTTGAATTTCGAGCCTGAGCTTTTCACAATGCTTCTCATTTTCTTCCTTTAATCGAACCATTCTCATGAAGTCTTTTTCTTTCTTTTTCAGCTCTTGGACTTCGCTCTCAAGCTGTTTGAGTCTTTCTTTGCGCACTTCAGTGGTTTTTTTTGAGTCCGAATTTTTGTTTACTATCAAATCTTCTTTCTCCTTTTCCAAAGCGTCTATTTTTTGTTTGAACTCTTCCAATTGTGCCTCATAGCGCATGCTAACTGTGTTCTCGACCATTTTCTGGAACAAAATTTCTTTTTTGGCAAGTTCGGTGTCGTACTCGCTCAATTGACACTGCATCTTTGCTTGTCTCAAAGCATAGTCCTTTTCCATGGGTTCATTCAAGTCAGATTCCTCTGGCTCGTTGACTATTTCGCTCGAGTCTTTTTTTATTTGCTCGAATTCTTGCATTTTGTTCTGCAGTTCATTGAAAATGGTCTTATTTTGAGCTATTGTTTGGTCGAGATTGGCCTGCTGTGACGCATTGGAAGCTGAATTTTCCTCAGCTTCGCGCAGCATTTTTTGAAAGGCTGTCTTTATTTCTTCAAATTTTCGCTTTTGGTCATCGCGCTCAGTCTCCAGCTTCACAAATTTAAAATTTAATCAAGCATTTAAGTTTAATTAATTTTCAGAGATATAATTGGATACAAAAATCACTATTTAAAAGATTTTAGAGCTATTGTCGGCATAAAATACAAGATTCTGATGAAAAGTCAATAAACCAACTTATGGTCAAATTTGGTTTGCTTAATTTTTAATATGAAATATACTTTAGACTCATAGAGATCATAATTGTTAATCAAAATTTTAAAAAATGATTATATTTTTATTATTTAATTATTTAATTGTTGATCAACTTTATATATAATTTAATAAATTACTAATTAAACAAACGAATTTAAATATTGAAAAATAAAATTATACAATTAGTGATAAGCAAACGAGTTTTTTAAAATTAGCGTAGAAATGTATTCATGGTATAAAAATCTTGCCAGATATTACTGAATTTAATATCTGAGAAAAAAATATTATTTTAACTTGGAATTGTAGAGATATTTATAATATTGTAATAGATGGTAGTGTGAAATCTGGAACCAATGTTAAGTGTTGCATCAATTGCCAAAGTCTGACAATGCATAATCTCTATTATTTTCAAAATTAGAAGAGTTTGATATACATTTCCAATAATACAACTTTAAATTTTGAACCATTAACTTTTTAAAGAGTTGCTATTGTTATGTCCTTTTGTTCCGATTATCAAGGAACTAAATTTATTTACATTCACAAATAAAAACATTTATCTCTATTTTGAATGTTACTATGAAGTTTCTTCTGGTCATTAGCTCATCAACTGATGCACAAAGATAAGTAAGAATTATACATGTAGAAATGTCGGGTACTGTGAATTTCAAAAACAAATAGAACAAAAATTTTTCCTATTTTTATAAAATTAAAATTTACTTAAATAAAATATATCTATAAAAATACTGCAACATACTTAGTTACATCTTTTTAACTAAAAATGATAACTTTTTTCTTTTTTTTAGGTAAACAAAATCAATAATCAATATAAGCCTTATTGGTGCTTTACTTTTTGTCTTTTATCTATACCAGAAAAATTATTTGGAGATTAAAAAGATGCATCAAAGTATGTTGCAGTATTTTTTTAGATACATTTTATTATAGAAAATTTTAATTTATCAAAATAGGAAAAATTTTTGTTTTTTTTTTTTTGAAAATTACAATGCTGAAATGTTGAAAAATAAATTTATCACTCAGTTCAAATCTCAACTTAATAAATATTCTATTTATAACAAACAGTTGACTCTAAATTTTAAGACTAGCAAAAATGGTATTTTCTCGTCAATAAAATTTATCTAAGTATTTAAAATTTTAGAATCTAAATATAAAGTGATATATCTGGCTTTGTTTAATATACAATAATTGTAATAAGCTTAATTTATTTTTATGTTCAGAGCCTGTTAGGATCTGGTGGTACGTGGCTTCTAACCAAGATAGTGAAATTACCTTTTAAATTTAAAATTTATAAATGACCACTTCTAGTCCAGCAGATAAAAAATTAAATTTAATAAAATAATAATTAACTGTTGAAAATTCTACTTTACAGTGCTAAATACTATTTGCAAACAAATACCACATTATAAATATTTTTTTATTTTGAGATAAAGGTAAAAGAGGTATTAAATAGAAGGACAAAAAGGGAATCATATTAATGAATTATCTGACAATTTGGATAAATTAATAAAAATTTTTTTTATATTAAAAACAACATTTACCTGCATATATCTTTCATAAGTGGTTCGATTCGAGATGGTTATTCGCTGCAACTCGACCAAAAGAGACTTGTTCTCAATCTAATATTAGGAAATTTTTATATTACTATTTTTAATTAGATAAAAAAAAATCTTAAATTTACTTTAAGGCGGTCATTTTCCTCTTTTAAATTGGTCAAATCAGCAGAGTTATCTTCCCTTAAAAGTCTAAAAATTAATCACTGACAAAAATGAACTGAGAGCGAGAAGCATACGCTTTGACAGGAGTGGGATGAACGCCCGTTCCACCGGTGAGCTGATAAATGTGCGCCTTGAGCTCTTGGACCTGTTGTCTCAAATTGTTCAGCTCGGCCACTTGAGGGTCAATATTAACTATGGGTTTATTTTTAATTTTTCTAGCCCTGTCTGCATAGCGAAGCGTGTTCAATGTCTCTTCCATGTTAGAGTCAGCCGGGCTGACACAAGCTATCATAACTGTGTGAGAATTGCCGCCAAGACTGTCCTGTAGCAGTCTGGTCAATTTGCTCTCACGGTACGGCACATGTTTGGTCCTGTTGCTAGAATTCTCCTCACCAAGAACACTGATCACATTTCCCAGAGCCAACAGTCCCAAATTGATGTTGATTCCTTCCTTGAGGCGTATGCCCTCGGCCTTGGTCTTGCTCTGTCTTTCCGAGCCGGCCAAATCGACCAAGTGAAACTTGCTCTTGATTATTCCACCATTGTCCGAATTGGGCACACTCTGATTCGAATTGTTTGTCTGTTCTAGAGTTATGGTAAATATGGCATGGCTCCTGGACGATTGATCATTCATTGCGGTGCCTCCGACCACCCGTCCCTGCGAGCCACGCTCCAAAAGCTGAATGGTGTTGGTTGAATTTTTTACCTCAATTTCGGACAAGTTCATCACACGGATGGTGTTGTTGTCTTCTCTAATGTTCAATGGCTCATGAGTTGCTCTCAGATTAAACAAATCTTTTATCTCTTCATTGTAGACCTCTACAAAGGAGACCTTGACATTAAACTTTAGGTCTTTGTTGGAGCTTTGTTCATCGTCAATGCGAGTGAACAGATCATTTAGAACGCGTGGTATAACGCCGACTTCATCCAAGTCGTTTAAGTTAAGAACCTCAGTGGTCGAAATGCTGGCCATGGCTGACGAGAGAGCCGCATAGCCTGAGCCCATGGTGAACGTTTTTCCACTACCGGTTTGACCGTAGGCCAACACTGTAGCATTGTAGCCTTTGAATAAGGCATCTAGTAGTGGCTGTACCGAAGCTTCGTATATGTCGATTTGAGGCGTATTTTGACCAAATACAAAATCATATGTGAATGGTTTGTCTTTGCCCAGAATGACTTGAGGTTCGTTTGGAATTGTGCGCAAACACTCGGAGCATGCGTCGTTTTTTTCGCGCTGATTCAGTGGCCGTATGCGAAGCGCTACCTTAACTGGTATCGCCTTATCACTCATTTGGATCTTTAATTAATTTTTTTTTTCTAAAGTATATAAATGAGATTTGGATTTGTGAATAACAAGCTTTTGATTCGTTTTTTTTAGAGTTTAAATTTGAGCGCCATTATTCAAATATTCTATTGTGTGTATGCAGCTAAATTGTAACGTATTTTTGCAGAGATGTAATTTTTTTGTCTGATTTTTGGTTTTACTAATCTTTAAATTTAATTTTAAATTTCAATTCAGGTTACTAGATTTAATGTATTTAATGATTACATTAAATACATTAAAAAAAAAATAAATCTTCAATTATAATAATAGATTATAATAATCATAAAAGAGAGAAATGATTATTTAAAAGTTTATTAAAAAATATATCTTAGGTAAATCTTATATCCATTTTAAAAATGAAAGAAGTATACAAATGAAAAGAAAAGTTTCATCTCAAGTTCTGTATACCAAGATTTTAAAGTCGTAGAGGCACAGTCGGTATCTGGGTTTACATTTCTTCCAAACTCGTACTGGTATATGCAACATTTATACAGAGGAATTAATCAATTTGTCTACATCAACACCATTGAAAACAATCCTTTATCATCTGTTGAACTCCTATTTGAGGCAAATGACCCTTAGATTTTTTAGCAAGATCGGGCTTCAATGAACGACTGGCTCAAGAACAGAGCATTGAGTTTCTGCCATGGTGTGTCCGTGCACCAGATATAAACCCAATCGAGCACTTATGGTCATATATGGATTCTTATGTAATAAACACTAAAGTAACCTTATAGAGCATTTAAAAGTGGTTTTACACAGAGAGTGGTTAAAGATTCCGACTGGGTACGTTCAAAAATTGATAAATTCTTTGCCAAAAAGAGTTATGGCTTGTTGTAACCACAAAAGCGGTCCTTTTAAATATCAACTTTTTAAAATTTTAAACTTTTGAACCCTTTTTTTAAAATTAATTCAATGTATTTTTTCTTCTTATGGTTTTTTTTTTCACTTAATTTTTTTATCAGCTTTATGTTTTTGGTTGATGACAGATAAAAATTAAAAAAACCGCTTTTTTATTTTCGCACCTTTTGTATATGTAATTGTTAACAAAAAAATTCTTAAATTTTGCAACATACTGTATTGAATTTGGATACTAGTGAAGAATATTAAAATATGATTATTATATTTTTTTACAAAAAAAATACATGGATGAAGTAAAATGGTACCAAATGCTATACAGTTAATAATTCATATGCATAATAATTTTTTCCAATCAATATTAATTGGAGTAAAATTTTAAAATATTCTTCTAAGTTCAAGAGTTTATTTAACTCAACCACAACAACATTTTTTGAAGTTAGCTTAAAAAAAGTGTTTAAATTTGTCGACAAGTTGGTGAATTCAAAACCAACACTTGAATACTTAATAAAGATATATTGATGAACAAAATTAATAATTTTGTTGATTTTAACAAATTTAATTAGACTTTTTAATTTTAATTTAGTAAACTCAAACTTAAAACTTAAATAAAAATTGAGTATTTAAAATAGTTTTGAATTTTAGTCAGTATTTTAATTCTTATCGGCAAAAAAATTATATCATGAATTTCATTCTTTTTAAAAAAAAATTAGCTTTAATTTTAAAAAATTTGAACATTAAATATTTTAAAAATATTTAATTAAATGCTAAATTATTATTGCGTTTTATCTTTTTGAATACCAATATAAAAACCAACTTTTTAAATAAAAAATCGCTTTAAGTATTTATAAAATATTTAGTTTTAAATAATGGATGGCAAAAATAATATGGTTGCGTTGGGAGCTAGCATGGTTGGTGGTCTTGCTTTAACATACTATATGACCAAATTCGAAAAACCAATCGATCCATTCTATGATTTTGAAAACCAATCTGTAGAAATAGATGTATTGATTTTACTATATAGAAAGAATTATAAAAACTAGAACTAAAATTTTCCAAAGGAAAAACAACACATAAGAGTTTGTCAATCTGTTAAAGCAAAGCCATTGACAGAATACAGATTCGAAGATGTTCGAACACTCTATGATGTTTTGCCAAAAGGCTTAGCTCTTTCCAGTAGGAAAAAACTTGGAAAAATTTTAGGCTAAATATTTTTTAAGATGATGGTCCATGCATTGGTGAGAGAGAAGGCCCTGCAACAGGACCTTATATTTGGTTAAAGTATTCAGAAGTTAGTTTTAAAAGAATTAAAACAATAAAAATTATCTAATGATTGGCTCAAGGTTATTGAAAAATTAAGATATATTGGCAGTGGCTTAGTTTTCAATGGTATTGAGAGCATGAATAGTAACAACATAGGAATTTATTCATCGAACCGACATGAATGGATTATATCAGAGCATGCTTGCTATTCATTTTCTTTTCCTGTTGTATCACTTTATGATTCTTATGGAAAAGATTCTATCAAGTATATTTTAAATCATGGTAAAATTAAAGCAAAAAAATGATAAATCAAGAATGTAAAATTGAAATTTAAAGCTGAAATAAAAGCTATTTTTGTTGATAGTTTTACACGAATTATGAATCTTTTGGAAGCAGTTGATGAAGTTAACCATCTTAAACTAGTGGTTCATTTTGATAAATTTTCCGAAGTTGAAAATAAGATAGTTGATAAATATCGTGATAAAATTGAAATAGTCCACTTTGAAAAACTATTGGTACATTGAATTTAATTTTAATTGATAAAAATTAAAATTGTGATCTAAAAGGAAATAGGAAAACAAAATTTAATACCAGCAAATGTGAGTAACAAAAAATTAAAAAAAAAATCAATTTATTTTTACAAAAGCCTCCCAAACCATCAGATATTGCCACTGTTTGTTATACATCTGGTACTACGGGTAATCCAAAAGGCGCTCTTCTTTCCCATGGTAACATAATTGCGAATGAAGCAGCAATCAATCAAAGATTGAATCATCCACATTTAAATTTTTCAAGTGATAATCCTCCGGTGATTCATATGTCTTATCTACCTTTAGGTTTTAAAATTTTATAATAAATAAATAAAGTTAAATTTCAATATTGTAAAGCTCACATGCTGGAAAGACAAGCAAGCATGATGGTATTTTTGACAGGTGGAAGACTTGGATTTTTAAGTGGCGATATTAGTTGTCTCTTAAGCGATGCACAAGAATTAAAACCAAGAGATTTTCCCATTGTGCCAAGGTAAATTTATTTTTAAAAATTATTTATAAAAATCAGAATTTAATTATTGTTTTTTAAAAAGACTTTTAAACAAGCTCTACGATAGTGTTAACAATCAAATAAAAGGAAGCTCAATAAAACAATTTTTATTTAAAAGAGCAATTGCTGCCAAAGAAGCTGATAGAAAAAGGTAAATTAATTAATTTAAACTTATCCTGAATTTGTATTTATTTAATCAAGAGGAATTTATCGAACAGATACTTTGTATGATAAATTAGTATTTAATAAAATTAGAGAAAAATTAGGAGGTAGAATATGTCGAATGGCCACAGGTAGTGCACCGATTTCAGATGAAGTTATGATTTTTTCCAGAGCTGCTTTTAGCTGTCCGATTCCAGAAGGATATGGTCAGACCGAAGCTACTTGTAGTGTTACATTTTCTCATCCATTCGATGTCAAACTAGGTTTTTAATAATTATTTTAAAAAATTTTATAAACTAGACATATTTAAAAAAGGCCATTGTGGTCCACCAGTAAGTTGCTACATGGTAAAATTAGTAGATGTACCTGAAATGAATTATTATGCATCAAACAATCAAGGCGAAGTAATTAAAATGGCTCATTTGAAAACAAATTTAGGAATTTTTTTAAAAGATATGCTGCAAAGGTCCAAGCGTTTTCAAAGGCTATTTGAAAGATGAGCAAAAAACTGCTGAAGCGATTGACAGTGATGGTTGGCTACATACAGGAGATGTAAAATTTCTCAAAATTTAATTTAATTAAAATATACAAGATTTTTATTTTAGATTGGAATGTGGTTATCTGTAAATATTTTAATACCATTTGTCATTTTGTAAATAAATTTTTTAGAATGGGTGTTTGAAAATAATTGATCGAAAAAAAAATCTGTTCAAGCTTTCCCAAGGTGAATACATACCACCAGAAAAAATTGAAAACATCTATTTAAGAAGCCAATTTGTGGCCCAGATAGTAATTGAAGGAAATTCTCTAAAAGACTATGTAGTTGGAATTGTTGTACCTGATATAGACTACTTGAGAGAGTATTTCAAAGATCCTAGTCTTGACTTGGAAAAATTTTGTTCAAATGAATCTTCAAATCGCTTGGTGATGGATGACCTGAACCTAATTGGAAATAATTCTGGTCTTATGTCTTACGAAAAGGTGAAAAAAATTCATTTACACCCAGAACTGATGAGTCTTGAGAATGGTCTGGCTACCCCGACAATGAAAATAAAACGGGCGCAAGTTAGAAACTTTTTCCAAAATGTTATTAATAAGTTATATGATGAACCGACTAAATCTGTACCAAAATCAAAAATTTAAATATTTTTAAAAAATAATAAAAAAAATGCTATTAAAAATTTTGATTTTTTATTCTATAAATTTTAAATCTTGAAAAACAAATTAACTTTGATCTTCGAAAAAATTAATTTTAATATTTTTTTCGTTTTTCTTGTCAGAGAAAATGCGGGCACAATATTCAACCTCGTTGGCCAATTTGTTTACTTGTTGGTCAAAGAAAAGTATGTATTCGCCAGGCGAAAGGCTTAATCTAAATATTTGTTGATGATTGCCACCAAATTCAATTGTAAAATAATTTTTCATAAATTTAGGTACCTTGAAACAAAAATTGTCAAACAAAATTTTAAATTTAAACATTTTGCTATGAAAACCCTGTTTCTATCTTTTTGATAAACCATCAATGTTACATTTGGAATTGTCTTTAAATAAGGTGTACAAAAACAAAAAATCATATACTCTGATTTTTTTTGCTTGATCGATACTTCAAATTTGAGAGTTTTCTTTTTTCCTTAATCAACAATCAGATTGTATGTTAACAAATTAGCTAATTTATTTACCAAAATGGTTCAAAGGGTAAAGAACATTCTTGGCAGTATCTATTTTCCACTGAGTAAATAATGTGGATTTTTTAATCAAGCCTAAATGCTTTATTAATTCATAAATTCTATTTTAAATCGTATTAGTATAATCTTACCATTTTATCCGAAGATACTTCCTTTTCAGGTAGCAAATTTGCGATTGTTATGCCTTCGAAGCATTTGATGAAGTTTTCGTAAGTCATACTAGATAAAATTGTAGTTTATAGTTTATAGATTAATGTTAATAATTATACAAAAATTCTCCTGGATAAGTTGTCCATAGTCCAAATGATTTGAGCATCAATTCCAATTTTTGGTAACTCTGTTTTCTAACAAAAACGAATAGAGAAAAATTAAATATATTTTTTTTACTTTTTGATATTATCAATTTTATTGTGTGGATTGTGAATTTTTATGTATCTGATTCCTTTTACTTGATCCACTTCGGAGACAAGATACTGATGTTTATCTAAAATACCATAACTTTCTGCTGTCCGATCCTTTAAATAATTAATTAAACTTTTGAAATAAAATTTTAATAAAATATTATTTAACATTTAATTGATAGCAGCCTATTAGGTCCTTTCTTTTAGAGGCACATCTAAGAATTTCAAATAATTCATCCACTGTTGGTACAACATTTTCTGGCTTATTATCAAATTCTTCATTGATAAATCTGAAAATTTTACGCGCAGTCTCCGAACTCAATGGTTGCTTATTAGTAATTAACATTGATATTTCAGTATAATAATTATCATGTATTCCACCAGATAAAAATAAAGACGAATTAGACAATAGTCCACCATGCAACAAATCATAACTTCCGACAAATCTATATTTCCAAATATTTAAATTAATAATTTTCAATTAAAAATTCAAACTACTTGGCTACTGCTTTTTCAAACAAAGGTATCCAAAATTCATTTTGGTAAGTCAAATTTCTGGTAAAAAAAAGATCATAATTTTTGTTAACGGGAAGATAATCGTCCACAACAATATCATACCAGTCTCCCAATTTCCAGAATCTAAAATGAAATGCGCCAATGTCCATGTTTCTCTTACAAGCATTATCTTTGGGAATAACATGGACTAGCAATTCTTTGTTATAAGTTATGCCCATTATTGCTGCGATCATAAAACAATCGCCAAGAACACCTTGGAATATATCATGTATCGAAAAATAATTAACATAGTCATAGATTGAAAAGTTTTTTGGCAACGGGGTTCCATTCTCATTGAGCACAAATTCATTTTGTAATTTTAAAGCTGATCTGTTGTGATAAGATATAACCTAATTATTGATTTTAACTTTTTAATTAAATAAATAGATTTAAAATAATTAATTTACTGCGCATCTTTCCCATCTTATCAATGAATCAAGCTCAGTCAGGTCAAAAATATTTCTACACGCAAAGCTTTTTAGTAATGAAGACGCCAAATCAGTATCGACATTGGTGGACAAAATTTTCACACTTGGCTTAAAATATGGATCGTGAAAAGTTTGACCATCTTTCCGTATTCGATCAATGTCCTGATTTTTAAATTGTTTTATCTCAACAGAGCTGTAAATTCGACTTTTTACCGATTCTCTTCGGTCATCGTCAGATGTTTCACTAGCTCCCTCTTCCTTTCTTAATAGTATTATCTGATCTTCTTCTGACTCATCTTCATAAACTAATATATTATCACTTAAATGAATTCTACTCATGTTGGATGTTTGTGAGCTAAATTCAGAACACTTTTTTTCCAATTTTACTTCGCTCTTACAGTCATTGTCAACATTTCTTTCCGATTCGTAGCTGGTAATTTTAATTGGTGTAAAAAATTTATTATTATCTTCCATTTTTGAGCATTTGTCACCCATTTTATTTCCTGTTTAGAAAATAATTTCATACATAGAATAAAATTAAATAATGGATTTTTTTTTCAAAATTTTAATTCAATTTTAGCTCAAAAAAAAATTTATTCAATTTTAAAAATTTAATTATATCAAATTTTAAGCCATTATTTATTGATTAGTAAAAAGTTGAATTTAAATTAAATATTTAAAAAAAAAAAACAAAATATTTTAACTAGTTACTGAATTTTTATTTGTTTTAGAATAAAATATTCTACAACAAACATCTTCACCATTCTTGACTTCGGTCTGGGCCACAAAAGTGACTGTATACTTTCCAGAATGAAGAAAAAGATTGTATATTTGTTGCATTGAGTAAGCTTGAGAGTAATAAGTTGCAATGTAAATACCATCTTTGGCAACTTTTACTTTTGTCAAAAAGCATTCGGAAGAGTAATCTTGGCATATGGTCAACAATAAATGCTCTTTAATATCTGATTTAATTTCGAAATCTACTTTAAACTCGGCACCAACATCTCTACTGGACATTTTACCCTGTAAATGAAGTATTTTCCATTGATTGAATAAATTCTAAGTTAAATTAATAAATTATTTTGATGTTAAATCAACCAACTTACACATTTTAGCTTTAATTTATTAGACAACTTAAGAATTAATAAGAAAAAATAAATTAAGAATTAATAAGATTTTTTTTTTATTGGATACCTTTTCTAGTTTATTTTGAAGAGGCTTTTCTGGCATAAGATTGAAGACGCAGACTATGTCAAAGCAATTGACAAAATCATTTAACAACATACTTTAATATTTAGAGGATATGATATTTAATTTTAACTTAGAAACTACTAGAATTCTCCAAAGTAGGTTTCGGATGCACCAAGCTTTTTCAATTTATTCTCAAAATTAAGATATTTTTTACTCCTAAATAAAATTATTTAAATAAAAGTTTATTTTATTCTTGACATACTTTTTTACCATGTCCGGATGGTTATGAGGATTTTGAATCTTCAAAATTTTCATTTTATCAAATACATGAATGCTCTTGACAGCATATTGATGGTGTCTTATTATACCAAAAGTGTTGGCACTTAGCTTTTAAAATATGTTTAATTACTAGAATATTCTAATAAATTACCAAAGTAGAGTGACATCCAACAATATTTTTGTTTTTTAATGCGTAGCTAAGAATAAAAAAAAATTCCTCCATGTTAGGACAGCCAGCTTCAAGACTTCCAAATTGTTCCTTGAGCGATTTAGCTCTGTAAACTGCTTGATTACTTTTGATAGTTGATTTTGATGTAACATTCTTAATTAATTCAGAATAATAAACATTCTGAATACCACCTGAGAATAACAAAGCTATGTTTTCAGTATGACCACCATTTAGAATTTCATAATTCCCTAAAAATCTTTCTTAAAAGTTAAAAACCCAAACTATCCTTATTTAAATAAGTACTTGGCTATCGATTTTTCCAAAAGAGCTATCCAAAATTCATTTTGAATTGATAAATTTCTAGCAAAAAGAGGATTATGAGCAAAATCAACTGGCAAATAATCATCAATAACAACATCGTACCATTCGCCTAATTTCCACAATCTGAAATGATAGGCACCAATTTTCATATTCTTTGAGACAGCATTATCCATTGGTATCAAATGCAGCAAGATTTCTTTATTATTACAAATGCTTAGTATAGTTGCTATCATGAAGCAGTCGCCCAAAACACCTTGAAATATATCATTAGAGGAAAAATAACTGGAATATTCAGCTTTGGTAAATTTTTGCTTAAGAGCTTTTCCATTTGAATCAAGGACAAATTGGTATTTTCCAATCCGTTTATCATAGCAGATCAGTTGTGGTTTTTTCCACTTTATTTTCGAGTTTATTTCACTAAGATCTGTTTTATTTTTGATTTTAAAGATACTAAAAAGTAATTTGGCAAAATCTGTATCCAAATTTTTAACTATTTTTCTAATATCACAGGGAAAGTACTGATCTTCAAATGGCCTATTGGAAGAGCGTATGCTGTTTATGTCCTGGTTCTGGTATAATGTAATCCGCGATGGTTTATAGGTATTTATCAAAAATTGATTTTTAACCAAGACAGTTTTACAGTTTTCTGTCATTAGATCATTCTCATCTTCGCTTTGCTCTTCCAAGTTTTCGATCAAACTTAATTGAATGTAATCCTCCTTTTCTTCCCATGGCATATCGTTTTTAACATCTATTCCTGAAAACATAATAAGATAACTCAAATAGACCGTAACCAAGTATTGTATCTTTTTGTTCAAAAATGACTGCGCAAAATTAGATTTAATATCCGAAAATTTAATTAAACTGTTTAATGAAAAAATTGAATTTATTTGAAATTAGAAATATTTTTTTAATCAATTTTATTCAAAAATATGATAAATTAAAAAAAAATTAGTGTTTTAAAATTTGGTTAGCTTCGCCCAGATGATAAAAATCTAATCTTAAAATGAAATTAATTTCTAATTTTCTTTTTTATTTTAATTTAAATTAATTTACTGAGCATTGACTTGCTTTGTTGTAGAAAATTCGAGCACAGACCTCAGCACTTTTCTTAATTTCAGTGCCAGCCTCAAAAACTGCTATATAAGTGCCAGAATCAAGAAAAAAATGGAAGTTCTGCTGTGTTGAATATCCTGGCGAGGTGTATCTGGCTATTTGTTGTAAATTTTTGTACAAATTTAATACCACTAAGAAATTAAACTTGGAATATTCTTGGCACAAGGTAATTATTAAATGCTCTTTGGTATTTGTTTTAACTTGAAAATCGACTCTAAATTGGGAGCCAACTGAAGTACCAGACATTCGACCACGTTTGTGCAAAATTTTCCATTGAGTAAAAATATTCTATTAATTCAAATAAATCCAAAAATTATATAAATCAATATTATCTTACTTACGCATTTATATTTTAATCTTTTTGCCTTTAATTAAAAAAATAATTATAAAAATTTGTTTTGATCTAATTACTTTTTGAAGTGCTTGTTTCGGAAGTTTTTTCTCTGGCAAAAGATTATACACACAAACCATATCATAGCAATTAAGAAAATCAGAAAAATTCATACTTAATTTTGAAAATAGATAATTGGTGACAATTGTAATTAAAATTCTAGAATTACTAAAATTCACCAAAATAAGTCTTAGGAGCTCCTTTACTTGTCAAAAAATTTTCCAATTGATTATATTGTTGTGTTCTTTTGAAATTATTAAAATTTTATTCTTAAATTATCATCGAATTACCTTTTAATATTGTCAGATTGATTGTGCGGATTTTGAACTCTGACAATTTTCATATTGTTTATCACAAAAGCAGCTGTCACGGCATACTGGTGCGTTTTTATTATACCATATTGAGCCGATACATCCTTAGAGCAGAGTAAATGATAAATATTTTCCTTAAGACTAAATTTTTTACCAAACTGGAAAAGCATCCTATTAGGTTTTTCATTTTTAGAGCACATTGGAATATTTGGAACAAGTCTTCCATGTTCGGACTTGCTTTTTGAATGCTTCCAAACTGTTCTTGAAGCGAACGGGCCAATTGCATAGCAAATTGGTCAGTTATTGGAGAACCATTGGTAGCATGTTTTATCACTTGAGACCTGTAAAGGTTGTGAATGCCGCCTGAAAAAGACATTGAAATACTTTCGGCAAATCCGCCATTTAGATGTTCATATTTTCCCACAAATCTTAAAAAAAATGGACATTAAATTTTCCAGAATAGATAGGTTACTTTGCTATGCATTTTTCAAGAAGACATATCCAAAATTCATTGTAATGTTTTTTATTTTTTACAAATAGAGGACAATGTTTGCTGTCCAAAGGCAAATAATCATCAATAACAACATCGTACCATTCGCCTAATTTCCACAATCTGAAATGATAGGCTCCCATTTTCATATTTTTTCTATACGCATTGTCTACAGGTATTACATGAGCCATTAATTCCTTATTGTTGCATATGCTCAAAAAAGTGGCTATCATGAAACAATCACCAAGCATGCCCTGAAAAATATCATCAGATGACAAACAATTGACATAGTCAGCCTCGCTAAAACCAGTTCCAAGACTTCTACCTTTATTATCAAGCACAAATTCACATCTTCCTATCCGTAAGTCATAGCAAATAGCCTGTGGTCTTTTCCATTTTAATTTCGAGTTGAGTTCAGAATAATTAAGGCGATTTTGTACATGAAATTCTTGGCATAGATAATTAAATGTATCCTCTTTGGTGTTAGGCTCAAGAATCACATTAACATTGCATGGAAAATATTGGTCAATAAATGGTTTTTTTCGTCTCCTTATCTTCTCTATATTCTGATTTTTGAACAAATTTATTTGACTTGGCTTGTAAGTATTTATCAATTTTTTCTTTTTGCCAAGAACAGATTTTCGATTTGAGCGAGTCAATTCTTGCTGGTCCCATTCCTCCTCCAAATCTTCCAAAGCTTTTTCAATAAAAAATAACTCCTCATCTTCAAGATCAGAATTTTCATCATCATCACTAATTTCAAAACTTTCTGTATCCAAGTTATCTAAGTCTTTAATGGAGAATTGAGTTTGGGATTTTTTTCTACCAAGGGAAGAGAAATTTTCATACAATTTTTTCATTTTAGATTAATAAGACCATTTTTAGTCAATTCAAGGCAAATATATGAGTTTTTTATTTAATTATCCCAGTCTGATAAATTAGATTTTATTTCTTTTTATTTTTCATTTTTTTTTTGACAAAAAAGTTAAGTTAATTAATATTTATAATGAATTTTGGAGAGGGTAACATTTAAATATTCTACACTAGAAAATTAATATTTATGACACATTAAAATTATACAATTACAAAAATTAATTTAGAGAAATGCAGCTTCAATTAGATAACAATTTAAAGTCTCTTTACACTACAATATTTTCTTTAAAATTTTCTCCAGATGGAAAATACTTGGCTGCATGTGATAACTTTGGCTCAATTTATGTATACAAGTTAGCTTATTGTCATCAATCAATTATAATCGCTTTTTTTTAATAAAAATTTTATTTTTTTCAAGACTTAGCCATGTATTAAGCGCTGATTGTATAGAAAAATCAAATTTTCCGAATCTAACATTTAAAGCTGATAGCTGCAGTCTTTACAGCATCGAAAGTACTAGTGACTTTCTATTTTGGTAAATCTTATTCAACAAAAAAACCAAAAAAATTTTAAATTCATGTTTTGAAGCGCTCCAATTAATGAATTAGTGGCCTACAAGTGGAAAGACTTGGCTCACAATGAGGTATTTGGCTAAATTAATTTAAATTTAAGATAAGTTTTAAAATTTAAATTTTTAGCGCACAGTCCAGCCATCATTTCGAATAAAAATGCCTCGTAATCATGACAGGTCATTAAATTTTAAAAATAAATAATTTTATTCTAACTTTTCTTAATTTTTTTGTTTAAAGTTTTAATCTAAATTCTAATATTGAGACTAATTCGCTTGTTTGTGATAATCAAGTAAAAATATATGATAAAATGATAAAATTTATTTTTAAATTTTAAAATTTAAAGAACGAGCCTAGAAAAATATACGCAGGATGTGGAAATGGAGAAATAATAATCTATGATGTTGACACAGCTCAATTAATAGTTAATAAATCAAATAACATTTGAATAATTAGTTTAATTATTATTTTTAGACAAAATTCACCGCTCACACAGACAGTATTTATCAAGTATTACTAAAAAACTCAAACAACGAAATTGTATCAGCTTCTGAAGATGGTGAAGTTAAAATTTGGGGCAAGAAATTTTATCAAAATTTTGAAAAATTTTATATAGATAAATTTATTTTTAGATTTAAGATCTAATCAAAGTTGTATAACGATAAAACCATTCGAAAGCGCAGTAATATTATTTTAAAAACTAAGTCTTGAGAATAAATCTATACTATAAATAAAAGGATTGCGCAAGAACCAATCTGGGAAAATTTATTACTTGTGCAGCAGTTGATGATGATAACTGGCTGGTAAATTAGTATTTAAGAGAAAAAATTATTAAATTAAATATTAGATATGTGGTGGAGGACCAAGATTGGCCATGTGGCATCTTAGATCGCTTAAACCAATGGCCGTGCCTCAAATAAGCGATCCTCTATTTGTTCCCAATGTGTGCCGGGTCTTTGACAACCAAGTAAATTAGTGCCTGATAAGTAAATACTTGGAACAAAATTTTGCTTTTAGATTTTGTCTGGTGGCAACACAAACAGTCTTTATTTGCATACTTTTGAAAATAAGTTAAAAAGTGAAATAAAAACCAGCTCAAATTGTATATATGATATTGCTCTTAATGCTGGATCCAAATCAAATCGCATCTTATCAGTAGCAGGCAGTGGTACATCCATAGATATTTGCTCATCTAATTTTACTTACAAAGCCTTGACATTAAGCATTTAGATTGCTTTAAAAACCAAGATTCATACAATTAAAATTACGCAATTTAAATAATAAATATTTTCTTTTTTTTTAATTAAGAATTAGTTAAAAAAACTAAAATTGAAGTGATATGAAAATCGCTTGAATTCAAATAGATTTTTACTTGACAGTGGTTAACTTAACCAATTAAACTATTTTTAGTTTAGACTACTTTAATTAGAATGGAAAAATTACCAAAAGAAGAAACAGTGTCACTTAGAAACAAGCATGTTGCGTAAGAAACTGGCAAAAGTACCAACTGGTTTATTTTTTGTTAATTATTCAAATAAATAGATCGTGTGTGGAGCTTTTTTTCGTTGATGACCCATTGAAAATTGTGAGAGGCTCTGGTCAGTATTTGTTCGATGAAGCCGGAAATAAATATTTGGATTGTATAAACAATGTGGCTCATGGTAGATAATTTATATGGATTAAAAAAAAAAAATTATTTTTACCAATTCGTTATGAAGTTGGACACTGTCATCCGCATGTTGTCAAGTGTGCCAGTGAGCAAATGGGTCTGTTGGAAACAAATAGTCGTTTTTTGCACGACAATTTGGTCATATATGGAAAAAGAATAACTCAATACGTGCCAAAAGAATTAAAAATATGCTTTTTTACCAATTCAGGGTAATATATTTGTTAACTATAAATTCTGATAGATAAATTTTTTTAATCAAGATCAGAATCTAATGATCTAGCGTTGAGAATAGCTCGTAAAGTAACTGGTAATTATGACGTCCTTGTGCTAGACCATGCCTACCATGGACATTTGACTAGCTTGGTGAGCATATCGCCCTACAAATTCGCTCATCCAAGCGGCGATGGCAAAAAAGAATGGGTTCATGTGGTTCCAGTTCCCGATTCATATAGAGGGTTTATTATTAACAAATTAATTAATTGATTAATAATAATTTTAATCAATATTTAGAAAATATCGAAGTGTGGACCATTCAGAAGAGGAATTGTCTGATTTGTATTTTCAAGAAATGGTCAAAGTAGTGGAAGAAGCTGAGCAAAATGGAAGAAGAATTTGTCTTTTTTATGCAGAGTCTCTCCAAAGCTGTGGGGGACAAATCATTTATCCAAAAAATTTTTTTAAAAAATGCTATCAGTAATTGTTTGAATTGAGTTGATTTTTTATCAAGAAAATAAATTTTTCAAATCAAGATATCTTCAGTCAAAAGGTATTTTGTGTCTGGCTGATGAGGTACAATCGGGTTTTTACCGAACTGGTAGTCACATGTGGGGTTTCCAGACTCAATCCGAAGGTAATTCTAATTTAATCATTAATATATTTAGATTATTTTTTAATATTTTGTAAGAAATTGTTCCTGATTTCGTCACTATAGGAAAATCGATGGGAAATGGTCATCCAGTTTCTTGCCTAATCACCAAAAAATCAATAGCTCAGAAGTTTGGTGAAAAAGGACTTAAATACTTTAATACAGTACATAAAAGCAAGCTAAATGGGAACATTTTCTATTTAAATTGTTTTTATAAAAGTATGGCGGAAATCCTGTTTCGATGGCATGTGCCAACGCGGTATTGGATGTCATAGAAAGCGAAAATCTCCAATTACAAGTGATAGAAGTAAGCAAGTTTATGCTACAAGAATTAGAGAAATTAAAGCAAAAGCATGAGATAATTGGTGACATACGCGGATATGGCTATTTTATAGGTATTGATTTGGTCAAGAGTAAAAAAACCAGAGAACCTGCCATTGAATTGGCCCGGATTATCCTAAAGCAAATGCGTGACGCATTCATCCTATTGAGTCTTGATGGACCATACTCAAATGTACTTAAGATAAAGCCACCACTGTGTTTTAACCAAGCCGATGCTGAGCATCTAACGTCAGTATTCGACAGAGTTCTTTCTGATTTAAAACTAAAAGCACGTTTATAAAAAAAAATAATTACTTAATGAATTTTTTAAATATTTTTAAACTATAAAGTAAAAAATTTTTAATTTTTTTAATAAATATATTTATTAATTTTTAATTGCTTTGTTTTAAAATAAAAAAAAAACTAATACAAATAATTTCTATAAGCGAAAAAGCATACGAAGTTTTCTTCAAAAATCTTCTTTCTTAAGCTTTTAAAAAGATTATGTTTATAAAAAATTTATTAATGAAATATTATGTTGATTTACCACAAGCTGATCCATCCCAAGCCCCGGTTGTACAACTTGATTTTATAATTTAAAGTTAAATTTTTTAAAAATAATTAAACTTACGCGCATTTCAAACTTGTGGAATCACAAGTTAAACCATCTGCGCATTTACTCACTGTTTCTCCATTAGGCAAAGCGTGGACGGTACATGCGCCATCAAATGGTATGTCTAGAAAAGTTTCAATTATTTATAAACTTTTTTATTAATTTTGAAAATTACCGCAAAACGATATTGAGTGGCTTCTTCTACCCAAAGTGACGTTTTGAGTAACCCAGCTTGATCCAGCAGAGCATCTTGAATAAACATTTAATTCTTTTTTACCAAATAAAAAAGACTTACAGACAAAAACCTGATAAACAGACTAAGCCTGATCTTCCTCTTCGGTCACAATTCTCATCAGTTGTACATGTGGTATTAAACTTGTTGAATATATTGTCTCTTTCGTGGCTGTGTTTACCACGGCCACCTTTACCATGACGATCATTTCCATGGCCACCTCTTCCTGGACGAGCATCAGCAATACTACTAATGACCAGTATTACTTAAAAAATAACCTTAATTTATTTCTAAAATAAAATATTCATCTGAACATACCAGACAAAGTAGCTACAATTAATTTCAAATGTCTCATTGTAGTAAAATATATTCAGATTTTCTAAAATATAAAATCGAATTTTTTCATAACTATTTATATAAATTTTTATCAACAATCGTTGGATATAATTTTTTATTAATTTTTTTTCAGAATCATACATTTACTTAATTTATAAAAATGCCACAGTTTTTGAGAACACCTGGAAAGCATTTCTAGAAAATAGAAAAATAATTTTAAAGTAAAATTTAATTTTATGTAGTAATTTAAAGCTAAAATAAATCGATTTCAAACTTTAGACATTAAAATTTAATTTAATTTAATTCTTTTCAAGTGAATGATTCATCGTTGCAAGACGTGTCTCATTATATTTGAATATTAATTTGATGTTTCATGATTCTTTAATTTTATGCTTAATTAAGCCAAGCGAATTTCTAAAGTAGGTAAAGGTTCATACAGGTTATCTTGAAACAGATTTTAAAAAACAATAAAATATACGTTAAAAACTCGTAGATTTTAGTTTAAATCAAATTTAAAATTCTTATAAAAATATAATAGAGCTATAAAATGTTAATTGACAATAAGACATTTCCACCAAGTGTTTTATTGTCAATTAACCGATTAACACTTCATTTATTTAAATAATATAAAATAATTCTACCAACTAAGAAAAATTTCTTATAAAATTAGTTTGAAAAATTAAAAAAAAATTGAAATATTTGAATTAAATTTTATGAATTTTTACAATATCTGAGAAAATCAAATTAATATTATTGAAATATTGAATGCTTGAAAGTTTTAAACTAGAATAGTGATCTTTTGATGACAAAGCAATTTAGAGTCTTGAATAAAAAAATTTAATTGTTTTTGATATTGGTTCTATCGAATTCTCACTTATCCTTAAATTAAATTTAAAATTTTTCGAGTCATTTTTCCTTAAATTTTCAAGAGAATTATGAAAATCTAGTGTTTTAAAAGCAAAAGATAGCTATTTTTCTTTTATTTTAATAGAAATAGTCAATATATTCAATTGGTAAATTATCTTAATTAAAAAAAATATGAATCGTTTTAATTTTATTAAAACAGGTTGAAATGATCTGTAAGTGATTTTTGATATTTTAGATGGACAAATTCACCAAATTTGAAACTCAAATTGTTTTAAACAAAATTTAAAATAAAATAACTAAATTAGTTAAATTAGCTAAATTAGTGACTCATGTACACCAACTAATATAAATAATAGGAGTATAAATAGGAGGTGATTTTGACAAAAGTCATTTCATTTTTTAAAATTTAAATTTTGAATCAAAAAAATAATATTTTGGAAAATGGAAAACAAAGCAGTCACCATAACTCTGCCGATCAGCAGGTCCCAAGCCCTGATGAAAAAAGAGGAGGGTGGTGGCAGCCACATGCATCGTATGTGCATGTGGTCTTTCACGTAGTCTGCAAAAGAGCTGTATGGCGGGTACATAGGCCTACGGGTCTTTGTCCAAGTCTTGTCGTATGAGGGCGCCGCTGGCTTCGACCATCTCCCAGTATAGAATCCGGAAGGAGCGAGAATCTGCTGTACAGCTGACCCTCTGCAGACAGTACGTAACTTTGGAAGCCTTAAGTTAAGACTTTGTCTCGAATGAGAGAGAAGTCGCTTGGTTTGTGGTTCCAAGCTAGTCTAAATAGTTGCCGAGTTCGCAGCCAATTTTGAGTGCTCGGATGAGTGGCGCTGTTTATGATGAACGTCCCACTGGCTTCTTAGGGAAAGACGCCGTCATAACTCTGCCAAAGCCGGTCCCAAGCCCGGTTGAGAAAAGAGGAGGGTGACAAAAAATAATTTATTTTTTTAAATTTAAATTTAAATTGAGAACTTTTGTTTAAATCTTAAAACAAACAACTTCTCAATTAATTCTTGATAGATTTTCTTTTAAAATAATTAGCAATAATTAATAATTAAATAATGTCAAATTTTGACAGACTTAAACATAAATTTTACCCAAGTACAACCTGTATAATTGGAAAGTATTTTTTATTCATATTTGTGAAAAACAACTATTATTTTAGGCGAATTGAGTTTATCGAAAAATTATTAATAGAAAAAATTTCAGAAATTGAATTAAATTATCTAAGTTTTCTAATTTCTAAATGAGATCACCTTTAGATTGCGTTTAATCTCTTTAAAAATTTATTCTTATGAGAAAATAAAAACATATTATTAATAAATTTTAAAATATAACAAATATTTAAATTTTTAATTATTTAATTTTCTTTGAATTTAATCAATAAAAATTGATCAGCTTTTTTTAAACAATTTTAAGCTAAATTTTAATTTTTTTAGAAATTAAAGACAAATTTATATCCTGATATAACCTTAGATTAGCCACAATTTTAAATAAACTGATTCTTATGGATCAGAATGAGCCTAAACTTAAATGCCTTGAAATTAGATTCTGAATTAAGTCTTAAATCATAAAAATTCTCATTTTTAAAAATAAATAAATTTAATTTATTAAAAAAAACAATTATTTTTTTCAATTTTTATACAAAATATTTTTAATGACTATGTCCAACAGATAAAAAGACTGGCAGCAAAGCGCCTATACAAAAAATAAGCATCTCTCCTGTTCGGAATTGACGATCGTCGTTGTGAGACTGGACCTCAGGCAAGACATGGACAGTGCTTACATACAAAAATGTGCCTGCGCTAAACAACATACACAAACCTGTTGAATTTGATGAAACTACGCTAGTATCAGAGTGTATATTAAGTAAAATAAATGTAATAATTGCCATTATTGGTGCAGCCGTGGCAAAAATGGCCAAATGCTTTCTCACTTTGGACCTATCGAGTCCTTCGTGGATCAAAAATGAGACTAAACCTAATGCAGCTGGTGCCTGGATTCATTTAAAATATTAAAATGCTTTTATTAAAATAATTTATATTACTTTATGTAGCATAATAGCTATGAAAACAATCATTTCTACATCGGTTTTAGACGAGGCTGCCGCGGCTCCCAGAGCAATTCCATCAGCGGCTGCGTGAACAACTAAGCCTAAAGTTGTTGTGAATGAAATTTTGTTACGCAATGCCTGATTGTCCAGCACCTGGTGAGTCTTGTGGCTTATTTTACCGCCAATCTGGTCCACTATGAGCATAAAGACAAATCCCAATACCAGAGTTAAGCCAACCAGAGAGTGAGAATTAGATCCATGCGTGTGAGAACTTTTATCTGAAATTGGTACATCTTTTGAGTTTTCTTTCATTTTAAGTTGTTCATTAGGCTCTTCTTTGTTAGTACCATCTTTTTCCACTACATTACGGACAAATCTAATTGGCTTATTCAAATTAACATTGTAGGATATTTGTTCTTTGAATATAGCAAGGTCTTGATCGGCAAATCTTTTGTGCTCATGGTGAGATGGTTCGAGACATTTTTGATTCGAATACAAGGTATGTATCCCTTCTGGGATGATAACAGCCAATGCAGTACCTATTAACAGTCCTGCGCCAACTATGGTCAGCTGTTTCATTTTAGACTTTAATTTAAAAAAATTGGTATTAAGCTTACCACAATTAGAAATTAATCAAAAAAATACTTCAGATAAATTCAGAGTTAGTGGTACAAGACCGGCTACGAATGAGCCGATTAGCATAAAAATACTCAAAAAGATAAGCATTAGGACACCTTCCATTTTTTTTCTAATACAAACTGGCTACGTGTTGGTTTTGTTTTAAATATTTTATTTGATGTCTCTCAATGCAAAATTGAAAATATATTTCAAAAATTAAAAATTATTAAGATAGTTTATAAAATTTTTATTTATTTTTATTTCAGTAATAACTTAACCTTAGAATTGGTACATTATTCCATAATTATGTCAGCTTTATAAAAAAATATTTGAATTTATTTTATCAACTAAAGCAAGCAAAAAATAATAATTTGATTTAAAAAAAAATAAAACGCAAAAACTTAATTTTGTAAAATTTTTAAAAATATTTTTAAATTAAAAAAAGCAAATATTAAGTTTAAAAATGTTAAACTGCTTATTTATTTTAAAATCCATTTTAAAAAAATATTTTCATTTGAATTAAAAAATTTAACTTTACATCAGAATTGAAATTTTTTTATTTAATCAAAAATTAAAAAATAATTTTTTTTATAATAATTTAAATTACTAAGACTAAATTTTTTTTATGATTTATAAACGCAAAGTGCCCTGATCTAGAAAACTTGAACTGGTCAAAAACTAGACCAGTGCGTAATTTATTGGTTATAATCAGTTCTCCCTTATGATTGTAATAAGAAACCTTATCAAATCCATTAAAAACAATATATTTTTCTTTATAAAAATCAAGGCATATTTTTGACGCTTTCAGATCATCAAATGTTAACTTGGACAGCAAATCGCCACTCGAGCGGCATATCAGCCTAAGCTCATTCTCACATTTGACAAAAATCTTCAAGTCATTAATGCCAATTACTTCACCCTTTAGGTAAAACGAGCTGTTCTCTTTGCTCCTTTGTCCATATGACTTGGTCATCTTCAACCTCTCATCGTACTCTCGAATAAGTGGTCTCTTCTCGGAAAGCACAAATACTGTCTTATCATGCATCAAGAGCGACTGCACCTCAAAGTTCAATGACTGGTCCTGGACACTCTTGAGATTGGTATCATACATGTAGAGTATGTGCTCGTTTTTGGACTTGCGGAAATCCAGCAGAATACAATTATCGTACACACAGTAGGCAACCAGATTTCCAACATTACACACTTCTATTTCATGCAGTACAGACCCATTGTAATAGACTATTTTGGCAAAGACCGATATAACTTTACCATACACTTTTTCATAAAGAACAAGTAGCTTATTTTTAGATATTAAAGTTATGTGCTTTTGAAACAAATGATCTTCTATTATGTGGTCAATTTTGTAGACTCGTTGCTGAATGATATTGTTTAGATAGGATATTTTGGTCACTATGTCAACTTTATTGGCCGAATCGTAACTAATGTCACCAATGAATGGAATTTGGATATCTGCATTGTTTTTTTTGAACACAATGCCAATTGAGGGACTTGGGTCCGGAATCAGCCAGGTACAAGCATCGTTCAATTTTGCCACCAAAAGCTCAATTTTTTCAATCAACACTCTACCATCGTCTTCGGAGACATTTTTTTTCGAGTTAAACTTGACCAAGTCGTCCAAAATTAGATTATAGGCCGAGTTAATAGTCGACTTGTTGGATTCGAATTTTTGATTATTTTCATACCTTTCTTGGTAATCTAAAAGTACATCGCGCTGATAAAGCTCCACATCATTTATCATCACATCTCTTTTCTGCACAATTTCTTTTATTAATTGCTCAGTGGCTCTGTTTATGTCGCTGACTACTCTTTGGCACTCATTTTCGATTTTCTGTCTTCCTAATTGATAACCATTGTTAATGATGTCTACTTTTTGTTTTAAATTTACCAAATGGTTTGTCAATTCGGAGCTCATTTTGGAGCCAAGATAGTTCAGATTAGTCGAGTTTAAGTTATCATAGGATGCAGTGGGATCTGATTCGTTATCGCTCATCATAAGTTGTTTATTTATAAATTATATAAGACATAAAAACAATAATATATCTAGATGCCAGTTTATTTTTTTAATTGAAATTTAAACTTAATTGAAAATTTATGGAAAGAAGATAATATTTTAGGCAACTAAATGCATAAGAACCCTAAAGAACAAAATTATGAAATCATAATTCAAATTTTTTTTTCATTCCAATAAACCAACATGCATTTTCTGTTCTATTACATCATAAATCTACTATGTTTCTACGATAGTGATTTTATAATTTTTTTTTCATACTTTTTTCTAGAAAAATAAAATCTTAAAAAATAAAAATTTTCTTAAGAAATTATTTTTATGGGTTTAAATAACACATTGATTCAATTATGAATTTTGGAATCAGGATTTAAAAGCCAAATATTAAAAGAGAAGCATTAAAAAATTAAAATTAAAAATGAGTTAAAAAAAATTTTGATACTTAAAGTAATAAATGAAAAAAAATGATTTTAGACAAAACAGATGATTGATTGATTATTCTATATACTCTTCTTTAATTAGTGCTTTGTTGCTAAAAAATAGAAAAAAATAACACAAAAAACATTTTTATTTTTTTAAATTAATAAAGAAATTTATATCAAAACTTGATTTTATTTACCTGGATATTTATGCTCGCTAAATTTAGCTCCTGTATAAGATGAAGAAAATATTAGGTCAAAATTTTTTTTAAAAATCAATAAAATTTAAAAATAATTAGCAATAAATTTAGAAAAAGTTTATCTTGAATTTGGAAATTAGATATGCTAGGGTAAATAGATAATTTTAATTTTAGTAAGTATTGTTTATTGTTGTATAAATTTTAAATAGACTTTGTATTTTTCGAGATTTGCCATTTATGGTTAAAAAATTGTTTATTTAAATTTTTATTTTTTAATTTTTCGTAATCATCATTTGTCTAAATGCTAAATTATAATTTCGATTTTTATATGGTTTTGGTAGATTTAAATGGTATCTAAAAAGTATTAAATATTCGTTACGCACTTTCAAATTATCCATTTTAAAAACTTTTTATTTTTTATTGCTTTTATTTATTATATTTTCATTCGGTTTTTAAAATACTTAAGCTTTTTACGATCTTTTGTTTTACTCTCTATAATTTATTCATGTAAAAAACTATTCACCGATAAATTTTAGGATTTAAATCAATTAAAATAATATATTTTTTTGAATTTTTGTTTATTTTATTTATTAAACAGAAAAAAATAATCAAGAATTTTTTTCAAAATCGATTTTAATTATGGAAATACTCAGTGACGAAACCAAAGCTGGTCTGATCGACTAATGTGGTACTTCATTTAAAGCTTTCTGTTTATTGAGAAAATAAACAATCAAAATTTTACAAATAAATAAAGTAAATAACATTTTTTAATAAAGATATCTATTTTTATTAATCAGTCTGTTTTCGACGGTTTTCAAAAGAAAAGCTAACTTTTGATATTCATTCGTACATCAAAACATATAAACAAGAATATAAGAATCTTGAAGAATTAATTTTTATTTTTAATGTAATTTTAAATCAAAATTAGGAATAAATGAACAAGAATAAGTCTTGTTGTATGAGGGTGCAGCTGGCTTCGACCATCTCCCAGTATAGAATCCATAAGGAGCGAGAACCTGCTGTACAGCTCACCCAGCTCATAAAAAAATAAGAACGTGACATTCATCTAATAGTTATTTTAATATTAGGATAATAAAAGTTATAATATTTATTCCTTTTTAGATTAATTTAATTTAATTTTTCCAAATTTAAAAATTTTACCACAATTTAAATTTTCTTCAAAGTTTTTTTTAAAAGACTATCAAATATTCTAAACATGTTTAATTTTTTTAGAGTTTAAAATCTAAAATTTTTAAGAACCATGGATTTTTTCCTGGTAATCGTTATCTTTTCACTATTATAAGTTCTTAACTAGGTTCCGGTAATTTCTTATTGAAAAGTAACAAAAATTTATCTAAATTAAATTTCTTTAAGTCCAAGCTTATTCATATAATAGACAATTTTTCAAATTGAGATTTGAGATAATATTTATATAAAAATACCTAAATAAAAAATCAATTATATCAAAATTTTATTCAAATTCAAAGCAAACAAAAACTAATCTAATTAATAAACATTTTAAAGAATATAAATATTCCTATTTACAAATATATTAAGTAAAAATTTTTTTAATCTAAATAAAATTCGTTTTTTTTTTACAAAAAATGGTCAAAACACTATTTCTAAGCAACTTAAAGACAAAAATAATTAAAAAAATATGTATCGATTTTTTTTATAAAATAAGAATAAAATTTTTAGACTTGTTCAAGAAAGCAAAGCAGCCTGATTGAGTTAATTGAAATTGGTCAAATTTTTCCGGATATCTAATCTTGTTGGCTTTGATTAGCTCGCCTATTGAATTATATAGCGATAATTTAGAATATCCATTGTATACCAAGAAATTGTTCATTTTGTCCATGAAAACACTAGAACTAACCAGATCATCGACATCAAACTTGAGTAGAACTTCTCCTTTACCTTTGGATAAGACTATAATGCATCTTTCATGCTTTGTGAAAATTTTGTCCGATGTCACATTGACCACAGATCCCTGAATGTAAAACGATCGTTTTGGATTCTTTTTTTGACCAAATTTGGCAAGCTTAACCAATTCAAAACCATACTCACGAATATATGTTTTTTTCTGATCAGATAAAACATAAATATTTGCTTCATTCATAAGTACATTAGTTATCTCAAAGCTGATAACTTTTTGAACAATTAAATTTAGATTCAAATCAAATAAACGCATGTCATAATTTCTATTTCCATTTGAGAACAATACCAATATGTATTTGCCATTGGTATTACAGCAAAAAAAATAAAATAAATGATTATTTACTTCTATTTCATTAATTAGTCCATTATTATCTATTAATTGTAAGTAAGTAGTGTTAATTTTTCCATGGAAAACTTCTGTAAGCAAAAGAACCAAGTTTTGATTTAAAACTCTAATTTCTTTCCTTACTGGCTTGTACAGCAAAAAGTTGGTCAGGTTGAAAAATTTGTATTTAAATTCATTATTTAGAAAGGCTATTTTGTTTATTGAGTTATCGTTGTCATAGATTTCGTCAGCTCGGTTAATTCTTATATCTTGAACTTGCTCTGGCAAATCGTTGGTAGAAAGACCATGGTTTAGTTTGTTAATCAAGTCCAAAAACTTGTAATGAGCCTGATTTACCGCCAAATCATTTAAAACATGTTCTTTTAGACAGTAATTACAGGCTAAGCTTGGTAGGGTGGTGCTACAATTGGAACAAATGCTTTGTCCACATGGCAAAACTTTTGGTATTCGAATAAAAGAACTACAATGAAAGCATTTTTTTAATTCCTCTATTATTTGTAGGCTCATCTCTTTCTATATTCTTGTTTCCTAGAATGACACCCTTAAGAAGACTCGTATTATACAAAATAATTTAGCATAATTTTGGCCAAATTATTGAAATCGATTGCTCATAATTTATTGCAAGGGGTGGCAAGACTTTTTTCCCATACAGTATTTATCTACATTCAACTAATCAAAAAATATAGAAGCTTATTTATTTATTTAAATAATAAGTTATAATAATTTTTTGGAGTGAAGTGAACCAAAATAGAGAATATGAAAACATAATTATTCAAACAATTTCGAAAATTTAAACAGAAATTTATCTTAAATACCAAAAATGTAGATCTAACAGATAGATTAAGTAACTATGTTATGTAAACTATAATTTAGGATTTTGGTTGCTTCGGAAATTGGATTCTGTTAGCTATTGTTTGAATCAAATAGCGTTCAAGTTTTTATTAATAACAGTTTAAGATATATAAATGCTAAATTTAATTGCTCTAGCAATTAAAATGGCTGATTAACTTTTATCTAATTTCAACTTTAATTTACTTAATAAATTATTTTAATAATGAAAAAATTTATTTTTAAAAGTAAACAGATTTTCGTTTAGTTAGAGAATTGGGTAAACAACTATGACAAAACATTAACGACTTTAAATTAATTTAAAAAAAAGATACTTTCTACTAAAAATATACCTTGATGATAAACAAGTGAAAAATATATTCCCAGAAAGAAACTAGAACTTCTTTAGATATTTAAGAATGAATAAATATATATAATTTAAAAAAAAAGCCTTATATATTAAAAATTGATATGAACTAATTCTAGCATTTGAAAATAATTTAATTTAAATTTGAATTTATAGCAAATTAATTGAGTACTAATTTCAAAATTATAATTTTTCTTATAAAATTTAGCTTGGTAATAAATAATATCGATGACAGTATGGCCGAGTGGTCTAAGGCGCCAGACTCAAGTTTGAAACAAAACTTAAACAATGTGTGTTCTGGTCAGTGTATACTGGCGTGGGTTCAAATCCCACTGCTGTCAAATTTTTTCAAAAATTCAAAAATCAAAAATAAAAATTATAACCAGAATGATTTTTTTTATTTTAGATCAATAATTATAATTTTTATTCTCAAAAAATATTTTTTTATAAGATTATTAAATTTTCAAGTAGACGGAAGTAATTTTTAGTTGCATAAAATAAAATGAATGAAGCCAAGGTGATAAAAATTCTTAATTTGTAAGAATGTTCTGGAATGTCTTTCAATATAAATGTTTAAATAGATTAATTTTATCTAAGAAATTAAAATAAAATTTAATTAACATAAAAATAAGTACCATAGCTTTAGGGCCTTAGAAAGTTACCAAATTTGTTCCTAAATGCGACATTTTTGGTACAAATAGACAACAATTTAAGTAATTTGACTTTTAATCTAAAGATTAAAATTTGTCTTTAAAAATTTAAACATTTAATAAAGTTAAAACTGTATTAATTTTTGTTGATAAATTGGAACAAAATTTAAGCAAAATTTGCAATCAAAATTTAGCTTTAATTATTCTTAAAAAATTTAGATGAGTAATCAACATAATTTTCAATCTCAATAAATAAAATAAATACATACGAAAATTAATATGAATAAATCCTAAACAAAAAATAAAAGACTTTCGAAATTTCAAATATATTAAGGCCAAATAAAACTTAAAATTAATTATCATTTTTATACCAATTTTATTAATATTAAAACAACAAAAAATTAATTTCTTAATAGAGAATGCCTAATTAATATTGGAGTTTATGCTTAATAAAATAAGTTTTACTAGCTTGAAATGCATTCATCCACTGATAACCGTAATAAGCAGCCTCAATTTACCCGAGGATACTCAAAAGTTATCGCCAATGAAGAGATAACTCATGATTTGCGCTCAAAAATTGAAAAATCGTTCAAAAGCGACACATTATCTTCATCTTCGTCAACCTCTTCAACCAACAATTCTCGCCTCTACATCCAAAATGAATACTCATTTATGCTACCTGATCTAAATCAAGTCAAAGACTACAAGTTTCGCGAATACTTACACAACGACTTGATTGAGATACCAACCGAGTACGCTTTGACAGACTCGGGACACTTGAACTGGTGGACACAGAATGAATGGGAAGGTGTTTGCAAGCCACTTTATCCAATGAGCACATCTGGTGATGGAAATTGTCTCTTGCATGCGGCCTCTCTGTCCATGTGGGGTCTACACGACAGATCTCTTGTTCTACGCAAAGCTTTACACTCAACACTGGAAAATCTAAAGGAAAACGAGAGCCCGCTGTGGCGTAGATGGAAATGGGAACAAATGTGCCAAAATAAAAAGCTTAATCTCATTTTTTCTGAACAAGAATGGTCAAATGAGTGGAAAGCTCTTCTAAAACTTTCCTCATACAAACCTCGAATTTCACTAGATGGTATAGCACAAAAAGAAGCTGTTAATTTGGTCAATCAAGAAGGTCAGGTGTATTTTGAGAGTCTGGAAGAATTTCATGTGTTTCTTCTGGCTCAAATTCTTCAAAGACCCATTATCATCGTTTCTGACACCATGTTGCATGACTCGGATGGTCAGCCACTTGCGCCCATACCATTTGGCGGCATTTACCTACCGCTAGAATGCGAAATCCAGTCTTGCCAAAGATTTCCGCTTGTCTTGGCCTACGACTCGGCTCATTTCTCAGCCTTGGTCATGATGAACGACCATGACTTGGACTACTCTCAGATTCGCTACCCAAACATAAATGAACTTAACAAAATTCTACACAACCGAGCTCCCTATTCGTGCATACCTCTGACATATTCCAATAATGAAATGTTACCAATTCATTTTAAATTTGACCCTGGTGAAAACTTCGATTGGTCAAAATTTGACTCTACGCATTCATTAAGCAAAGACCAAGAAATGTTTTTGATTCAAAAATACCTGGACTTGGTACGCATTGAGCTACAAGACAGTGCATCAGTGATGAAAAAAAATTTACCAACCAATACCAGCGGCTACAAAATAAACATATGTAACATAAAAGTAAATGAGCCGTACCGAGTCCAGCAGTCTAAATCGAACAAGATACAACAGTTTTTTAACAACATGTTCAAGGTAAAACAAAATGAGGACAAATACGAGAAAAAAATTTTCAACATAGATAAAAATATGAATCTTCGAAAGAGTATAAAGACTAAAACGTTTCTCAAGACCCTTAAAGGTGGAAAAATAATATCCAAAGAAGAATACAAGCCGGAAACCAATGATTTAAATGGTCAGCCGGAATTTTTGAGCTATTCTAAAGTAGCCGAAGGAATCGGAACCACCGAGCCCGAACAGACTATTTTCCATAAAGTAAAAGAGTTCAATTGTTGGTCTGATGTGTTCAGTTGGCTCAATTATGGTAACAATTCACAAAAAAATATGCTCTGCTGTAAGCTCAATCTCATAAAGCCTCCTAAATATGACATCATTATTAGCAATTATATCGATTCAGCTAGCCAAAAGTACAATACTTTGGTAAAACAAAATGAGGAGCAAAAAAATAAAACAGTCTTTTATTCCCAAGAGATTCCAATTACACACTTGAATGGTGATAATCAAGTAATTCGAAACATTAATATAAAAAATACACTTAAAAATGATAATCCGGTACAATATAGCTACAATCATCAACAAGACCGACAAAGAACGAGTTATTACTAGAGGAATTTGTTTTATTTATCATTTTATATCTGTACATATAAATTAGTATTTATTTTGTATTATTTTGTAAAGAGTTGTTGAGTACTTTTAATCATTTAGAAAACTCGAAGCATACATTAAACAATTTTAATTTAAAATTTAATTAACTTATCCATATATTATGGCAAGAGATTAATTATACTTTGAGTTTGTTGTGTCATAAGTTGACAGTGGTTAAAATTTTGGAAAAATTGTTAAAAAATTATCTAATAATGCAATAATTAATAGATACTATAAAGCTTTAGTTAGTCTAGATTCTAATTTTATCTCTTTTATAATTTTTTAATTTTTGCCATGTGGAATTTTGTTCATTTAAATGAGTCATATTCAATTGACTGAGTGATAGAGCGATTTTTTAATTTAAAGTAAAAAAAAAACTCTTACTGGCACACACCGAGAATGTATTTTAAATATAGTAAAATTTTATCAATAAAAAAAAAATATCGGACTATTTTATTAAATAAATTTTTGAATATGTATTTTTTAATTAAATAACAGATGACACTGTTATCTAGAAATATGTTGGAATTTTTTAAATAATGTTGCTTTGGGGTTTGTTTAGTTTTTTGGTAAAAATGGGAAATGAAGGCAGTGCTATGGAAAGAAATTTGTTTAATTTAAAATTTGCGGCAAAAGAGCTCGAGAGAAGTGCCAAAAAGTGCGAGAAAGACTCGGTCAACGAGAAGCTAAAGCTCAAACGAGCCATTGAGCAAGGAAATATGGAAGGTGCTAAGATTTATGCCGAAAATTCAATCAGAAACAAGAATCAAGCTTTGGCATTTAGGCGTATGTCGTCAAGAGTAGATGCTGTGTCACAGCGAGTCCAAACCGCGCTGACTACCAAAAAGGTCACACATTCTATGGCCGGTGTGGTCAAGAGCATGGAAGCAGCCATGAAATCTATGAACTTGGAGCAGATATCCAATCTTATGGACCGTTTTGAACAGCAATTCGAGAGCTTGGACGTGCAATCGAATGTGATGAGCGATGCCATGCAATCGACTACAACTATGACCACTCCGCAGAATGAAGTTGACTCGCTGATGCAGCAAGTGGCTGACGAGGCCGGCATTGAGCTGAACCAAAATTTACCACAGGCAAACCAATCGGCTCTCGGTGTATCCACTGCGTCACAGGACCAAGACGAGTTGACGCAACGTTTGGCCAAGCTACGTCAGACTTAATTTATGTACTAGTTTGTATAGTTGTATTTAACTTACATGAACACTTATTTTTAATCAATTCTTCATCGAGGATTTTTATGTTGCTAAGCTACTTGAAATTATTCTAAATAAAATCATATTAATTTAAAATTATTTTTTTCATTTTATTCAATTACCAAATAAACGGGAGATAATGCCAGCAAAAAATAAAATACAGGTAAACTTATTTAAATATTTCTGGTCCATAAATCAAGCCAAACAATTTTCATTTAAATGAATTATGCTTGAGCCTATTATTGTTATTTTCTAGTAATAACAAGTTAAAAAAAATAAACTTTTTAAAAATTTATTTACAGTTTTTAAATTAAATTATTAAATTATTTTTTAAATTTTTTTCTTAACACTGGACGTGTCATTGCAACATTCGTTCCCAAGCTATGGTATGAAATAATAAATTAAATTATTACAAGCTAAAGAATACTTATTTTAATTTTTGATAGTAGAGAATACTTCATAAATACATAATTCACATGGTCATCATTTAATCCTGGTCATTCTATATTAAGGGGACATGTATTATTCTTAATAGATTAACTCAATATGTGCCATCTCATTAAAGATATGTTTATGTATGTTTATAATTTAATTAATTAGACTCAAAATGATAAATATGGTCTGTTTAGATTAAAAGTTAAAATATTAAACTTAATTTAAAATTGAGAATAGAAACTTGGATAAAAATTATCAATAAAACCTATCTTATAACATATAGGATTTTTATTAATTTAAATTAATAATTTAATTATTTATTTTTTTATCTTAAATTTAATTAATTCTACAGCAAGAGGTACACAAAGAGCCAGAAGATCACCTATTATGGAAATACTTAAATCAAGACGATTTGAACCAAATGGAAAACATGGAACTAGCTAAATTGGAAGACTTTTTAGCAGAAAAATTCCATTTAAACGAATACGAGACTGATTTAAAACAGGCATGCTTCTTGGACTATTTTCTGACCCAATATTGGTGGGCCAGGAAAGAAAAAAGCTTCAATTTGGAACAAACATCGTCTTTTTTTTCCATTGCATACAATCTAATGGAGAATCTAAAAGATAAAAAATACAAATTTGTTGAAAATTTAGAAGATCTTAATCTAATGCTGTCAGTTTTGAACGAACGCATAAGATTATTTTCCGACCAACACTTAAAAGACATCATCCAACATTTCTCAACAGCTTTTTTCCAAAATACAAAGTTGTATCTTTTTGTTATCGAAGAAGAACAAAATGAAATAGTTGTAAGCAAAGAAATTGAAGTAGAATGTCCAGAATTGCCTAGTTTGCCATATCCACCTCCGCTTGACGAGGCATTGCCAAATGATTTATACCAAAAGTATATTCTCAATATTCCCGACGAACCGAGCGAAGAAGAAAAGCTCAGGCAAGAACTCGAAAAGCCCGAAAGCATTTCGTTGCCAGATGAAGTATTGGAACAAATACATGACAAATTCGAAGGACTTGATATAGATGAGGCAAAAAAAATTATCTTCGAAGTTACTAATGAATTAGTCACCGAGCTAAAAGTAGATTTTAAATCCAATTAAACTCAATTAAATTAATAAACATTTTTTATAGGATGAAATGAGAACAAAAATCAAAAATCGTGAAGCTGCACTTTTGACTGAATTGGCAAAAAGTGCAAAGAAAAAATAAAATTTTATTTTTATTTAATTAAAAAAATACATATTTTTATAAATAAAGAATATTTTAATATTTATATGGTTCATATCTTTTAAAAGTAAAAACAATAATTAAAATAGCTAAAATTACAACTCCACTCAATGAAATAAACGAAACACGAGGTCCATATAATCCGTATAAATAGGATACAACAATAGGGCCAACAGCTCTCGACAAACTTCCAAAGCTTGTCAAAATTCCCATCATAAGACCTTGGGGTTTGGGACCCAATAGCTTGGAATAAATGGCAAAGGACATGACATTAGCTATTGAATATCCGGTTACTAAAAGAGCAAAACCAATTAAAAATTGGAATAGTTGAACAATAGGTGTATAAAAACACCAATCATAGTCCAATGGGCAACCTCTAGGAGGCTCTATTGACGGTGTTTGGTAGCTGATTGTTGACATATTGACTGGTGGTGTGGAAGTTGAATTTTTTCCTCCTGGCTGAATAGCTAAAATTGCTGATAAATAACATAATATTAAGAAACTAAAATTAGTTAACTTGGTATCTGTACTGATGGAAAGTCGCTTCCCCATGGTAAAAATACAACAACTGCTATAAATAAAATAATATAGCCGAAAAGCATTAATGTCTTTTCTTTAAACCTTGGTCAAACCAATAAATTAAATTTTATTTATCTATTAAAAAATTGATTTACTTTTTGGTCAAAAATTTGCTGCTCAATACAACAATGACTCCTAATATACCAAAACCACCTAGGATCAGTCCATTGTAAAGAGTAGCTTCACTTTTAGACCATGCATACATATCAATGGTTAATGGTGTGCTTAGTCTTAATTAAGTAGTAATGTAATAATGAACCAACTTTTTAATTAAATTAAATTAATTTACGTTTCGAAAAAACTGAATATAAAACAGTTTATAAAAAATAATATCAATGCCAAAATTATGGCAGTATGATCCGGTGGTGGCATGTGTTTGTACGATTCGCTCAAATCTTTAGATAAATTATCTTAATAGATCTCTTTTTATTAATAAAATTAACCTGCTGAATTAATAGATAAATATTTGTCTACTTTTTTATTTTCAATTACAACATATTCATTGAATTTAAACGCAACTATTCCAATTAGTATAAAATAGATGAAAATAGACAAAAATCCGGGACTGGTATAGAAATTCAGATGAAAGCCTTTGACATTAATAATCCCTGGGAAGCCGACTGGGACCAGAATGGCTTGGAGAACAGGACCTCTAATTAAATTAATAATAAATAGCTCTAATTGATTTTTTCTTTATTTACAAAATAAATCCAAGACCCTGGCATGCTGAAATATTTGCCAGAACAGCAGTCCGCTCACTTAAATTAGTAGCCGATGAAGCATAAGATCTTATAATAGCAGCAGTCGCTTTATAATTAAATTATTTTAATTTTTTTTTTAATTTTCAATTATTTACATGCGCCTATTCCAATGACAAATCTAGAAAAAAGCATCCATATCTTTGGTCGGCCTAATCTGGCATCATTGATATCTTGTAGATAAATATAAATCAAATTTCCAAGTATAGTAACCACCATTGTTGCTAAAATGGGAATCTTATGGCATGATATTCTATTGCTCCAGTATCCAAACAGTGGAGAAGATAGTAGTTGACCAATGCTGAATGAAGAAACAATCCACCCGAAAAACTCTGTATCTGTGGTTTCATCTATCTTTTAAAAGAGGCTAAAACATCAAAAAAAATAAACTTTTTTATCAATTTTTTCTTACTATTTGCAAAAATGGCCATATTGAAGAGATGGTGATGGTAAATGAGACAGCCGAAAGGAACATACAAACATAGCATACTTTAATGGAAAAAAATCTGTCCTTATTTGCTTCTTCGGTTTCTTGAGATGGTACACAATAGCGAAATCGTTGATTTCTAAAAAAAAAAGTTAACAAAATATTATTTTTCTTATCTATCTAACTTTATTTTGGGCTTGGTTATATATTCAGGTAGTTGCTGATTTATTGAGCCATAATTTTTTAACAGAGGCGAGTTTTCATCCATTATTATTTAGCTCTTTTTTAAAAATAATTTTTTAATTCTCAAATTAACTTAATTTTAAAGATCACATTTCATGTGACTTTTTCATGAGGATTTTTTTATCTATTATGCAAAATGAAGAGATAAAACCAAGTTCATTTTTAGATCAGCTTTCGGAACTTTTGACAGAATTTGGTAATTTTTATATTTATGCTAAATTTTATTGCCAAATGATAAGATTTAGGTGAGAAAATGTCATTTGCCATACTTCTTATTACAAAAAATGAGTTCAGCTCAATATAATAATATTTGTTAAATAAAAGTTTTTTTTTAATAAAAAAATGATATTTAAATCAATTTATTCAACTATTTTGTTCAGTATTTTGGTCGGTGCATGCTTTGGTATTGACCAAACATTGCTTCAAAAAGAAATCAACGATGTCCAGAAATATATACAAACTATTCTAGGCTCAAATCGCCAAGCGTAAATCTGCTTTTTTTAATCAAAAATTAAATTTAAGCTAAAATTAAGAAATGTTTGTTGTAAAATTGATCCTCCATCGATTCCAATTTTTTCAAGTGACGGCCACTTGCTTCATTATGAGCAAGCACCTTGTCCACAACAGTACAAGACTTGCTGCAAAGGCTTCATAAGCATTCTAGGATATTGCATTGGTATTTTGAAAAATTACCAAAAAAATTAGGCCTTAATTACTTAAGAGTTATTTAAAAGGACTTGAAGAAGCTACCGAAATGTTACCAACATGGCAGCAGCTTGCCGAATCTCAAGGTATTTCATTGTCAGAGGCAATTCAGTTATCTGGTTTTTTGGGTTAAATTTATAAATTCAATAAAAATTTATCAATTATTTTTTTTATTTTTTTTAATGTTTACTAAAATTACACTAAGCTTGGATAATTTGGAAAATTTGTTGCTTCAACGAGCAAAGTATTTTAACCATTGTTTAAGTGATTCTTATTAGCGATAAATTATCAAATTAGTGTCAACACAATTTGCTAAGTGCAGTTTCCGTAAAAGAATGGTTTATCTAAAATAAACACACCATATCCCCTGGACTTAATTCCAAAAATTTGCCAATCTGTTTATTGTATTTTAGCAGTCAATCAAATACAAAATCAAATTGTCTAAATTTGGTCTTGACTATAAATAAAAGCTTACAAAATATTGACATTATTTAGAAAAAAAAAATATCAAAAATGATGAAAATTATCTTATTACTTTTAATAGTTATCATTCAAAATATTATTGATATTGAATGTCATGGTTTACTAATCGATCCGCCAGCTAGAAGTTCAGCTTGGCGCGAGAATCCAAAAGCATTTCCAAAATATTATTTTGACAATCAAATGTTTTGCGGAGGATTTGAAACTCAATGGGGAAAAAATAGTAATATAATTTATTTTTTGACAATGTTTATAATTGAATAAAAGAGGGACGATGCGGAATATGTGGTGAAGATTGGAGTGGACCTCGATTATTTGAAAAAGGTGGCAAGTACTATACCGGCAAGAAGGTAAGAACATACAAAGAAAATGAAGAAATTGAAGTCAAATCAGAGGTAATTGTCTGTTTTTTAAATTTTATTTTTTAAATTTATTTTAATAGATAACTGCCAATCATGAAGGTTTTATTGAATATAGAATTTGTAATGTGGATAAGATAGATGGTGGCGAAGCGACCCAGAGGTGTTTAAACAAAATGCTTCTTAGAGACAGATATGGCAGATCAAGATTTAGAGTTTTACCAAATTTTGTTGGAGTCATAACAACAAAACTAGTCTTGCCAAAGTCATTTACTTGTAATCATTGTGTCATCCAATGGCGATATCATACAGCAAATAGTTGGAATACAGATCGATACACGGGAAGAAACTGTAAAGGATGTGGACCTCAGGAAGAATTTTATGGTACTTATTGTAAAATTGGTTGAAATAAAAGCTAACCATAAATTTAAGGCTGTGCTGATGTTCAAGTATTAAAATCGAGAGGATCCAAGAGTAAATTTGGAAGAGAAGAAGCAGATTCTTCTTCTAGTCAAGAGCAAAATGATTCTGGACTACTAATTGATTTGTTAAATGAGTTACTTAAGCTAAAAGAGCAAAAGGAAAATAATGAAAAAAGAAAAGTTGAAGATAATGATGGAATTACTGCATATCTTGGTATGCCTTATGCTTACCAAAAGAGAAAAGCTACTGATGCTAACCAAGCAGAGATAGCTGAAGAATCGGACATTGAGACAGGTGATCCAGTTGAAGATGAGACATTGGCTTCGCGAGAAACCGGCGGATCAAGTGATACAATTGTTTTTCCAGATGAACCTAGACCAAGTGAAGAGTTTACAAACAGAGGTATTGTAAATTTCGATGGATCATCTAGTGAGGAGAGGTCAAATTCGCTTATATATGCCGATGAAGCTAGGCCATATGATGAATTTGAGAATAGAGAAGAGGAACATGTCGGTATTCCACTTGAAGGTACCAAAAAGACCAAATCAGGCAGAGAATTGTACTTAGAGTTATTAAAAAGAACTTTAAAAAGAAAATTGACTGATATAAGAAAAAAATAGATCAAAATTAGATTTTTTTAATATGATTACATTTTTAAAATTTTTTCAAAAAATTTATCAATAAAAAAATTAAAAAGTAATTTTATAATTTCATTGAAGATAAAAAAACGAATGTTCATTTTGTAAAGGATTTCTCGAATAAAATTTTTATTTCTAGTCTAATGATTAAACTAAAATTTTTAAATAGAGACAATGGACTGAAAAATGCTCTTTAAATTATCACGTTTTTTAAATTATTAATTAGTAAATATTATGGGTTTAAGAGAAAAAAATGTCAAAAAATTTATTAAATTATTTCAAACTTCACAGACCTTTAAAGAAATGATTAAGAGAATAAGGCTAAAATTAAGTTTAAGTTTAACAAATATTTAGATTTTAAGAATATTTAAACAGAATTAATTATTAAAAGATATCTTTAAATATGATTGAAAAATATTTTCTATAAATAAATATTAGAAATATTTACTAAGTTGGTCTCACTTAAGACATTCTTGATTAAAGAAAAATTTCAGTAATAAATAGATAAGATTGGATGCACTAGTGCAAAAATTATTAGAAAAATTATTTTAAAAAATCTTATTCTTTATTCTTTATTCTGATAGAGTGACAATTTGTCGGTATAAGACGAGGTGGCCGAGTGGTTAAGGCGATGGACTGCTAATCCATTGTGTTTTGCACGCGAGGGTTCGAATCCCTTCCTCGTCGATTCTTTTTTAGATTTGATAAAAAGACTTTTTTTCATAAATAAAATAGATAAAAAAAATTTGACAGCAGTGGGATTTGAACCCACGCCAGTATACACTGACCAGAACACACATTGTTTAAGTTTTGTTTCAAACTTGAGTCTGGCGCCTTAGACCACTCGGCCATACTGTCTTATTGATTATCTAATTTTAATTTATTTTTATTAGTTTAAATTTTTAGAAAATATGCACAATCCAATTTTTTTATCATAATTAATAAATAAGATAATTTTTAAACCAAATTTTTTTTCATAGAGAGAAATCTTGGTTGATACATTTAAATTTATTTTTTTCAAAATTAAAGCATTAAATTTGATTAGATTATTTTATTTCATTAATTAAAATCCTAATCGAAATTAATTTAATCGAAAAGGTTATTATATTTTGTTATCATAAATATGCTCTAGTGTAAATATAAATTCCTCACTTTAATAAAAAAGAGCAAATTTACTATTTAAAACACTTTTATGAAAAAAAATTGTCAAAACATATAAAAATATCTCCTTATTATTCAAATAACAAAATAAATTTCTTTACAAAAAAAATAATGGACAAATTTAAATTATTTATTTATAAAAAATAGTTATTAAAATACAACATAAAAATTAATTAGATTTTCTTTTTTATCTATCTTAATACACCTGTATTTAAATAGAATTCTAAAATTCAGTTATAATTGTAACTTTATCTTAACTTTAAGTGCTCTTTTAAATTTAAAAGATAAATTATTTTGACGAATATTTGTCTTAAATGTTTTCTATCTAAAGATTAAAAAAGTAATCTAATAAAAAAGTGATAATTTAATAATCTTTAAAACAAAACCTTATTGTGTGATAAATTTTTTCTTTTTAAAAAATCGATCTATTAAAAAAGAACAAAAATTGTATATAATCGATTGAATAATCAAACTTAATGTCAATACAACATAATTTTGCCTATAATTATAAATTTTAAATAGAATTCAAAACCAATTTAAATATAAATAATATATTTGGTTGAAAACAATTTACTTTAAACAAAAGTAGTAGACAATGAAGACAAATTTTCCTGATTTCTTAACCAAAGAATTTAGAATTTTTAATTTGATTAGTTCTATAAAGTTTCTTTATTGCAAAATAATTTGTTTTTCATGTATAAAAATAAATTAAAATTAGATAATCAATAAGACAGTATGGCCGAGTGGTCTAAGGCGCCAGACTCAAGTTTGAAACAAAACTTAAACAATGTGTGTTCTGGTCAGTGTATACTGGCGTGGGTTCAAATCCCACTGCTGTCAAATTTTTTTTATTTATTTTATTTATGAAAAAAAGACTTTTTATCAAATCTAAAAAAGAATCGACGAGGAAGGGATTCGAACCCTCGCGTGCAAAACACAATGGATTAGCAGTCCATCGCCTTAACCACTCGGCCACCTCGTCCTTTTACAACCATCCAAATTTTTAAAAAATAAATAAACTAATAAACTAAATAACTAATCAAAAATATTTATAAAATTTTTTGCCATAATAAATTCCTCAACCTATGACATTATTTTAAATTTTCTAAATCTAAGTTTTAAAATTATTTTTAGATATATCCATCTTAAAGCTAAATATAAATGTATATACAATTGTTTGAATAAAAAAATATAATTATTCATATATTAACTTAAAATTATGATACATGATTAAAATAGCTGATATCCAAAATAATGTAAAATGGCGAACTAATATCGCAAAACTATTCAAACCCTTCGCGTTCAGTCTTAATCATCTCATTCATCATTCTTATTTTTAGATAGTTATTCGTACAAATTATCCTCTTGTTAAAAAGACTTAATTTGTACAAGTATATTAAAAATCATGTGATTTTACTTCAAAAATTGTATAAAAACTTAATATATAATTTATTTGTGTCTACTTATTTTATTTTGGTTTAAAATTGCGCATTCTCAAAACTTGTGTATATGTTTATTACTTTTAAAATGGCAGTCTAATGTTAATTGTTACCTAATATTGCGTTTTATTAATTTTAAATTTTGGAAGGAGAGACCACATAACTTGGCAAACAATCCCCTATTTCTTTCATATAAATACCAATGTAAAATAAAAAATATTTTATTATTCTAGAGACGAAATTGAACAATGAAATTTTTGAGCATAGGATTTTTGTTTGTGGCGCTGATTTGCATGAGCCATGGTTCAGCGTTGAGAAAAGATGGTCTTTTGCAGCACTTGTGGGAAAAATTCAAAAAGTCTCATGGCAAAAGCTATCTGAGCAATGAACATGAACAAGAACGATTTGGAATATTTGAGCAAAATGTTGAGCTAATAGAAAAGCACAACAATGAGTACTCAATGGGACTGCACAGCTACACACTTGGTGTCAATCCGTTCACAGACTGGACCTTGGAAGAGTTCAAAGAGCACATGCTTGGAACTAAATATAACAAAACTCAAAGAGGCTTGAGTCTGGGAAATTTTGTCAGATTGCCAAGTAACATCAAGGTGCCGGATGAGGTTGACTGGAGAAAAGAAGGCGCTGTTACTGAGGTAAAGAACCAAGGTCAATGCGGCTCTTGCTGGGCTTTCTCCACCACTGGTTCTGTCGAAGGCGCTACTTTCAGAGCTACAAATAAGCTCGTATCCCTGTCCGAACAACAATTGGTTGACTGCTCAAGCAAATATGACAATCACGGATGCAATGGTGGCTTAATGGTAAATTCAGCAATATTTAAATAGTTTTCTCTTAAATGTTTATTTTATTAGGATAATGCTTTTGAGTATATAAAAGACAATGGCGGTTTGGATACAGAAGAGTCTTATCCATACAGTGCTCATCAAGGAAAATGTAAATTTGACAAAAAAAACATCGCTGCCACTGTGTCGGGTTTCGTGGACGTTCCAACCGGTGACGAAGATGCATTGAAAGAAGCCTTGGCAACTGTTGGTCCAATTTCGGTTGCTATTGATGTCGAAGACAAGTTCATGTTCTACAAAGATGGTGTTTTTGTTGATAAACGTTGTGGAAATACCATGGGAGATTTGGATCATGGTGTGCTTGCTGTCGGCTACGGAACAAATACCACCAATGAAGGAGAATCAGTAGATTACTGGATTGTTAAGAACAGCTGGGGTCCACATTGGGGTGAGAATGGATACATCCGTATGGCCAGAAACTTGAAGAATATGTGCGGTATTAGCACTGCTGCCTCATATCCATTGGTAAAGGATCAAAGAAACTAATGGAAACACAATGCCAAATGTATAAACTTTTTTGAACTATGTTTGTCTCTTTTTTTGGAATAATTTCTCTTATTTTTGATTAACCTATCTTTGTAAACAAATATTTACAATGAATCAAATCTATAAAAAAATCTTAATTTTTAGGTCTGAACTTTGGATTTTTCAACTTAAAAAAAAATTAACTTTTAATCTCTTTCTTTCAAGGCTTTATAAAAGTCTTTTGTTATAGTCTAATAAAAATTTAAATCGATTTAAAATTTTTTAAAATTATCTCTCAAAAATTGTCATATATTATTAAAGATATTAACTTTAGCCTCCTCTTTAAGATTTTTTTTCTTTTTTAAAAAAAAAATTTTATTTGTCATTAATTTAAATTGATCACTTAAAAATAAGAAAAAATTGGCATAAGTGGTTCTTGACCATTTGGTAACAATATCATATAAACTAAAAATGCTTGCTCAAAGTAAAAGAAGTAATTAAGTCTAAAAAAGAATCGACGAGGAAGGGATTCGAACCCTCGCGTGCAAAACACAATGGATTAGCAGTCCATCGCCTTAACCACTCGGCCACCTCGTCTTATACCGATAAATTGTCATTTTACCATGAATCTAAATTAAAATTTAAATTTACCTTTTTTAAAATTAATTGCAAGCAATTTTAATTTTAATGATTGATTTTAATTATTCACAAATATTTATAAAAAATTCTTTTTAGTTTTACAATGGTTGTACTGGAGTAAAAATCCTTGCCATGTTAAAAGGAGTTCAAGCCGGTCAAAACAAAGTATCTGATTTTTTTTTATTTAATGTTAAATTGATTTAATTAATTGATCATTCAAATTGTTAAAGAGTATGGGAATATAATTTAGTTATTTTTGAAAAAATGCAAAATTTTAAGCAAAAATTACATTAAAATCATCTGAAATGAGATTATTTTATTTCAAAAATAATCAATTTAAAATCAATATTAAAATTATTTTAAGACAAATTAAAACTTAATAAACTTAATAAAAGATTAATAGAGTTAATTGAAAAATTGTTTGTTATAAGATTTAAAAAAAATTTCTAAATTTGCTTTTGTCACCCTCCTCTTTTCGCAACCGGGCTTGGGACCGGCTTTGGCAGAGTTATGACGTACTATCTGCAGAGGGTCAGCTGTACAGCAGATTCTCGCTCCTTTCGGATTCTATACTGGGAGATGGTCGAAGCCAGCGGCGCCCTCATACGACAAGACTTGGACAAAGACCCGTAGGCCTATGTACCCGCCATACAGCTCTTCTGCAGAATACGTGAAAGACCACATGCACATACGATGCATGTGGCTGCCACCACCCTCCTCTTTTTTCATCAGGGCTTGGGACCTGCGGATCGGCAGAGTTATGGTGACTGCTCTTGGTCCAATTTTAAAACAAAATTATTTTTTTCTAAATTTCAATTTTAAAAAATGAACTGATTTATTCAAAAATGTCATGCTATTTCTTAAATTTAAAAACTGGTCTAAAAAAGGTCACCAATGTGAAATTAAATATCTTTAATACTTGCCAGATTTTTTTATTTTTTTTGAAAATTTTGAAAATAAAAAATTAAATTTAAAAAATTAAAATTAAAATGTTTTAAAAAATTTCAATTTTAAAAAATGGATTGATTCTTCCAAAATGACATCTTAGAATTCAACCTTGCTGAACTGTCGAACAAAAATCTTCAAAACCTTACAAATTTAGTTTTAATTTTTTACTATTGTTATAAATTTTAAATAGAATTCAAAACCAATTTAAATAAAAATAATATATTTGGTTAAAAAAATTTTTGATAAACAAAAATAGTAGACAATGAAAACAAATTTAAATTTTGTTGTTTTAAAACAATAGTTTAATTTCCTAATTTTTTAGCCAAAGAATTTAGAATTTTTAATTTAGTTGGTTCTATAAAGTTTCTTTATTGCAAAATATTTTTATTTTCATGAATAAAAATAAATTAAAATTAGATAATCAATAAGACAGTATGGCCGAGTGGTCTAAGGCGCCAGACTCAAGTTTGAAACAAAACTTAAACAATGTGTGTTCTGGTCAGTGTATACTGGCGTGGGTTCAAATCCCACTGCTGTCAAATTTTTTATCTATTTTATTTATGAAAAAAAGTCTTTTTATCAAATCTAAAAAAGAATCGACGAGGAAGGGATTCGAACCCTCGCGTGCAAAACACAATGGATTAGCAGTCCATCGCCTTAACCACTCGGCCACCTCGTCTTATACCGACAAATTGTCATTTTACCATGAATCTAAATTAAAATTTAAATCTACCTTTTTTTAAATTAATGAGAAAAAAATTTAATTTTAATAATGATTGAAACTAGATAGATTGAATTCTTTAAAATTTGTTTGTATTATTTAGTTTTATTCTTTTTAAATAAGAAATTAAATTAAATTTTTGCTTTATTTGTTAAGTGTAATCAAGCCAATTTTAATTATTAATGTCTAGAAATTACTATTAATTCATTCACGTTAAAATTAATTGAGAATTAAAATTATTTGACGTATATTTGCCGAGCTAATTTTTGTATTATAATGTAATATTTTGTTTTTAATTAAGGATCAAATTTTTAAATTAGTTTATAAGCTTTAATCTTTCTGATTTTATTTAACAGTTTTATATCAAAAAATTCATTATATTTAACATATTTTTTATAAGGACATTTTTACCAGATTAAACTCGAATTTCAGAACATCTTAGAAAAATTTATTTTTTAAAAGTTAAAAAATTGTTGTTCTGTAAATGTGACATGACCAAGAATATTGTAAAAATTTTACTTGGCAGATTGTACCAAATACCGTGGACCAGGACCAGTTTTTAAATTTAAGAAAAAAGTTTTGGTAATTTTTAACCACTTGTTATATTCTAATGTACCAATATTTTACAAAATCTTAATTAGACATTGCATTTTTTAATATATTTTATTGTATCAAAAATTTAATGAATTTTAAAAAAATCATAAAATTTTCTAAAAATTTAAATGTTTCATCATATTCAATAAATATTTTAATAATCAATCTATTATTAAATAAAATTTTAAATTTTCAATCTATTTAAAACTTAATCTAATCTTTTTTTTTCAAAGTTTCATCTTTTTTGTCCTCATAGAATATAGATTTTTTAATCAAGGTTTTTCTCTCTAAATTTATTCTCCTTATCCAAATTAAATAGAGAATTTGTTTGGCAAATATTAAGCCAAAGAATAATAAAAAAGCCATTTTATCAAAAAAATATCCCAACGAATCTTCTAATACTGAATTGGACGCGGCCAAAATCGAGTGGTAAATAAACATAAAAGATATTAATGTAATTGATGATAGACTGTATTTGTCCAATGATGTAAGATAAGAAACTGTTGGCAATAATCTTGAAATAAGAGCTTTGTAGCTAACAGACGAGAGAAGCATTGTTGCTGTCGATGGCAGCCTTGAGCTTGCTGATTTAAAGTCAATTACAAATGGACCAAGAGAAGCAAATGATATGAGAACAATTGGCAAAATTGCATTCCAATAAAAATAGCCAGGCGAACGAAACGCTTGACAAGTTATTTGCACACCCGGATATGTTTTTTTGCCAAATGAATACTCTCTATTAACTTTTTCCAAGCTAGCCTTCACAACCTCATGTAAATACCAATTGCTTTTTTCCAAATTGTTGGATATTTTTATCCGTGACAATTCCTCTTGCATTAAAACCAGGTTAATTTTTTTTTCCGATTTCTTGCTCAGTATCAATATACTCAAATTTTGAATGTCTAAGGGAAAATTTTCCAATTCCAAATTTTCCCAAAATATGCCTTTTATCTTTTGTACTTCAACAACAAAATATTTTTTAGATTCTTGTTCAATTATTTTACGAAATAGTTCATGTTTAGATTCACTTAAGGCATTTTCGATGTATAATTCCGGTGTCCATTCTAAAGTATTCGGATCTTGTTTAGAATTTTTTACGCTTGGATCGAACCATTTAGATTCTATTAAGATTTCGGCATGAAATCTTTGATTTAATGTGTCAATTTCATATATTTTTGTAAAGCTAACTCGGACATTGACATCAATTGGGTCATGATTATCATTACCACTTGTGATGTATTCCATTATTAGACAAATTTTTATATTTATTAAATTATTTTGTTATAAAATATAAAAATATAATAAATAAACGAAATAAACTCTTTCAATTTTACATAAATTATGATACTATTACTTTAATTTGAAGTAATTAAATTATATTTTGGCTCAATGCTTTCTCAGCTAAAAGTTAACCTCTGATGGAATAATAATAAAGATAAAATTAAAATGGATAAAATTATCAAGAGATATTATCATTTTTTATTAGTAAATCTGTATGAGACGATAAAAATCTTTTAAAAATTAAATAAAAAAAATTATTGTTTTTAAAAAATTTGACAGCAGTGGGATTTGAACCCACGCCAGTATACACTGACCAGAACACACATTGTTTAAGTTTTGTTTCAAACTTGAGTCTGGCGCCTTAGACCACTCGGCCATACTGTCTTATTGATTATCTAATTTTAATTTATTTTAAATTTGGTTTCGTATTAAATTTTCTAAATTAACAAATAAAAACCAAAAAATAAGACATCTTTTTTTTTGATTTAAAATCAACTGAGATAAAAATTTTAGGATAATATTTTAGAAACTCAAAATTTATATATTATCATTTATTTTTTTTAATTTGAAAAATCAATATAAAAAAATTCAATTACAAATAATAAGTAAGACAGTATGGCCGAGTGGTCTAAGGCGCCAGACTCAAGTTTGAAACAAAACTTACAATGTGTGTTCTGGTCAGTGTATACTGGCGTGGGTTCAAATCCCACTGCTGTCAAATTTTTTATCTGTTTGTAAAAAAAATTTTTTTCCTTTAATGTCCATTTAAATTTTGCCAAAGATTTTTATCTAATGCTCTCAAATATTTATTTAGTCATATAATTTAATTTACAAAAATATTTTTTTAATTTATCAATTGTAATTATATAAACACTAAAATATACAAAAATTTTCCCGTAGAAATTTATTCGATTGTCTTTAATTCAACATTCGATTCAGACGTTGTAACCATATGATTTCTTGATTCACTTATCCGCAACTTATTTGGCTGGGGTTCTTTAATTTTTTGCCTTTTTCTATATACCTTGACACCAATATAAATTGAGTAAGTTATAAACAACAATAAAATAATTGGCGAACTAATTAAAAGTATGATTTGTCTATTTGTTATAGAAGAAGGTGGTACATAACTTAGAGTTGGATTTGTCCATCTAGTCACTTCAATATTCTTTTCAATCGGACTATCATAAATGGTATTATTTTTTTCGTGGATGGGAAAAGCTTTGTTTTTTTCTAAAACAAAAACTTAGTTTTATTTAGACTTTTAAACAATAAAATCAATTAAAATTTACTTATTAGAGGTAGCAAGACTTTAATCAACATTTGTTGTTAATGTGGTTAATTTTAGCTAAAAATTAGAATAAATAATAACTCTTTCACTTTTATAGGATTTGATGGTTTGAAAAAATGATAAAAAATTTAATAAATAACACAAAAAATTATAAGACAAATGAATTGTTTATTTAATTTTAAATTTTAGATTGAATTATTTGAATTGATAAGATTAAACATCACGAAAATATCATGAAACTAGACTATTTTTTTTCTAAGAAGAAAAGCATTTATTTAATCTTTTTTCAGATAAATATAAAATTAATTCTTTAAAAGAAAAGCCTCACAAGATCTATTATAAAAGATAAAATTTATTAATTAACAAATTACGCCAAATTAAAATATATTTTTCATTTTAAAATAATGAAATTCGGTCAAGATGTTTTTGTGATAAGCGCGTCTTAATTTGATTTAAACATATCACTTAAAAATAAGAAAAATTTGGCATAAGTGGTTCTTGACCATTTGGTAACAATATCATATAAACTAAAAATGCTTGCTCAAAGAAAAAGAAGTAATTAAGTCTAAAAAAGAATCGACGAGGAAGGGATTCGAACCCTCGCGTGCAAAACACAATGGATTAGCAGTCCATCGCCTTAACCACTCGGCCACCTCGTCTTATACCGATAAATTGTCATTTTACCATGAATCAAAATAGAAAATAATTATTTAATTAAGGATCGAAATTTTTAATTAGTTCAATAAGCGTTTTTATCAATTGTGATAAAAACATTCTGATGGATAAACTTTTAAAATGAACTGAATTAAAATTTTTATCATTTGGTTTGAGCCATAATTAGCACCAACTATCTGATTATCCAATGCTTATCAAATAATTCATTCATATCTAATTGAATGTTTTTTATCATAAAATTTTGATTTATTCTTAAGTTTATCTCTTGGCAAGATTTGCTTTATTTCCATGGCATCTTAAAAATAATTTCGTTAATAGATAAATGTTACTTGTCGATAATTTTTTCTTTTTTTAAATTTGCCTTTGAGTATAAAAAAATAAATTTGTTTATTTTTATCCGCAAATAATTACTTTATTGATTTAATCACTTTATTTAAAACTAATTAAAAGAAAAAATATTTGAGCAATTTAAATAATACTTTTTTTGTTTAAATATTAAAAATTTAATACAAATAACAGGAACAACACAAAAAATTAAAAATCAAAATTAAAAGTAGAGATAAAAAAATTCTATATACATTCCTACTAATTAAAATATCTATTTGTTTACCGAGCTAGTGGATACACAATCATCATCGTTTTGATTACTTATCATACTTTGACTCAAATTGCTATAATTATCAACATTATCGACATCAAGTTCCTCCTCATCACCACCAGTATAATCACTTTCAGAATCATTGCTCTCATTTTTGGACCCTTCATCACTTGACTTGACCATCATCTTGTCTACATCGAGTCCAGTGTCAATAACTTTCATAGTCTTTGCCGCATTTACATCATTTTTAAGCTCTTCTATGTCCCGTTTTTGCTTGGCACGTCTGTTCTGAAACCATGTTATTACTTGAGCAGTGGTCAATTGAAGCTCATAGGCAATCCGGTCTCTATCATGTGGAGACAAGTACTTCTGGGTGCTGAACCGCTTTTCTAATTCAAATATTTGATTTGCTGTAAAAGCGGTCCTGTTTTTTCGCTTGCGTTTGAGCGCATCGTTTGGCACTTGTTTTGGTACAGGCTTTAGGGTCTCACTTCCGTCAAAACTGCTGCTCGAGCTATTCAGTCTTTTGTGTTCAAACACTTCCTGCTTTATCTCCTGTTGGAGCATGCCTGATCTATTAATATTGTTTGCCAAATTGAGCAATGCATCCAGTGGAGACACATTTTCACTTTCAGCTGAGTTTAACTTGTCATTCTCAAGTCTGATTCGTTTTGCTTTGAAATCTGTCTCAAAATTTTCCATTGATTTGCGTCCATTTAGCAGGTGGTTGTAGTAGTTGGAAAAAATAGCCAGCGAGTCTTCGCTTTTGAGCAAGCTTTGCATCGGATTGAAAAATTGGTTGAAAAAAACATTCGGATAGGAGTTCTTCAAATAGTGGTACTTGACCAGATCAGGATCAGAATGAGGCGTGAGCTCCTCGGAGAGACTTGAGGTTGACGTGCTTGAAACAAGTGATGCCGGACTCAAGCTTGGACTGGTCTTGCGGCATTCCGATTGGTAATGACTAAGTGTGCGCTTTTTGTGGTTCAATTCGGACTTTGGACCGGAACTGTCCAAAATATCATCTATCAAAAACGAATGCTTTGGCATTGCTGTCTACAATCTTAAAACGATAAAAATAAATAGGTTTATTAAGGGTGCATTGTCTTAGAGGCTAAGACAAGATAAGATTAGGTAACAGATAAAAGGAATACAGTTTTAACTAGCATTAAGATGGTATTATGAACACAAATCTGATGAAAAACGATAAAATTCAAAAGAGGAAGCACTAGCTTTTATTAATAGATAGAGATTTAAATTTCACAAAATACATTAAAATTTTTTTTTATATAAATTTTTTTATTTATTATAGTTGAGCAAAAAAAGAACCACCATTCAGTTCGTGACCATCTGACAAGTCTTAAGTTACCTTTTTGGTTAAAAAATAAAAAATAGAATAAAAAACTTGAGCTACTAAACGTGTTTAAATCATTTAACACGGCATACATAAAAGATTTGAAAATTAATATATATTCTTAAAAAAAAAACTAATAGATAAACAAATATATTCGATAAGAAAACAAATTGATTTTAAAATTTATGGCTTTTTACTTTAATTTTTTTTTTAAAGAAAAAATTTTAAATTATAAAGTGTGTTTGATCTTTGCATCATTAGAAATCGATTTTAGCCTAAATGAATAGATTGATAATTACTTTTTATGATATTCGCATTTATCATAAATATTTTTGAGCCTATCGTCTTAGTTCTATATCAAATTAAATGCTTATTTTTATTGAGATTTAAATGGCAAGGTGTTACTTCAAATAAAGAATTTCAATAGTCGTAAAGTAATAAATAAAAACTATTCGTTTGATCTCATAGATAGATCTTTTGCATCTCATTTAAAAAACTAATAAAAAAAAATTATATATTTTTTTTTGATCTTGAAAGATATTTAGAAACTAATTAAATTAATTGCCGTACAAAATTTATTACTTTTCTATTTAGTCATAGAAATAAATTTAAATAAAGACCTGTTAAATAAACCGAAATTAGAAAATTAATCATTAAAATTTGATTTATTTAGATTTTCTCCTGAGTAAAAGCGATCAGTTGTTTTTGGATTTAATTTCATGGGTTTGATTAGCCGGAACCAATCGTGTCCAAATCGATGCTCACCTGTTATGTCCCTAAATGTTAAATCATTAATTCAATTTTCGCTCAAGCTAATAAAAAATTTTCTATCTATTTATTTCTTAAGTCATATCTAGTCTTATGTAAATCCTTATTTGATAATGGAAAAAAATTAAATCCAATTTTAAATTATTGAAAAATTCAATTATTTAATTGAACAAAAAACTAGACATATGAGATAAATTTAAAACTATACTTATTGATGTTGGTCCCAATGTGACACCTTAATTTCTGGATTAAAATCTCTTTAGACAAAATTGTTTTAAAAGAGAAATAAAATCATTTTCTAATGAGAATGTATTTGGCAATTTCTGAAATAAAGACATTGGAAAAAATCGATAAGCTCGCTTATCGACCAAATGAGCATCTGAAAACGAATATCATTTATCTCTTTAAGAAGTTATTAATATCTAAATCAGTTGTTATTTATTTTGGTAAAATAAATAAAACATTTAAAACTTATCTTATGCCCAGTCTAACTGGTCATTTATCTTTCGGAACTTTCTCTAAATTATTGATCAAACGAACAATTATAAATGTCATAGTGAGTAAAGCAGAACAATTTGTAGCTTTAGATAGAATCAATTTATTATACTGAAAATTGATCAATTTTATTACAGTTGTTTTTCAAGATTTCAGAGCGTAGATAAGATAGATTTATTATAGATAATGCCCATCTAAATGTACAAATATTCTATACAATACCGACAAATTTGTTATCTCTCAAATTACAAGCGCTCCATTGACCGCCTCGCTTCTAAATTACATAAATTTAAAATTCTAAGTCAACCGCTTCTCAAAGGTAATGAGTTGTTTTTTATCAAAAAAATTAATTATTTATGCACTTGGACTAATGGACAAACTAATCAAATAATCTAAATATGTTTTTTTTATTTTCATTTAGTTAAATTAAAAAAATACTTAATTTTATGAGTCATTAACATGTTTAATAGATTTTGAGACTATTAAGCTTGACCAGCACATTTCTTAACACATTAATTTAAATGTACCGATGTTTAACTATTTTTCTTTGATAATAAAAATTTACATATATAAACAAAACACTTTTTTACTAATCATCAGCATTTAATATAGTTTTAAAATTAATTTACTAAATTAATAACGTGAAAGTAATCCATTAAAAAAATATTTTTTTTTGCCGTTTTATCAATTAAGTGAGAGTATTTTTTATTTTTTATCTCTGAAATAAAAGCTGGATAAAATTATCAAAAATAAGAAAAGAACAAGAAATTACTCAAAACGAGACACAAAATTTCGATTCCTTATATAAAAAGACATTTGATCTATTAAGAAATGATATTACGTAAAATTATAGAAATAAAATAAATGCGAAAAATTGAAAAAATAAAAAAATTAATAATTAAATTTTTGAATAATGACAAAAAAATAAAAAAATTCGTGAGATTAAATCTTACATCGAGATTTTGAGCTTTAAATCCATCTTTCTTTGAAATTTAACCAATTTCCAAATAGTCTTAGGTAAAACTAACTTATTGTAAAAAAAATAATTTAATCATTTCTCAAAAAATACAGAAATTCATTAAGTTAATTTATTTATGATTTAAATTTTAACTTATTTAAAATATTATGCTTTTGAAAAAGAAAATTAATAAAAAAAAACAATTTAAATTAAATGACCTCTCCACAAACTTTAGAATTTTTGGACTGTGCATCAAAGCCACCTGAAGAAAGGACAAATAATGTTAAAATTATAAAATATTTTTTGATCACTATATTAAACTAAAATTTTAGGATCTTGTCTTAATATTCGAATATCTAAAAAATTTTGAAACTCTTGCTACATTTAAAACCTCGACCATTCAATCGATGAGTCGTACTATCAGATTAAAAATTTATCATAAGAATAATCCAATTTTTAAGTACATTAAAATAAATTTAATAAAATTTAATAAAATTGTAAATTTAATAGAACCGGAGAGTTGATTAGCTGCTGGTTTATTCTTTTAAATGGTTCAATTAAAATAGATGATCAAATATTAAAACCGATTAGCAAGTAGATGGTTGATTTTATCATTTTATTTTTGGTAAAGGTTAGCCTTTTAGATTCGGACGTAGAACCCATTTTGAAAATATTCGGTCAACCAATTGTACTGCCATTGAGGAATCAGAAATTTTAATAGTTTAGAATTTAATTTTTTTGAAATTAATTCAAATAAATGGTTATATTCAATTTAGACTGATTACCAAGATGTAGAAGCACCAGCAAAGCGATTTGTACCACATGTAGACAATAATGTAGCAATGAAACTAAATTATGAGGAATTGGAAAAATTGTCCAACAGCCAGGAGACTAGTGATGTAATTGTCTTGTCAGACAACAGCACCTTATCCCAGCCTAGAGAACAAGGCTCGGATAATGAATGTCCAGAAGATGCCGAAATAATCTGTCTAAGTGATGACCAGTGGGAAAAACAACTCAATTCAAACATTCCTAAATTAGAACATAAGGAAGCATTAGATGATGACCTAGAATGCATTGAATTGTGTACAATAGATAAAAAGATTCCTCTAGGTCGGACAGATTTTGATATGAATGACCAGGATGTAAAAGATCGATGGAGGGTTAAAAAAAGAGCTGATCCAAATGTAAATTTATCGATTTCTAATTACAAGCAAAGGGCTTTTGGTCATCAACCAGCACCATTTGAGCGAAAATTTAAATCAAATATCTATTTTGATGAATCTGTAGATGAAACAAATTTGTCCTATGAGCAGAACTTAAAACTAGACCAAGAGGCGCTCGAGAGAAAATTTAACTATCATTTATGGGAATTTAAGCAATCAATTGAGAATTATGAGATTTTTTTTAGAAAAAATGTGGCCCATTTGGACCAAAAATATGAGCAAAATATTGAAGAAATTTTGCACCATTTTAGCAATGAAAAAGATAAATTGGTAGCAAATAATGATAATTGGTATCAAAATGAGTTGAATAAACTTGATTTGTGCCGGAGGAGGTTTCTAGACCAGGCTCAAAAAGTAAAAAACCAGACAGAAAGAGCTCTTAGAGATCTGTTTAATTCTGGTTGCTACGTAAAGGGAAAGTTTAGTGAGTATTTGGTCCTAGAGACCAAGCAGCCGAGTGCAAGAAGACGCGCTTATTTCGACACTGGCAAAAGGTACATGCTGCTGCCCAAAAACCAAATTAAAAATATACTCATTGAAGACATGATTTACGAATATTATTATGGAAAACCTTAAAATACATGCCAAACTTTTCCTGAAAATTATATTGTACATTTAAGTTGTGGAAGAAAACATTTTTTGTATCCCTTTTTTTTAATTTATTCTTTAGATAGATAAAAATATAATGTTGAAAAGAAATTAAAATATTCTTCCGTAAATAAAAATAATAAACAAAATAAAAAACATAAAAATTATTTTAAATTTTTTATTAAAATTATCGTTTCTATTTTCTTTAAGAGATAAAACTTTAATTTTACAAAAAAAATAAGAAGCAATAAAAAATAATTACACAGCGATTTTTAAATGTTTCTAATTGTAAATAAATTGGTAGAATCTTTAAAAAAAAGTAATAATCAAGGTATTTTATCTATTTAAATAAATATCAAATTGCACAAAAATAGCCATTATATATATTAAAAAAAACACACACAAAGCCACTAATTGCATATACCATTGAAAATACGGAGAACTAGCGTCCAAAAGCGTTCTATCTTATTTTTGGCGGAACAATTCGGTATTTAGTACATGACGTTTTTATTTTTTTTGATTAACAAATGGTACAAAATTTACAATAGAGCAAAATGTCCTAATGGAAAGTGAAAAAAAAACTTCATCTTCAATTATAAAATGTACAATGATTTTAAAAAAATAATTAATAAAATTTCAACAAAAATTTCTCTCAAAATTATAAAATTCTTAGAAAAAAAAAATTGATTAAAAAAAAATTTGATGATGTTTGGTCGCAGGAACAACATTACAAGTAATAATTAGTTGAATGATCACACGGCTGATATTTGATCTTCTTCATCTTAATAAATAATTAAATATTAGATAAATATATCAAAAAAAAAAAAAGTTTTTTTATGATACCTAAATTTTTATCTGTGATTACTGGCTTGGTCAAGTGCATTTCACCACCTGAATGATTCTTTTTTGCTTTTGACCTGATATTTTGATCATGTCCAAGATCTAGATAAATAAAATTAAAACAGTGTTTAAGAAAATTGTGCAAATTTACGCTTGGTAACCATGAAACTACGCTGCTGAAAAATAGGCGAGCACTGATCCTGATCAACATTGGAGGCCATACTGGCGCGTCCTGAATCGGCATCGCCGTGATGCAAACCAGATGATTTAATCACAGCTGTGCCGTTTATTACAGTTGCATGATGGCTTTTTGCTTCATTTGGACACTTTCCATTTAGCTTTATGGTTGAAACACATGCATTCTCGTTTGATATGGAAAATTTGTTCAGCGGTTGAGAGCTGCTGACCGATCTGAGTTTGGTTTTTGGCGAGAGGGGCACAGGCGGTGAAAAGGAGCCAACTGCGCTATTGTGTAAATGTGAATTGGTGATCGAGGACGATGATGAATTGAGTGCCAGCCGTGAATTGCTCAGATGGGACAATGGCACCGATGAGGACGAAGAGGAATTTTTTACTGTTTTTGTTTTGGTCTCGGATAAGGAGAGAAGCTTTTTCATGGCTTCCGGTGAATGGGCACCTAGAAGAAGAAAAATGGTTCAAAGATTGAGCTTATGGTTATTACTTGGTCAATTTTGCGCCTCATTGATCTTATTTTATCACAAATTTTATCAAATATTTATAAATAGAATCAATCAGTAGCCTAGAAAATTATCTAATTTAGTTCTTTATATTTGTTTTGTAATAAACTTTTTATTCAAAGACAATCGGACTTAATTTCTTACAAAAATTAAATAAATAAAATCTTTTAAATCATTTATAAAGTGCACTGGTCATACCAAAAATATTGTTCTTAATTAAATAAAAAGTTTAAACAAGTTTTTCAATAATAATTAATTTTTTTATTTAAAATTTTTTAATCTACATTCATCAATGTTGCCTGATAGAATTAATTATTCTCTGGTAAAATAAAGAGTCAATGGTCAATGATCACAAAATTGGTATCTAAATGAATGCTAGTTCATGCTGGTCAAAACAGGGTCAAATTAAAAGCAACAAATAAGTTTAAAATTTTTTTCATAAATCCTTAACCTTTGGTCAATCGAATGAAGACGAGCTAGATGAACTAATAAATGAGTGAATTCTAAACCGGGTTTTTTTGCCTTCAAAATTAAAATTTAAAAATAAGTACATTGTTTACTTACCAAAAAGAGAACTTTTTTGCGAGTTTAGAATACCATTTCCGGTGGACACGCCGGCAACAGCGCTATTGACCATGGATCCACTGGACATGTTGTGCATATTGCTGCTGTTCAGCACGTTTATGCTACTGAGGCTGTTGGCATGAGAGTTGCCCGGCGATCCGCGCTTCCTAAGCGTGTTTCCATTCGTCGAATTTTCCAAAGTAGACGAAAATAGCCTAAGCCGTTCTTCAGATGTTTCCAAATTTTTCGGCAAATTGTTCAAATAGTGCCGAACTTTTCTCACCATCACAGACTAAATTTTTTAATAATAAAAAAATAAAATTTTTTTTTTCTTTTTTAATTTTTTATTAAATACTTCTTCGTAGAGTTTTTTTATGTGGTCAGCTTTTATGTGCAACCGCGTAAATTGGTGCGAGCCAAAGCCAAAGCTGCGCTCAATCAAAGTTGAATTTGTACAGCCGAATAGGCTGAATATAACACTGTGGCTGGTTGGCACGTCTTTCATCGATGTCAAATCGAATGGTGAGCTGGTCATTTGGACAATGGAGCGCACTGTTTTGGAAATTTTCCTCAACTTTTCAAAGTTAATTAATTCATCTTCCAAAGTACCACCTGACTCATTTGTAAAATACAAATCTTTCTGGCAAACGGGAAAAAATGGTATCTATAGAAAAAAAAAGAAAAAATTTTATTTGAATGATTAATTAATTTTTGTAATTAAAACAATAAATTACAATTGGCGCTTGGACAGATTCGCTTTTCAACAAATTGCGGTACTTGCTCATGTTCAGCGATGGATCCATGATACCCTTGAGTTCGGAAAGTATTTTTTTGTTCTTATTGGATACTTTTTCCCAAGTTTCTTTCAAACGAACAACATTAATGTTGTCCAAACCACTTACGATGGCAAAAAGGGAGTTGAAGTTTTTGCATTTTTCGCATATATCGGCTATTTGAATGAAATTTTTGATTATTTTGGCCCGTTTAAGAATGTTGGACTCGCGCAGAATTTCATTTATGACCCAGTAGAGCTCTTGGTTGGACAGCTCGGCAAAGCTTTTAAGGTTCTTGAAGCCATTATCTGTCTCTTTGTTGAATATTTTCTCTACGTATTCACTGGACTCGATTGACTTGAAAATGCAGTAGTCTCTGAGAGTTAGCTGTGCGGCCACCTCAATTGGATCCAGCTGGAGAAATGTTGTATTCCAATCTTTCAAGAGTTCCTCGACTGCTGCAGAGTCGCTTAAAAATTGTTCGGATGAAGTGTTGGACTTCAGGTAGTAGCGGGCGTTTAGCGGCAACTTCTCGGCCAAGTTATTTATCTGGTCCGGCAAGCGTTTTTGTTTTATCAATCTATCTTGATCAACGCTCACTTCACACAGCGCGTATGCACTTAAATTATTAGTTTAGATTAAAATTAATCATTTTTTAGAAAATTTTTATTTTATAGATAATCTGAAAAAAGGAAATGACCAAATGGAGATCCATATGAGGGGAAAGACCGAGGAGCTGTAATGAAACACTGGGTATGTTGGCCTAGAGATAAGCACCAGAAAAATATTTGCATAGACAAGAAACTTAATGCACCAATTTCAAGAATCGCTACGATGTCTTCATGACCGGACACCAAGTTTATACAATAAAGCAAATTTTAATTAATCTAACAAATAATTTTCTAATAAAAACTATATATTTAATATTTAAATATTGATTGTGCATTTAAAACATATTAGTTCCTCTAGTTCTGTAAATTTTCTTGTATAGCTTGTACATGTGCTACCATAGGCAACCTCCTGGTAAGTCGCCTCCGCAAGCTTGCTTGCTGCCGCTAATATTATTAGTATTAGTTTTATTATGTGGAAATCTTCATCTCTTACTGAGGACTAAGTTACATCTTTATAGTAGTCTTGTCAAATCTGGAACATGGATCAAATTTCTAAATAGATTTGAATTTTGGAGGATGACTGATTGCGATCTTCCAAAAATCAAAGTATTCCATAACAACTACCTACGAAGAATTTTGAGTCTTCTATCCAAAAGTGATAACAAATGAGGAGCTATACAACAGCTCAAGGACTGAAATTCAATCTGCATTATTAAACGAAGACGGCTTATGTTGCTTGGTAATGTTTTTAGAATGCCAACAGATAGAATTCCTAGAGTTGCACTATTTTGGACCTAAAGGAAATAGAAATGATGGAAAACCTAAGATGATCTGGAGGAGGACAGATAAAAATCGCATGGGGCCTAGCAGAAATAGCCGCCAATGATAGGATCGAATAAAGGGGACAAATTTTCTCAGTATCTTTTATTTTAATAAGGCAAATATATAATACTTTATTAATTTGTTTAAATTGGTGATTTTATTAAATTAATATTATACGTCACTTTTTAAACAAATCGCCATACTCCTAATATTATTTATTTATAATTAAATTTTAATTAAAAACTAAAAGTTCAATATATTATTTGATTAAAAATTTTTAATGGATATTTTTTCTTTAAATAAACAATAAACTGAATTATTTCCTCAATTAGGTATAAATACCTATAGCTAATTAGTAGTTAAATAAATTAATATTATATTATTCTAATTTTTTAAATATCATCTTCAAATATTTTATCAGAAAATTTGCTAATTTTTTCAAATTTAATTCAATTATTTTTATCTAAAAATTTAATTAATAAATAAAGTGCCCACTAGTAGCCTTTCGAAGTCGTTACCTTGTTAGAAATATTTAAGATTTAAAGAAAAACAAGATTCAATAATTTATTAAGATTGGTATGAGAAAATAGGGGCCCTATTGGGAGATAAACCAAGACATACTTGCTGCCGATGTCGTCTATAATGTTGAATTCGTTTAGTGCCAACATGACAACTTCTTTGGCTGTTGTTTCCTTATGAACGACCAAGTACTTAAAAGTCTGGTCATTTTTGTATATTTTGAGCACATGCTCGCTCAGGTATTGCTGTTGTTCCTGTAAAGTCATTTTAGCTAGGCAAATATCTATTTGATTAGGCTCGTTGCTAAGGTTATTAGCGCTATTGGTCCGGCTTAAACCAGATTGAAAGTCGACTGCTTTGTTAATACCGGTGACCGAGCCGGTAAGGCTGGACACAGTGCTTGAATGAAAATTGGAAAGAGATGGCGAAGGCGAACGGGTTATTGATTTTAATGAGGGAGCTGACGAGTCGCCATGGGACAGCGACTCGAGCTCTTTTGAATGAGCCTTTCGGTTTAGTCGGCCAAGAAATTTTTTGAACTGATTGCTTTGGCCGCCTGTTTCTTTGTGATTTATCATTTTTAAGTGATTTTTGTCTCTGGACTTGTTGCGTGGTGTCATGCTGCTTGGCGGCAATGGTGGCATTGAGCCGATTGACTTTTTGGCAGGCTCATTCGGCGTCGACTCGTTACTAGTCGGCTCCTTTTTTGCTTGCATGTAATCAACCAAATAGGATCCATTTGGATGGTTTTTTTTGTTCCTGTGTGGTGACTTTTCCGGATGTAGCATCATCTCATTGTAGCCAATGGGGTTGTATCTGAGCTTGATGCTCGAGTGGGTCGAAGATCTGAGCACTTCGATGGCGCTCGAGAGCGGTATGTGCTGAAACGAATGGGAATTGACCTCGAGTATTTGGTCGCCTTTTCGTATGCCAAGCTCATGGGCTTTGGAGTCTTTTTCCACTTTGGACACAAATACTCCGTAGCCTTTCTCCCATCCGCCCTGAACCGAGAACATCAGGCTCTCGTCGCGCTTCGAGCGCGCCAATGTGACCACTCTAGGTCTTGACTTGGTCGAAATGGCAATGTTCATCACCCTGTACTGGTCTTGCATTTTTTCCCTATTCAATTGATCCTGAAATTTGTCCACAAATTCATAGAGCTCGCGATTTTTCTCAAAATCGTTAAAGTGGTTTGTTATCCATTCAAGTACTATGCGGTAGACTTTTTTCTTGACACTGGTCACTTTGGTTGAGCTAAAGTAGTCGCTCAACTTGTGCGACACATACACTGGGTTTTTAATAAAGACCCGATAGGTCAACAAAAAGTCCTGTATGTAGGTAGGATCTACAAGAGAATAGGAGTCATCAAGGATGAGCCTTTCGATCAGCTTGTCCGGTGTAGCCTTGAGCACTATCTCTCCGGTCTTGTCACTTGAATTGTTTATTGGCCGGAATTCGCAGATCATTACCAACTTGTTGTTCTCATAATAGGACTTGGTATTTTCTTTGCTCTTGCTGAGTATTTCGTAGTAGTCGTTTTGTTTGACTAGGACAAATTGGCAGTCGTCACACTTGGTGCGCATTACACCCTCGTGGTAAACCGATTCCAGGACTGGTGCAGTGCCAAAGCTAGTATAAATAATTAAATTAATTTTCATATAAATTAGTGGTGTTTATTTGGTCTAATTATTACTGGTCACCAACGTGGTAAGTTTTGACAGTCGAGTCGGGAAGAATGCACTCGACTTGACCATTGAGCACCACGGCCCATGAATCCAACTTTTCGTTATTGTCCAGCACAATTGTATCTGCTTTATCCACTATTCCCAACACCATACAAGAGCATAATTTTCGCGTTATAGGCTCTGTTAAGTTGCTAAACGCCTTTAGATTTAAAAATAAATAATAAATAATTTTTAAAGAGCAGGCTTTGTGTGTCTCGGATTAGTCCAAGATTAGTCTAATGACCATTGAGATAGACGACAAAAAAAGCTTATGAGTATTTAGATAAATGTGTAGATTGAACGGCTCAAACAAACAAATATATTTATATGCATATATTTTTACTTTTTTTTTTTTAATTTAATAAACTGTTAACAAACTAATTAAGTTGTTTATTAAAAATAAATGCTTGATTTGTGGCCAAATAAGCTTTGTTTCCCATCAATAGCTTAAATTTAGATCATTTCATTTTATTGACACTTCCTAGTGATTAATTTTATATAGGACTTAGTACGTGACCCGAATTAAGTCCTGTATTCATAAAAGTCAATTAAAAAATAACCTGTTTGAATAAGTGATTTTTATTTTTTATTAAAAAAGAGTGGGATTTTAATTAGCAATTTTGGTCCGTAACCAGCTTTAAAAGCTTTAAAATAGATTTCCTGTGATTCTGGCAATTATCAAGCCACTAAGACTTAAATTTTAAATTATTTCTATCTTTTTCTGATCCGAAGTGGACAAAAAACGCCATAAAATTTCTATTTTATATTTATAAAAAATTAATTTAAACTAAAACTAATTGATAAGTGCTTAATGATAAGTCAAGTACTTTCAAAGTTCTATGCTCAAAATGTATTTATCTTTAATGAATTTATTTTCAACAACGAAAACAAAATTATAATCAAATAGATTAAGGTGGTAAGAACAGCAATGACAATTTTGTATGGCTGACTGAGAATTATTAACAAATTGATAAGTAGGTAATTCTAAATGAGTAATGCCATTTAAGGTACATTTATAATTTCCAAGTTTTTGAAACATTTTTTTATTAAATTAATCAAGAGACAAAAATAAAGTTAAATTAATAAATTTGTTGATTAATAAAAAAGTATTTAAACAAAAAGAATAAGCAATTTTCCAGAAAATTAATTTTAAAATTTATCTAAATTTAAAACTAAACAAAAATAATTAATTAAAAAACTTTCCATATACTAAATTATATGTCATTAAATTTCCCTCCTTAATTTAGAACATAAATTAATCATTATTTATTAACCATTTATACAACAAATTTTTGATTTGAACTTAATCCTCATTTAAACAATTGTTTTTATTTTTATTTTTATAGACTGTTATAAATATTTAAATGATTCATATGGAGCATCAGGCCTTAATCGACATAAACTGTTATTCTTTGAGTAATTTGATACATTTATGTCTAGTTAGTGATCAAGTTTGATTATCATCATCATTAAAAAACTTAACATTAACATTTTTTAAATATAAAATTTGATACTGGAACAAAATGATCACTTTTTTCAAAGCTAAAATGCCACAAATGATTTTATCTATAAGATACATTTCCCAATTTAAAAATTAATATTTATCTAGTATCTTAATTGGCCACAATTTAGGCTAAAAATCAAAGTGATTGTTAAATTTTTATTTTAAAAAATCTGGCACTCTTTTGAAAAAAATTCAATTTAAAAAATTTTGACGCAAAAGATAACAATCAAATGATTATTAAGTGCCTTTGTTTATCAAGCTCTTTTGCTAATCAAAAACAAACATAAGCATTTTTTTAATCAACAGCAAGTTCAAGTCTGTCTTTTTTTTGTTGTGTAAACATTTTGATAGTCATGTCCGCCAAAATGGACACATTTACACATAAATTTCTACATATTTATAAACAAAAAAGAAAACATCTTGGTACAAAATAAGGCATTTATTTGGCAAAATGTTTGAACACTTACAGGAAGAGTTTGCATGAACTCGACTAAATTGTCTATGTCTTCGTCACTTCTTTCCTTGGGATCTTTTTCCAGCACTTCTCTTACCGCATCTTTGGTAATCATTTGCAATGACGACTGCTCGGACGCGTCGTCATTTATGCTATTGCTATTGGAAACAGTTATACCAGTAGTGTTGTATCCGCCGTGCAAACTGACTGTGTTTGCCGACGAGCACGACAACATGGACGCTTGATTTTGATTCATTAAATTTTGATTATTGGCCAGATTGGATATTTGAGAGGAGGACTTGGACGAGCATATTGACGACGAACACGATTGATCGTGTTGTTGTTTCAACAATCGTTTAGCGCTAATTGCTTCATCTAAAGTGTCTATGGTGTTCAAGCTGGCATTTATGTTTGTACAACTACTAATTGTTTGTTGACTTGTATCTAATGTTAATGACTCGTTATGAGTAGATGTGAGCTCTCTGGTCTTGGATGTTTGATTGGGCTTGCTAGTCGACCTGTTCAAGTTACCTGTTAGGATACAAATGGACTTGAATTGCTGGTCCTTGGCCACCGACTCGTTCAGCTCGAGTTCGCTGTGGTCCGTGCAGGCTATGTTCAGGATGTGTGCATCCTCGTCCTCGTGCGCGTCGTCGTCCAGATGGGCAGCCTCTTCGTGCACCGAGTTGGTGATCAGTATGGGGCTGTTGGACGTCGACGAGGCCAGTGTCTTGAACGTGGTCAAGTGCTTGCTCTCTGCATGATGGTGATGGTGATGATGGTGGTGATGGCTCGTCCGCTGCTCCTCGCTGTACATGTACTTTCTGAATGACTTGTGTTGTGATTGCATCTGCTGTGATTGTATTTGTATTGTGGTCACTTGATTGAGTATTGTCGAATCGTTTTGTTCATTTGGTTTCGGGTAATCGATCTAGACACAACATAATTAGTGTAACCCAATAGCGTTGTTTAAGATAAGTTGAAATTTAAGACTTTAACTAGTTTTCTAGTCGAATGCTAAATATGTCATTAGAATTCTCAAGTAGATAATAAAAGCTATACGTATCTATTCTTTATAAGCAATAGATGCCAACAAAGCTTATCCAAGGCATAGAACCAAATTATGTAATCAGCCAACCCCTCAAATTAGGGGGAAAAACAAATAAATCTTATTAATATTAATATTATTAATGATAATCTTTACTCTTATACTCAGTTAATTTTTAAGGGTCTGTGCCGGACATTAGACAAAAAAAAATTTTTTAATAATTCATAATTTTATTCATGACACTGGTATTTTTTAATAGATAAAAACAAAAAATTTATAAACTTATTCTCTTTTCGTATTTGCCTATAAAAAATTGATAAAAATAAATTTTAATAAAAATCCTATTTGAGTTTTTTTTTTTTTCACTTTTTTTTCAGTTAATTTAATTTAATCTAATTTAACAAGGTTTCTAGATTTTTGTAAATAACAACAAGCCTAGTTTACCTTTGGTTTTTTTGTGAATAACTTAATAATTTTGTGCTAGAGTCACGTCCAGGAAAAGATGGCGCCAATTATCAAACTTTTGCAAAATAAAAATGATAATAATTAATATATATTTTTCTCTATTTCTTAACAAAATAAAACAAACTCTTATCATTTTGATGTGCTTCGAATTTTAGCTCAAAATAGGATATCCGGATAAATTCGGATTTTATTCAAATTAACACAAGTAATAAAATAAAATAATAACAAACTCTCAAAAAGAAGAAAAATGAAAAATGATATGCCAAATAAATTATATTTTTGTTTAATTATCAAGACAAAATTATATCCTATTCTCCTAATGTGAAAATTGTATTCGTTTATCCAACTTTTGGGAACGATAGGATAAATATTTGAGTGTAAGTTAACCAAGGTGGGCAAGCTGGGCACACTTATTTTCACACAGCTAGAAAACCTCAAGCGAAGATGTGCTCCAGTTCGAGAATTTAGGTTACAAAATAAAGTGGTCAATGCAAATGGATTAGCAAATTTGGGTCACAGTAATCACCTGCGACACAAAGCTTGACACATGCTTGAGTCTTATATAAAAGATAGTGCGTCATTTGGATGATAAGCTTTGTGGCACGCATAGCCTACTTCCTCTCTATCGGAAAAAATTCAATTAGAAAAACTAAAATCTATTTCCTCTAAATTTCCAAAATAGTTCAAGTGGTCTGCATTCGACAAAGTCATTAGAATTTAAAATTAGCTTACAACTAGCATTTCGGAGGTTTCTAGCACTAAGCAGTCGTGTACTCGTAACAATTGACCAGTTGATCTTCGTCCAAATCTAAAACTCAACAATTAAGACCGAACTAAACAAAAAAAAAATTTAATCAAAATTAAGCCTACCCAGATCGGGGCAAAAACATAGAACCGTCTATAAACACAGATCCAGATAGTAGAATATACCAACAGTTAATTACATCTCCAGATCTAAAAAAATAAAATTTGTATTTTTTTTAATAACTAGAGCAAATTGTATTTTATTAATAAGCCATGATTCTAACCTTCTCAATAATTGTTTGCTTTTTAACAAGCTAGGAACAATGACCAGACAATTTATTATCTTTTTCTTTTTTTTTTTTTTTTTTAAAAAGTAAATAGAAATTTATTTAGTAATTAGTAGAACTTGAACTAGCGAGCTCAAAATTCATATAAATGTTTTGTTAAATGATTTTGATGATAAAATTTAGATTAGATTTTTGAATAGATTAGCTCGGGGATTAGGTGAATAAATAGAAAAATATTTTAAAATTTAAATTTGTCAACTCTTAAATTTACTCGATCCGAAAAACAATTAGATTGTATAATATCCTTCCGCGAACCATTGTGTTAGTTATGTAATCCTTTTGTTCGAGTCAAGTATTAAAACAAGATATAATCACTTGACAAATTGGAGCGAAAATAGTCAAGACAAATAGATGGTTCATTAAATTAATTTTGTCCTAAATGACCAATTTTTTACTCGATTACATAACCAGATAAAAAAAAAAGCACATGCATTAGTGGCCTCATTTTGCCAATGGCTAGATACCAAGCTATCGAATCGGCATTGCATGGGACACCAAAAAGCTAATATTTGCTGTTTAAAGCCATCATCATGTTCACCTAAATAAGGTAACTAAGCCTACGTAGATTATGCTTGTTTAAACCTTTTAAGAGTTTCTAAAAATATAAAAAGACTTTTCTTTTTGAATTTTGTTGTGCATTTAACAATTCTTAATTTTTTTTTCCAAATAAAAAACTTGGGTTATTAACTCAAGAAAAGAAAATATATTTTTTTTCGATTGTTCTTTTTTATCCTCAAATATTAGATATAAAAATTTTAATTCAAATTGTGTAGATATTTTTAAAACACTAGTTGACAATATTTTCTATACAAAAAAGATGGTATTCTTTTGTTGATTATTTATCGACTATATGAAATTAAAATGGGTTTTGGTTGTAAAATGTTAATACCAGATTGGTATACTCAGTCTAAATCTTGAATCTATTAATCTGAAATTAACTTTTTTTTTTTTATTGCTAGAATTCAACTTAAATGAATCGATTTTCCCTGCTAATAATTAAATGGTTTATAGCATGTCAGATGTTAGCTAAAGTTGGTTTAAAACCATTTTTTGTAATGATGCTTCGATTGTGCATGGTGCCTAGGGATAATTGTATTTTTGGCAAAATTATTCCCAGTACCAATTAAAATATTTTAATAAAACGGGTAATTTAATACCTGCAAATATCAATATATTTTTTTAAAACACGCTTGCTTGATTATGCATGTAATTCTACACTTGATATGCCAAAAATGATCAGGCTTTTCTACAACATGGTTCTAGCCTAATGGCTTTTTAAATAATTCACTGAATTTAAATTCAAATATCTTTAAACCAGCGCAAATTAAATTCCCAATTTTGTTTGACAAATAATTTTTTTAATAAATTAAATTCTATTTATAAAATTAAGATAAAATCAAATACTAATTTTAATGTAAATATTGTTAACTTGGACAATAAAAGATTAAATTTATTTCGTGACTGGCACAGAATATAAAAAAATTAGGATCAATTTATATATTTAGATTGAACAAACTTTGTTTTATTAATTCTCACCGCAAAAAGTAAACTCATAAGCTCAGACGTCAAAGCCTATCAACTTTTCCTATTACCTTTAAAATAAACTAATTGGTGCCATTTAAGGCACAATATACCAAGACATTTTTTTCAATATCTTTAAATTAAAGTTAAAAATCAAGTTAACCACAAGTAGGAAAAAAATATATAAATGGTGTGGATAATTTTATTAGATAATGGCTTATAAAATGAAAAATAAACAAACAAAAGCCTACCTGTACAAGACATCATTGGCCTCGTGCTTTTCGTACTTGATTGCTTTGCATAGAGATCGGATGGCCGAGTCGCGCAGTGAGGACAAGGCCTCGAGACTCTTCAGGTTGGCGTTTATCAGCGACAAATCCTTGAGAGGAGAGCAAAAGTTAATTATGTTTAGTAGAAAAGTGGTGATGAGCGGATACTTGTTGGGTACGTTCGTGGAGCGGCCGGAGCAGGCTCTCACGAAACGCCGGGTCTATGTACGAAGCCATGTTTGCGGTCAGTTCCAACTCATATTGTTAAAACAATCAAAATAGCAACAACAACAAAAACTATTTCCCTAAAAAACTTGTAATCTAAACGAAACAATAAGACTTAAATTAAAATGGCAACATATTTTTGTATTTAATATCCACAAGAAGATATGCGTGCTATTTATTGTTCTAAACTCGTTTTGTAGCTCCTCTTGGATATTTTGAGTATTGTTTCCAAACACACACACACACGTAACTTTGAGTGTATATGTGTGGGATTTGTGTAGCTTGTGTATGACAATTAGCAAGCGGTTTACACAATCAACATAACGGTAGAAGCCGAGTTTGGGATTCCGTAGAGTACGAGTAAAACATAATTATAATAAAAATCATCAACACCTAAATTATGATTAACATCAAGCATATTAAAATAATAAAGTGTTTTTATTATTTTGATTTTTCTCTCTTTCTTTCTTGGTTTCTCTCTTTCTCACACACACAGATACACAAGTACATGCACTCATATATTCAGCATGGTGACGTCAATTAAGTCTTTGACGCATCAAGGTCAATCTAATGACCTCCAAGCAAGTTTATGAACCAAAATTGACTCTCATCCTCCTCCGGGACAATATTTTAATTAAAAAATACTTTCTTAAAGCTGAAATACTTAGACTACCTAATTGAAATTTAATATAATTTTTGTTTGCTTATAATTTTGACTCAAGCGATCACTATACTGCCTTTAATGTGTCCATTGAAGGGCTCTGTTTGGTATTGGTGTACCTTTCATTCTAAGAAAATGTTCAGCCTTCTTCTGTAGTAGAAATTTAAAATTATAAAAATTGAAGTCATTGATATAATAATTATTTGTAAAAATTTAACCAGATATTTTAGTAAATAATTTAAATTTACTAATCTTAAGTAAATAAAAGTTTTTTCTACACATTTTGATTTTGCCATAGGTATAATGCTATTCCTTAAAATATAATTCAAAATTCAATCAGATCATGAGTCAATTTTCTTTAATTTCTCTTTTAAATTAAGAGGAGAATAATAAATAAAATTTGTCATTTAAAGTTAGCATCCTTTCAAAAGTCCTATGCTGAAATGAATAAAGACCTTAAAAAAAATTCAATACATCAGTACAGCTTTAGCTTTGGTTCCATGCTGATCATAGCCTCACAAACCAGTATGGAATCGATTGCTTTCGCAAGTCTCTTCTTAATATCTTTATGTGTTCTCATCTTTATACTAATGGTGCTTGCCAAGTACATGAATCATAACTAGCTCTTTCTTTCCTCCGAGACAATTTTTAATTAAACATACTTTCTTAAAGCTGAAATCCTTAAACTACCTAATTGAAATATAATATACTTTGCGGTAAATAAATATTTTTCATTTTAGTTAAGATATTATTTAGTATATATATATACAAAATGAAATTAAAAAATAAACTAAACTCTCGAAAAAAGAAAAGAAAAGTGAACATTTAAATTCTTTAAACAAATCTACTAATTTCGGTTTAATTATGACTTGAATTTTAATTATCACTGTGCTAACTGGATAATTTTTATAAAAAAAAGAAAAAAAAGTTGGAGTAATAAAATTTTAAAAATGAATAGATTTTGCAAGATAATTTGTTTTTTTCTTTTTTAAATTTAAATAAAACAATTAATTATATATTTAATGGTAGTTTTTTAATATTTAGCATTTAGAAATTAAATATAATTGGCCTTATTCAAATGTTGTCTTCAAAATATTTAAAAAGAAAAGAAAAATAAAACGCCCAGGAGAGATTTAGACCAAGATTATGCCAAAAATTTTCTTAATATTAATCTAATTTGGTATTGACTAAATCAAAATATTCTAATGAATAAATAAAGTATAAAAATTGAACAAAGATAAAAAATCTAAATTTTTTTTGTATTTAGAAGAAAAAAAAACTTTTTTAAATAATTTATTTGCATAATTTAAAACTTTACAAAATGTCCTTTTTGCTCTCTCTTTCCAAAATAAAAATTAAAACTATTAGATTTTAGACTAATTCAAAACATACCACCAAGAGACATATTTTTCTAATTAATTTGTGATCAAGCAGTTTAATGGACTTAACTTTAGTCATCTACTACATCAACAATAAAATTGTCAAAATTACTTTATATTTTATTTTTATTTGATTTAAATTTTGATTTAATATATTCTACAGAATCAGCTTAAGTAAGCTTACCAAATATGATATTTTGATTTGAATATGTTGGCAAATATTAGGATGAAAAAAGTCATTATTAAGGAATAAAGAGATAATTATTTAATTTCCTTCTAGATAGGATACATATAATCTTAAATGCTAAAAGCATTATTTTTTGAGAATCAACCGCTCATAAAAAAAATCCAACAAAAATTTCTCAATCCAAACGCTGAAGGTGCATAAAATAATTTAGGTTAAAAAATATGCTTATATTATTTGAAAAAACGGCCTTTGCCAAAGAATAAATAATGATAATTATTTGAAAAAAAGATATCCTACATATCCTAACTAGCTTAGGCTAATTTATTGCTGAAAATGTCTGGTCCAAATTCAGCAATAATTGAAGCTGAGCCCAATAAATTTCCTAGACAACAAATTGTTGCACCAATTTGGCTTTATTTGTCTAATAATATTTGAAACAATTATTATTTTGAAAGAAAAATATTTGCTTTTTTTTCACTATTATTATTAAGAAATCATATCAAGCCAAGTCATAAACACATTTTAAAATTCAAAATAAAATAAAAAAACCTACCGAGAACTCGAACTATTTAGATTTTCTTCTCTCATAATTACTAACTAATCGACATTAAATTCTCTAATAATCTTGGCGAGCATGGATTGACCATCCATAGGAAAATATTTATAAAGATCAGATTAATAAAATTTTTTCATTACTAAAGCTGAGATTTGACCTGAGAGAATTTTTGGTATCTTAACAATGCCAAAGTTGTAATTGTCTCGATGATTAATGCGAATATTTAGCTAAATCTTAGCATTTAGTGCTAGAAATTTAAAGGTAAAACAGATAATAATTTAAGGTTAAAAACTAGTTTATGATTTATTGTTTCTTTCGGCATTTAAAAGCCGATTGGTATTTTATCTAGTATTCTCATATTTTAACAAGCGATAAGGAAACACTTGATTTTTATAACTCTAAAAATTAAATGCTCTGAATATTTTCGAAAATTTATTCCTAAAAAAAAAAGCAATTAAGTAAACAAAGCTTTGAGAAAACTAGTTAAACAAAAAAAAATTATTTTTTTCTCGCAAATTATCTTAATTTTTCAGATTTTTAATTATAATTGATTTTTTGGAAAATGAAATTATATTAATTTTTAACTTGTTATTGACCAAGGATAACTTCCATTCTTTTAGACAATAATTAACCACTACAAAAATAAAATTATATATTTGTATGTTGTTGACTTTAGTTTAAGAACTAAAATTATCATCATTTAAATAATATATGTGAATATGATGAAAAAAAGACTAATTTTTTGCAATATAAAATAATTATTTATATAAAAATTCTTTTAAAATATTATACTGTAATTTTTATACATTAGCATAGAATTGCATCGCCATTCTATTCAAAAAAAAATTATTGAAATTATTATGATACAATAAATAAATAAAATAAATATTTATAAGCTCAAAAATTTTTGTTCATCAAAAAGCTAAATTTAAACCATTTAATACCAATTTAAGAATTTACTAAAACTGTCAGAATGGAATATGCATCAGGCGCTTCAAGCGAGGCAATCGGTTTGCTGGAAAATTTTTGGCCGCGTATGACACGAGAAGTGCAGAATTTAGTTTCTGTAAGATTTTTGATAAAAAAATTCCAAATTTTCATTTTCTTTTGGCAAGTCTGACTTCAAAAATCCCGAATTGCCATTAGCAAGGATAAAAAAAATAATGAAACTCGACGATGAAGTTAAAATGATAAGTGCTGAGGCGCCAATTATATTTGCCAAGGCGGCAGAGATGTTCATTCAAGAAGTGACTATAAGAGCCTGGCTACACACTGAAGATAACAAAAGAAGAACTCTACAAGTAGATATATCTAGTTAATTAATGATACATTTTAATTGTTCATTTAGCGTAATGATGTAGCACTGGCTATTTCCAAATATGACCAATTTGATTTTTTGATTGACATTGTGCCTAGAGAAGAGATCAAACCAGCCAAAAAAGAATCTCATTCTCCCAATGCCAGTTCAAACAACGCCGGAGTCAATCTTCAAAATGCCACTGTGCTCAACTCACTAGACCCAAACACTGCCAATCTTTTATCAGCCATTAACAACGGCACCACCTCCTCCACCAACAACAACAGCAACAGCAACAGCTCCGCAACCACAGCCACAACTCAATCAAATAATGGAAACATTCAGTATTTTTTTGCAGTGCCTGCTAATGGCTCAAATTCAAGTTCAAATTCAGCATCTTCAATGCCTGTTCAATTTCAGGCCCTTCAAGGACTTCCGAACAATCTACAAGGTCTTCAGACAATACAGGGTCTGCAGGGTATTCAAGGTTTACAAGGAGCTCAAATAATCCTTGGCTCATCTAATGGACAACCAGCAGTTTTTTCAGTTGCCAATAGAGACAATTAACTTAGCCAATTATTACCGATTGAATTGATTTTAAAATCTTAAAATCACTGTGTAAATAATTGTTTTTTTTCGTTTTGCTGACAAAAAAATATTTTATCGGCGAGTTTTAAGGAAATTAAAAAAAATATTCTTTTTTTCAAATCTAATATCTTATCATTAATTTCACTTTTTTGCTTAATTTTTATAAAATTCTTCAAATTTAAAAAAATATTTTAATAGACAAATTCTTTAATTAATTAAAAAGAAAAAAACAAGCAACAAAATTAGCTTGATAATACATTTATTTATTAAATTTTGATTTATTATTTTTAAAATTTTTAAATTTTATGGCACGCTCTCTTCTTTTAGAGATTTTTTCATCCATTTGTTGCTCCTCTTGAGCCAAATCGATGTTCATCCGCTGGTAAAATGTTTCCCTTACTTCCTTTATCTCTCTAATGTCCCATACTTTTGGTTCATTGCTTCTCACTCCAGCAAATGAGAATACAAATGGCGAATCTGGCGACGACTTGACACATGTAACTTCTCCCTGGGAATAATTTAATTTGCAATAGATAAAAAAATAATCAAGCATCCTACCGTTTTGAGTTTATCTTCATGAATTTTTTCAAAAGTGTGCTTACCAATGTCCCATATTTTCATGATCTCATCTTCACAGGCCGTAATTAAAAGTCCAGGCACTTTAGAGCTCAAACAAAGACCTGAAACAGATGAATCGTGGGCTTTTATTGTGGCCACTGGCTTATCATTTCTAATATCAATTAAATTAATAGTTCCCTCATCGTCTGAACTCTAAAAAATATCTAATAATTAGACATCATTTTTATCTTTTTATAAAATAAATTATTACAAGAAAATAATTTGGGTCCAGTGTATTCCAAAGTACCCTTTCGATGTCGCTCTCAAGTTTCCATATTTTTTTATTGGTCTTTGGATTTCTACAATCATACAATGCCACTGTTGAATCACATGAACCTGACAGAAGAGAAAAAGCCTCAATAGGATGGAACTCTATCGCCTGGACTCTATCTTTATGGTTTTTTATCTTTGTTGCTTGCTTCATTTCTTCCAAGTTCCACAGAACTATGGTTTTATCAGCTGACGAACTGGCAAGAATATTGCGGTTTAAATGATTGTAAGACAAGTCCAGGACGGCGTCGGTGTGGCCGACAATTTTTGGTTTTTTGCCCAGTTCTGTTTTTAATTTTTTCTTTTTTATCTTTTTTGTGGAGCCCAGAGTAAATTCTGGCTCTAAACTGTCCATTAAATCAAGGTCCCATATTTCAATCCACGGATTCATGGTTCCAATGGCTAAGTAATTCACAGCTGAGTCTGTATTAGTCGGATCAAAGTCCAACCACTCAACACACACTGGCACCGAAGATAACAACAAATCATGGTGAATATAGAAATTTCCTTCTTCCTCATTATAAACTAAATTAATTTAAAATATACAACAAAAGCTTAAAAATTATGTTTTGATATTAACCATATATATTCAATGAACTGTCCTCTTCATCGACAGTACCGCAAACCAGCAAGTTGTCACTTGGTTTTATATCAATATCTTCTATATCTGAGTCCTCACCCTAAATAATTGTCTTTTAAAATTAATTTTACTTTTATTTGAATATTAAAAAAATTACATCATCTTTATTTGTCAAGATAGCATCTTGAGCATTTGTTGGAAAACAAGCTAAAGAATTTAACTGTTCCAATTTAAGTTCATCATCTAATATTAAAAATAGACAAACTTAAAAAATTATTCTTATTTAGCTAACCCTCGTTATCATAGTTGTCTAGATTGTATTTTTTATCTATGTTGTCCTCCTCATTTCCGGACTCATTTTTATCCTCTTCCTGCTCAGAAATATTCACAGTATCTTTATCTATTTCGTTCTCAGAATCACTTTCTTCGTTTTCTACTTCATTAGGACCCATTTCTGAAAAAAGCTGTTTCATTTCATTTTCGTCAATTTTTATCCTAACAGGTGTTTTGCTAACACCTTTTTTGACCCATGTCATGCTCGATATGAAGCGCATTTTAATTAATAGATTTTTAAATTATATATTTTTTAATTTTATTATATTTTTTACTTTTTGAATTAATTCAGCAAGGTTTAGTTTAAAAATGTTTAATTCATGTACTAAAAGCAGATAATTTTTGAAAGTTTATTATGAATTTAGATTTTTATTTTGCTTTATTGTAACAAAATGATCAGATTTCAATCAAAACAATTAAATTAAAAATAAATTTGGCAAATTGAAGTTAAAAAGCTACTATTAAAATATAAGATTGTATTAAAAGCAGAACAATATTTAATGGTTAACTTGATTTTTAATATAAAAAAAAAAAACAAAGCAAAACTATTATGGAAAAATTGGAACCATTTGCAGCCACATTAGATTCAAAATTTGATTTTGGTCAGCATGTAAGCGAAATTGATTACCTTTAGGCTTTAGTCTATTAAAAAGACTTTTTTGCCTGTAATTTTCGGTTCACCAACATCAGAGCGTAAATTTGGTGAAGCAACATTTATTTTATCTTTTTTAAATTTATGTGATCTTAAGTATTAAGAAAAATTTTGTAGAAAAATTTAAACCAAATAATAATCAAATTATTATCATATATATTTTTAGAGAAATTTTTTTAATTTTGAGTTTTATCAATACCAACAACTAAATAAGTTAAGTGGTGTTTGATTATTAGATAGACGATTGTCTTTTTTAATTTTTGTTTATATTAAATAAATTAAAAAATTTTTTACTAAATAAAAAATTTAATTTAAACATTTCAATGTTTTATTTTTTTAAATAATTATATAAACAATTCATTTTTAATTTGTAAAACTTATTTTATTTAAATAAATGGAGTGTTAATCGGTCTTTATGACATGGGCACTAGCCTGTTGATTAACCTTGAGATTGAAAAAAAAAATTGATATTGAATTGTCTTTTTTAATTTTTGTTTATATTAAATAAAATAAATATAAATGGTTAAGCATGGTTTGCTCAATTAAAAAGTATGTCTATGCATTTGATTTTAAAAATCGAATGATAATTATAATTTAAAACTTTTATTTAATAAAAATTTGTGAACATGATCATCAAAATTCGATAATGAACTTCAATTTGCCATTCATTTTTCCATTTTTTAAACCGGAATACCGATTTTACTAAACTTGAGATGAATAATGATTTTATTTGATTAAGAGCTATAATTTAGAAAAACCATTATCGTATGAAATTTCGAAAATTTCATGAAAATTTAATTTAAAAACAACAATTATTATTATTTTTGATTAATTTAAGTAGCTTTCTAGAATATCCGCTATTTGTAAATTAAATATTTGCAATTCGATCTCCTGCATTGATTCTTGCTGATTGAATAATGCATCTACTATCTGTCTGCTTAAAGATAAAATTCTTTAATCGGCACATGCAGTTAAATATTCATTAAACTTGTTATCTATAAATAATGATTATTTTGTGAATAATTTTAAAAAACTATAAAATCAATAGTCTTTTAAATCATATTGTTTATTTTATTTTTTTAAAGAGAGTTTTAATCCTAATTAATTAAATTTTTTACCCACTAAATATCAAACTAGTGTCAATTGTTGTCTCTCAAGTGAAATAGCGCTACAACATGTATCTTTTATGTAATCTTTCAAAAGCTATCATTTAAATTTTTAATTTTTTTGTTTGAAAAATTCCATTTGACATGAATAGCTGAAAAAAGTATTTAAAATTAATAATAGATACCAAGAGACTGACATGACTATTTATACAGTCAATATCTATTTATCAATATATAACTAACCAAGCTTAAATTAATAATGGTAGTTACAATTTTTTAAACAAACTGAATAGATCAATGATGTGTGATACAGAAAACAGAAATGAGTATAAGATAAACAATTTTTTTTATAGATATAATTAATATGGTAGGAAAAATTATTAATCAAAGCAATTTTTTTTCCAAAGATCGATGCTAATCTTTTCATGAGCTTATGCTCTTGCTCACTTTTTGTAATCTATTTTTATAAGAGCTCTTTATCTGCTCTAATCACGCTAATCTTCTTGACTTTTCTTTACAAGGTTTTGTTTTAATTTTAGATTAAACAAAAAGAGAATGATTGATGATACTCAATTTTAAAATATTAAATAATAAAAAGCTTTAGTTAAATTTTTTTTAAACTCATTTGGGAATTCTTATACTAATAATTATTCATGTATAAATCAATTTTAATATTTATAGTTTTTATTACACTGAACACTGTTCTAAGTAAGTTAATTAAATTTTGGTCTAATTTTAATTTTTGGCTTAAGTCACAGCTTTGAAGTGTTTTAGTTGCAACAGTTTTAGTGACGCAAACTGTTTGCACCCCGACTCGAGTCTTCTGGTTACATGCAGTCAGAATAGCACAGCATGTGCCAAATATTTACACGTGAATCCAAGTGGTTATATTGAAAACGTAGTCAGAGTATGTGCTGCAAGTTTGCTGGAAAACAACTGTTCCAAAGATGGTATTTGCATTTACTGGTGTGACCAAGACAATTGTAATTTTTCCACCAGGATAAAAAAAAATATTGTGACAAATTTTTTTCTTCTTATTTTAATAAAGTTTTTTTGAAGTTTTTTTTTTCGTATAAATTCAAATTATATCAAGTTTGAAGTAACTTTACCTGTTGCTTGATTAAATATTATTTTATTTTTATAATACCAATATTTTGAAATTTACTTCAAACAGAAAAAATTTGAGGTTTTTTACTGTTTTTTTATTATGAAGATTTTTAATGTTATAAAAATAGCTATAAGAAAATTAAATATTCTATCTTTTCTAATTCATTAATTTTATAGTCTTATAATAAAAAAAAGTTATATTCATAATGTGGTGCCATTACTTAAAAATTATTTGTTTGATTAGGATAGTTTTCTTTTAGAAAAAATGTATTAATAATTGAAAAAGGATTCTGAATAAATATGACGTAATTAGAGAAAGTCATAATTTAAATATAAAGGTGTTTTTAATTACAAGTTAAAGTTTAAATTTAAAAATTTTTGGTTTGTTAAGAGTTAAATAATTATTAACAATGGTTTTATCAAATATTTATAAACTCTTGGATGTCAAAATGTATCTCATAATTTCAATATGAAGGAAATATTTTGAAATAATTTATAATTACAAGTTTTCCTTATAATGTCAATTTTTTGAATCACTGATCTTAACTTTTTTTTAAATTTTGAACAATAAATTTACTTTTAAATTTTTGTAAAAATTTATTAATTAAAAATATTATAAAATATCAATATTTTTTGTCTTGGCTTATAATGATATAGAAAATAAATTTCTTAAATCTTTAATCATTTCCAAGATTATTCTTATTAACTAAATGAAATTTCTGAATTAAAAACTTAATATAAGGAAAAAGCTCATTAGAATTGGACTAAATTTAAGCATTATAGAGTCTGAGCTTGTGGTAACTATCGTATTTGTTGTTGTAGTAGTTTGAACATTAACCGCTTCAATTCTCGTAGCTATCATCTCTAAAGTTTCCGAAAAATTCTGCAATTTCATATAATCAGCCATTTGTGTCATTAATGGAACGCTTAACCCTCGCATCCAGTCATCCATATTTTTAGCTGTCCCAGCCAAAAATCTCAGACTATTAGGATTTATTACCATCTTTAATTCTGGAAACCTCAAGATACATTCACCTAATTCTTCCAAATTGGACATCTTTTCTCTTAGACAAACACTCATATCTGTTAAATAACTTGCATTTTTCAATAAATTTTCAAAATCATTTAAATTATTTAAATAATAATTAATTAAATCATCTGTTTGAAACGATTTTATTAAGTCAAGTGCCATACTTCTTAGACTTGTATTCAAAATGTAACTAATTGTCGCAGTTAAGGTGTTATTCTCAGATCCCTGTAAAATAGAAAGCATGCATCCATTTATCTCATTAGAATTCATTAATTGGTTATATAGACATTTAGAAACTGGATTGGAGAAAATACTTTCAAAATTAGTTTGGAAGTTAGATTGTTCAATAGCCATAAGTAATAGTTGGCGTAGATTCATCTTTACCATTGAACTGTTTATAGGTAGGCTAATATTTAGCTGACTAAGAGCATTCAAGCATGCTAAATTACCATTTTGCTCAATTAGACAATTAGTCAAATTCCTCACTTCAGAAAAGTTCAAAAGTGGTTGGAAAAAATCCTGTTGAGTTAGAGCTTCGAGGCCTGTTTTTATGTCATTATTCAAGATTGTGTCTAACATTGCCAAATTTTGGCTAATATTTCCATCTTGATTCAAAAAAGCAATCAACAATGTTTCATTGGCCATGCATGGATTCAACACTGTTGTATTCATCAATTGATCTCTTAAACATGAAGCCAAGTTTTCTGTTATGGTAAAGTTGGCCAAAGCTGCTTTTATTTGACTGGTAACTTGTTTGATTTCATCTAGAGATAAGATAAAGTCAATCAACTTCACGTCTGGAATTTGTTTAATTAGCTCATTCAAATTCATGTTTTGGGTTACATTTAAACCATTGATCAGTTGCAAAAGCTCCTTAAAAGCATCTTCTGTATTCAAATTGGTCAAATTGGCCAAGTTAGGTAAATTTAGCGAATTAATTAGATCTGTCAGTTGTTTGATAATTTCTTCACTATTCAAATTATTCATCTGATTGTTTAAATTAGCTAAAATATTTAAATCTATGTTTTCCAAATTGGTAATTTGAGTCAGGTTAAGTTTGTTTATTATGTCCATGAGCTGACCCATATCGTTTTGTGAAATCAAATTTTTAAGATTGTTGTTCAGATCGATTAAAACATTCGGGTCCAGATTTAGATTTTCGATTATACTTTCAGCTTGTGGCAAAATATTACCCAATTCAGGATTTTGATTGACAATGCTGCCAAGTTGGGAATTTACATCAAGCAAGTTTATCTTGTCTAATAGTGATATTGCCTGACCATTTTGTAGCAGACAACATGTTACCAATAATAATATGAAAACTTTTTTCATTTTATTTTATTCTTAATTAAAAAAATTCTTTTTTATTTATAGGGTTTTTATTACACAAAAAACTTTATATAATGAAGAAATGAATGCTTTTTTAAAACGTCAAACAAACTTAAAAAAAAATGAATTCACAAAAATATTTAAAGACTAATATTTGAATGATGGTATAAAAATAATTTCTGCTCAAATCTTGATTCTAAAGGTATAAAGTTTTTAATATCTAGATAAGATATTTTGAAATTAAGAAATAAAAAAATAACTGACGACATTCTATGTCTTAGGTTTTTATTTGGTAAATATTTACAAATTAAGTCAAGTCCCAAAGTAGCTAAGGATATATTTAAAATCGATTTTGATTAGTTCATCTATTATTTTACCTTCCAAAAAAGTAATTTGATATTGTGTTTAAATTTTAATAAATAAGAAAGTTGATAAATTATTCTTATCGAAAAATCACTCTATTTAACCATAATAAGCCAAAGGTTTCCTTCTTAGATTATTTTTATAAATAACTTTTATTTTTTAGCTTTAATTAACATCTGAATTAAAAAAATAGAATTTTACATAACATTAAAAAATATTTAACAATGTTTTAATATAAATTTTTAGTCAATCAAGCATTGAATCACTTAATTAAAAAGTTGATGAAAATTTCATAATGTTTTTCATTTAGAAAAATTGATTCAGTTTAAATAAATACTTGTTTTAAAACCAGAAAAATATTATCTTAATTTAGTAATAAAAACAGAATATACATAAATATATTAGATAAATTAAAAATGAATTTTTTTCAAGTTTAGTGGCGTTGTTTTTGTTGTTGTTTGTCGATAAACTGGCTGTGGTTGATTTTTTTGTTGATGTTTGAACTAAAGTTTTGTTAGATTGGTAAACCATATTGACCACTTGTTCAATGTTGTCGACAAAATAAGTTAAAAACTCGTTTAAATTAGTCTTGTTTTTGCTTAAATAATCAAATACGGCTTGTATTGCTAATGTTATATTCTGGTCAATGGTAGGCTCAATGTCCAGACATTGAGTTAAAGTTAAATTGGTGAGCAAACATCCAGAAACATTCGACGAAATTAGATAACTTGAATTTAGACTTAGAAAATTCATTATAGTTGTATCATTTTGGATACAAAATTCTATTTTATCTATTTTATTAATATTATTCTTAAGACACAGCAAAAAATTTTGAAACAAGTTGCTGGTCAAAAAGACACCAAAAGGTGTCTTACCATCGTTCAATTGAGACAAACTTCCTAAATTCTTTGATAGCTGTTCCATTGGAATTGACCTGCCTAAAAATATCGAAAAATAGCCAACCAATTTAGAAACTCTTTCCAAAAAATTCTTGTCCGTCAAAATAGAATAGTAAAAAATACATTTTTGATTGTAATTTGGCTCGAGTAAATAGCCTACAAGACAAATAAATCCATTTAATTGTCTATAATCTTCTAGAAAGTCTTTAGATAAATCTAGTTTTTTTAAAATTGACTTTACATCTTGGCTGAAATATTTTTCAAATGAAGAAACCATGTTCAAAGAGTTTTTAAAAGATGTATTGTCAATATAATTAGATAAAAATTTATTATCTATCAAACAGGATACAAATATTTTATCTCTAAGGCAGTGATTTAAAACGTCTAGCTGATATCGTTTTTTATAGGTGGCAAAATGCTGGTCCAACAAGTTAAAAAATCCTATGCCTTTTACCACAGAAATAGTTACTGGGCTTATAAACTGGTTCCAGCAAGCTTTATCAGTATTCCGATCGATTATCTGTTCTAAAAAGCAAATTGATAGATTTTTTAATATCACATTGTCCACCTCAATTTGTTTAAGAACTGAGATTATTTTTTTGCTGGAATTATTGGCCATAAAGCCTAGTAAATTCTCTCGTAAATAAACAATCATGGTTTTAATAGACTCAAGTGATTCTACAAGTTCCCTAACTGGTTGGCTACTATTAAATAGGTATAAAGCGTCAAATAAGTAGAGATTATCTGGAATTAATGGTAATATTGGTGATAAATCTAATGAATTTTGAAGTCGTTCAGCATTTTTAGTGAATTCTATTTGGTCATTGAGTATTGAGTCCAAAAGAAAGTCTACTAAGTCCGATTGACGACCCCTTGACTCATTCAGACTTTGGAAAACTTTGCTTTTTATAATCAAGAATCCAATTATTGCAATGAAAAATTTTGCCATCATTTTTTAATACAAGTTTTTTATAAGTTTTGCCTTTTGAACAGATTTTTGACATAAATATAAAGTAAATTGTCTTTTTGTTAATAGTTTTTTAACGTTTTCTATTTTCAAAATGATTTATTAATTATTTAATAATCTGAAATAAAAACATTGCTGGGTGACAAAGTTCCAAGCTGCTTTCATTGTCAAGAATTTAGGAAAATGCTCGTTCGAAAATGATTTAATAAATAGTTAAAAGTATCAAGAATTATTTATTCAATATAAAAAAAAATTTAAAAAAAGCTTTTATTCAAAAATTGCGTATGTCATAAGAAAAATAAAAAAAAAGAGTATGATATAAAATTTCGAAATAATTTTCAAATAAAGAATTTTCACAAATTTTAATTTCAAGTCAACAAAAAGAAAAATTTGAATTTTCTTTTTAATCTCTCACTAATTAAACAAAACAATTCTAGCTGAATAATTTTAAATTATTTATTAAAATATTGGACTAGTAAGTTTATTTTTTAATGGGTAACAATAAAACAATTAATTCAGGTATTCAAGAGTAACAAGGTTTTTAATTAAGGTTCTTAAAATATTCGTATACAAAATTACATAAACAAGATTGATTCAATTAAGAGTTGACATCATATTTTTTGTTTTTAATAAATATTTATTAGATTTTAAAATTTTTTATTTTCCTTAATAATATAAAAATAATATAAAAAAAAATCTAATGACTCCAACCTTGAAAAATTGTTTGCTTGGTAAATATAAGATGAATAAAAGGTCTTCAGTCCATTTCTCAAGAAAGTGATTTAGTTGGTAGCAGCTCAGGTCATCGTGTGCTTGTGATTTTAATTTGTGGTAAAGTTGTTTGACAGGTTTTGGATAAGGTCCATTTAGGTTTTCTCATTAATTATTAAATTTAAGTTTTAAGTTTAATTTAAAGCTGATTAAGCTTTTGAATGAGATAGAAAAGCTTTGAAGTATCATGTTCACTTGATAAAAGGAAAAGATTATGAACAATTTTTAAATTTTTGAAACAATTTATTTTATTTTAGACCTAGATAAATAATTGGATTTTTTATGATTTTTTTTAATAAACTGACATAGTTAAATAATTTGTTTTATTTTAATTATAGAATTAAATAATACAGAATTAAAGGTGGAATTTAATCGATAGCGAAAACAATTTCAATCGAAGCTTTAATAAGTACAATTGAATTGAGCGCCTTTAGTGTAGATCTTATTAAAGATAAGATAAATTACCAAAGTATAAGAAAAATAATTTGAATTTTTCTGTTCCTCTAAACTTACCTAAATAAATATTTTGGTAAACGAAAAATCCAAACTCATTCAACTAACCGATTTTTAATTCGATTAACACTGATATAAAGACGGAAAATCGAACTTGAAAAATATTTTCCAAGATAAGGTTCTCTTTGAGCTCATAGAACTCTAATTGATTTATTTTTATTAAACAAAATAAAAAATCATTGATTACAAATCAATATTTGATTGATAAAATTTAAAAAATAAAATAAAAAATATTCTCATGGAACTAAATCATTTGGAATATGAGCATATTTTATCTAATTGATTAAGCCCGCAGAGATAACAAGATAATGAAATATTTGCAATAATAGACTTTGATACAGATATATCATTTTTTGTTTCTATTTACAATTTATTTCTATCTAATTTAACTAAGTGTTTCTCATGGATACAAGCTTAAAAAAGACATATTTCAAATTAAATCTATCTATATATGTAGTTTGATATGATACTTTCAATTATATCTTTATCTAGAAAAGCGCCAGTAAATCTCAGCACGATGCCAAAGCACTTAACACATTTTAATATTGCTTGATTGCGCTACAAACTGCTTATTTTGATACAGAGCCTTGCTGACAGACTCGAAATTGATAATTGACTTGAATTGTGTCTACTACTAGGCACAGATAAACCATAATTGGCTTTCAGTGTGTCATAGACAATGTATCCAGCGTATTATCTCTCAGACTAGGATGTAGTTATCTGCACTCTGGGCGATCTAATATAAAATTGATAATTATTGTTTATAAGTCAAATTGAGCATTTTTATTCTATCAATAAATGATGTAATGATTTACAAGTCTATTTGAAAGTAAATAATCAAATCAGGCTTTTAATTCATTCAATTTAACCATCAATAATTTTGTTTTTATCTATTTAAAGTTTTATTTCAAATAAAGAGAAGTATATTTTTTGACAAAAATAGTTTTTAAATAGTGTTGGTATTTTTCATTAATTTTAATAAAAATATATTTTATTTTTTGGTCAGGACTTGGACAAGAGAAGAGAATCATTAAGAAAAAAACTTGTTAATATAAAATTTTTCCTCTTTATGAGTATCTTAAGTATCATAACACCTTAGATAATCTAGTGTAATTAAATGTAAATATTTGGCTCTTATTTGAGTAAACGATTTTAAAATTCCGATTCTCGAGGAAACGTGTTTATTGAATTTTAAGATTTTCAAGTGAATAAACACTTCCTAGTACAAATTAACTTCGAAAATTAGCAAAAATTCCATAATTATGATGCCACTTACTTAAGTGACCAAGACCAATTGATTATTAAACAAAAAAAAAGTTAAAATCTGCAAACACCAACTCCAATCAGCTAATATTTACAATACTTTGTCATCTCATCTCTTAATGGGCCATTTAAGAAAAAATAGATAGTTTAAACTCACACCAGGTATAATGTTTGTTAGGCAAATTTAAATTTTTATTATTAAATATTTGTTTATAAATTAATTTAATTATTCTGATTGGATATAGCATTTAATTATGAGATGATAAAAATATAGATTTCTATTCGAAAATTGATTTAAAATCAAATCCCCAGTGATTTATCGTACAATAAAAATAAATAGATTTAAAATTGTTTTTTATTTTTTTTATAACTTGGCAAATTTTTTAAGTAATTAAGCTATAAATAGATAAGTAATAACAAGTTATGTGTCATTAATAATCAATTGTATCTTTATGACATTCTATTCTTGATTTTTAGATAAAAAATCCTCTAAAGTAGGTTCAGGTCCAGCACCGATAAGTCTTCTATAAACCTAGTATCTAAAATTAAAGTAATAAAAAACATTTAATTATCTTCTAAGCTGTAAAGATTCCTTAGAATATCAAATTGACAATTATTACTCAATGGCACAGTTCATTTTAGATCTTATCGTTTATACCACAGTGTGATTTGGCTACCAATTTTTTTTACATTTTATTTTAAAATTATTTTCCATCAATTGATCAAACGCTGACCATTACACCATATTATATTTTCCCAAATTCCAAGTGACAATTAGACCTAGATAAGCACTTTGGCAAATTTTATCAATCCTAATATTATTCAATTTTTTTCTTTAATGTATAAATGTTTCAGAGGGTTTATTTATTAAAATTTAATTCATTTTATTAAATATCTTCCTTTACTTGTACCAATACTGACCATTATACCATGTTTATTTTTTTGAAAAATTTAATTGAACCAAATATTATTCAAATTTTTTTCTTTAATTAGAAAATGTTTCAAAGTGTTTATTTATGAAAAAATAGACTGTTGTTAATTAAATTTTTAAATTAATCGATGAAAAGAATATTCTAATTTGATAAGCAGATTTTATCTAAAAAAATAAGATTATAAATTAGTTAACTTTCTTTTATTACTTGTTCTAACATTGACCATTATACCATGTTTAATTTTTCCCAAAATCTAATTGACAATTAGACATAGATAAGCACTTTTGGCAAACTTTATCCAACCTAATATGTTTTAATTTTTTTTATCTTAATTAGAATATGTTTCTCAAAGTTTATTTATTAAAATTAGTAAAAATTAGGCTGATTTTAAATAAAATTTTAAATTAATTGGGGGAAATTTAATAAGCAGATTTTATCTTAAAAAAATAAGATTATAAATTAGTAAACTAGTGGATTGAGTGTCGCCAAATGGATCAAAGCTAAACTAGTTGAGTTGTTTTCAAGCAAGTAGATAAAGCGTCAAAACTAAAATGAGTGAGAGCGAAAAGCCATTAAGCATCCAGCATCATGTGAGATAACAAAAAGTCCAGTCAGGTTTGACCGTAATCGTTTGAAATGTGATGAATTTTGTTAAGGTGTTTATGAGGACTGCTTTTGAAATTGTTTACGCGAAAACAAGTTGTATAATACCATAAACAACTAGTACTCAATATAGCCTGGATTAGCGAAATTCATTAAAGCTTAACTAAGTCTCTAAGCGGTGCCGCTATTTTATCTCTTAACTGGAAATATTTATAAAACTGACTAAATTTTTTCAACTTGTCAAACTATTTCAACAAACATCAGACTTAAAACTTTACCAAAAAAAAAGTGTTGTTTGATAAATACTAAAAAGATAACAGTTTTGTGCTCTTTGGCCAGCCGATTGCAACCATCTATAAATTGGACATTTAGTATTTTAATTTTATTAATATATTTTGCGAATGTGTCCATAAAGTGTCAATGTAAATTGGTGCCAATTATTATCAGCGAGCACAGCTTGTATAAACATCATTTCTAGTCATTTAAAAATAGGATTTTTGTTTAGTTGTATCAAGCATAGATAATCATTTTTTTGTATATTTGGCTAGATAGATAATGAGACATACAGTGACAATTTGAGCAAATCTGGACCTGTATACTTACGTAACCAGTTTATCTAGGCCTGCAATTTTTCAATTATTGATAAACGAATTCCACTAAGATAGATTAGGGGACAAATTATCTTAATCGTATTAAATAAACTATTTAAAGAGAATATTTTTTATTTTATTTTATATCACTTTAATTTTAGATAATTGAATAAAATGAGTCTTAACGAGTTAATTTACCAGAATTTTGCTCAAATGAATTCTCAGTACATGAAGCAGGAAGAGGAGCACGAGGCGACAGAGTCCACCACAACCAATGAGACATCTTCTTCCAATTTGCAGTCCGATGTGTCCGTGGTAGAATCGGATACCGAGGACAGACAGGAAAAGAACAGTGCCAATACAGATGATGAAGACGATGAACAGAGACAAGAGCTTCCTGGTATCAGTCAACTGTACCAACCGAACATGGTATCGTCACAAATGATGCAATTAATCCAAGCTCAGAAGAGTGAAAAAATCGAAAACGAGAAAGAAAATTCTCCCATATGCAAATATTGTAACAAAATATTTGCCAATGTGTCCAATTTGAACCATCATATAAGCGCAATACATTTAAACCAATCAAAATGGATATGCAGCCAATGTGGAAAAATATGTTCCAGTAAATCAAATTTGAAGGTTCATTTAAGAGTGCATTTGAGAGTGAAACCATATCATTGTAGATGGTGTTCGTATAGCTGCATGCATCACAGCTCAATAAGAGATCATTTGGCAAAAGTTCATCCAGACAAGAGCCACACTCCGCTCCAGCCTGGTTATTTGTTTAATTCCCAAGCTGTACCAGAACCAGAGGTATTCAACTCAATGGGGTATAATGGCAGTGCTTTGTCAAATGAACAAAAGCCAAAAAGAGTCAGTGCTGAGATTGATAATGGTTTTCAAAGTCCGGAAAAGACCCGAAATTCTAAAAAAATGCGCATTGAAAAACAATCAAAGTCACCAAGTCGACCAGTTGTTAATCCTCAGCCAGTTTATCCGCCAGTCCAGACTTCACCAGCTCAGAATTACCAACCAAATCAAATGTCAAATTTTTACACTGCTTACATGGCCAGGATGCTGCCATTCATGTACAATCCTTTGCAGTATGCCGCTGCTTTGTCTAATGGACAACATGCTCCAAGTTCACAATTTTTAGGTATGCTAAATCAAGGTTTACAGATGAACCAAGGACATCAATCAAGACAGAATTTTTCTTATGGTAAAGATGGTGTTTTCTCATCATTACTCTCCGGATCTTCTTCTTCAGATGAACACCAGACAAATAGCAGTGGAAATTACAGCTACAGTGGATCGAGCAGAAGCTCCAGTATGTCACCATCAAACAAAACAAACACTCATGTCAGCACATCGACTGACCAAGATGGACATGTTAAAGTGCTATCTCCCCGAACGGAACCAATTGTCAAGACCAAGAAGACTCTTTCAATTGAACAAATGCTTAATACCAAAGTCAATAAGGAAACCCAAACTGAATCCTCTTGTCTATCTTGTCCCTATTGTTCTGGAAACCAGTCAAATTGATGTAACATAATTAATTAAATTAATTAATATGTTGCGTTTTTTAATTTGAGTCAAATTAACGAATGAAATTTTCCTTTTAGTTTTTTATCTTTGTTTATTATTTAATTTTTCTCGTATAAATATATATATCAAAAATAATTGGACAAAAGTGTATTTTAACTCATAATTTTTAGAAATTAATTTTTCTTATTTTTATTATTATCAACAAAAATAAAACTATAAAAATATATATCTTTTTTGTTTATATATCAAAAAATTTTATTTAGATTTTGATTACAATATCTTAAATTATCAAAAATGCTTATTAAATGAGGAAAAAATTTTTTTTTGGTAGTTATTTATTAAAAATATAGAAAAATAAAAAAAAAATTAAATAATGTCTAGAAAACCTCTTCGAAAAAATCCTCTTTGACATAGCACTGACAATTACAACTCATTATCGGACACTCTGGATTAGTCCTTATATTTTTAATACACAAAAATTAATTTAAAAAAGTTATTTTACAATTATTTTACCTAAACCAGTTTTCGAGGTGTCCCAAATGACCACCATGACTACACTTTTGGCAAAATAAAAACCAAAATGTCATCTTGTTTTTATTTCCTAGAAACGCTGACTTTGGTGGATCAACTGTCATGTAAAGTTGACAGACTGAACATCTTAAGGAGGGTTTTTGGCATTGTTGACAAGCTATGCCATTATTGGCGAATTGTTCCAAAGGTTGGACTCTTGTTCTCCTTCTGGTTGACAAATTATTGCCACAAGAGAGGCAACGAATGAAAACTTTGGGATCCTGAGGCTTTGCTATTTTTATGTCAAAGTGAGCTCTTTCTTCCCACAGCATCCAAATGTCCAGCAAATTTCGGTAACTTTCTATCCAACCATTGACATATTTATTGGCCAATGTCTTGGCACAGTTAGAATTGATTATGGCAACAGCCGGAGTTTGAACATCACTTGTTCGATTAATGTAAATCTGGAATAAATCAATGCAATCGGAGTTTAGACCGGTCAAAAGTATTCCATGTAAATTACCATCTTTCACAAAAGTGTTGGTCAAATTTTTAATATAAAGATTGAGCTTAATTATTCAAATAATTTATTTGTTTTAAAGTTAAAAATAAGTAATTAGATTACTTCATTTTTTAACATGCTCATGGCTATGCAGATACGATCTGGCAATTTTATATTCGTATCATTGTACTAGAAACAAATTAATTAAATTAATTTAATAAACTTTTTATATTGACTTACTATGGTGAAATTTGTGTTATAATCCGGATCATTTTTGTAGGCGAACAAAGCTTTTAAATAAGGATTTGAGATTTTATCTAATATTTTCATGGATTCTTTGTTGCTAAGACTATTCCGGTTGAACATCAGTGACAAAGTCAATGCCAAATACTCATTTGAATTAGCTTTAAAAATCAGAAATATTAAAAATTTATCAATTTTTAATTTATTCGTAATTAATAATTTTTATTTATTTTTTCTTTTTATTTAAATATAATATTTATTTACTTTTATGTGAAGCATTTTTCAAGATATCGATAGATTTTTCCAAACCATTATTAAACATGGCTATACAGGCTGCTCTCTCGTACTCACCTTCTGATTCTAATCTAAAATAATAATTAAAATTATAGGCTCCATGAAAAATATTTAAATATGGTTAATTCTTATATTAATTAATGAAAATAAGATAAAAATAAATTTAACTATTTTCATTACTAAATTTTAATCTTTAAAATTATTTCTTTAAATTTTTAAATAGTCGATTCATAGAGCTCTTATTTAACAGCTTATTATATTAATGAAAATGGTCTCACTTTGTCACTGTTTCTGACCAATTGTGCCATTCACATAATTTAAAGATGTACTCTCTAGAATTAAAAAAAATTTTAAAAATAAATTTTTCTATTAAAGATTATTAAAAAGCTTTTTAATTACTTTTTAATTTTATTAAAATCTTCGTTTAAATCTTCCGGCTGCGGTACTTTTTGGGAAAAATCAACTAGAACCAAATTTTAACCATTTTGAAAGCTTACTTGACAGTATTGACTTAATACCAGAAAACTTTTCAAAATAAGTTTGTTCAATTTTACTCGATGCTTTATAAATATTTGAAATTAATTTTTCGTTCTAATTAAATTAGTAATTAATTTACTGTCAAGCCATTGCCATAAATATCTGATTTCCTGTTCATTTTTATCATTAGACAACAAATTTATATTGTTTAGAAAACTTTTAATTCCATAAGAATTTTTAGCTCGTTGTCTTATCTTTTCTCCGATATCTACACTATCATCAATTTTTTCACTTAGCAGTGTACAAATTTTGTCACTAACTGCAAAATTAAGGGTTTCGTTAAATGATATTCCCTAATAGATAATTATTAAACTTCTAAAAATTTTAAAAAGATAGACTACAATTGGTGAATATTCAGCAACTACTAGATCAGCAAGCTTTAGTGCATTTGGATCTGTATAAGTAGCCATTAGCTTGTTGGAATCTTTGCTGTGCCAACTGAATGAATTTATGACAAATGAGCTCTTCTGATGCTTGTAATCTTTTGATACAATAAACTTATTTTTATTTTGAATTAAAATAATATTTTACATTGGATTTGTTCTTTGATTAGGCTGCTATCATTGCCTTCTTCCAAACGATATACATTAACATTGGCTGAATTTTCACTCAACACTGCCAGTCGATTTGACTTGGACGGACAAAACTGAATACTTTTGATCGGCTTAGCTTCTTCAATAAAATCAATAGGCTCTTTATAGTCTCGTACTTTTCTCAGGTCCCACAAAGCTATTTGATTCTTTGAAAAGTTAATTAGAAAATTAAAAAAAATAAAAATTGGCAAGAATTTTTACATTGTTAAAGGAAGCAGCTTTGTAGCTGTTAATAGGATCGATGGAAAACCCGTGGATAAAGTTGGTTTTTAAAGATTCAATTGGTTTGCAACTAGCTTTGGTAAAATTACCATCTCAGCATAAAGATGTTTAAAATGATACCTCTTAAATCGAATAATGAGAGCTTATTCTCAAATGAAGCAAATAGAACATCTGGCATTTGGAAGTTCCAAGCAAAAGAAAAACATGTCTCCGTTTCGTCTAGGCTTTTAGTTTATAATTTGTTTTCAAAAAATGGATATCAATTTTTACTTAATTGAAAGGCTGGATTCATGCTAATTCCACCAAGATCCCAAATACAAATCGAATTTGAATTTTCTGTTTTGTCAAAGCCAAGACCCAACTAAAAATACAAAAAAATTGAAAATTTCTATTTCCAAATGTTCCAAATTACATATGAGCTTTTGGTCGGATTCCATTCAATTTGGTTACATTTTCTTGATGCACCAACATTTAGCAATGGGACTAGGAAAATTTAGAAACAATTAAAAAAAAAACTCTGCTTTGATGATTATACTATTGGATCTTTCATCTTGGTCAAACATGCGAATAATTCTAATCTGACTGGAATCATTTTCGAACAATGCGATCATGTAAGGGTTAGAAAATGGGTGCCATGATATCATCTTGAATAAAATTGTTTATTGAGCTTTAGCCTAGAAAATAGTACTTTTTGTTTAGAATAACTGTTTATTGAACCAATAAGTCTGGCACAAGTGCTCTCGGAAACAAATATATTATTTTCATTGCGATTTCTGACTTGAGTTAATTTAATTGTTTAATATTTTATTAGTAAGATAAATATATCTTACATGAAGTATCAATGCTGGTTAATCGATAGAAGTTGACCGAATTTCCTACAAGAATAAAGTCTTCGTCCACCAGTGGTGACCATTTTATACTAATATCATTTATTTGGTTGTTTGGCATCTTTTTATTCGTATTTTAAATTTTAAATTTTAAAATTTATTTTCAAGATTCATTTAACTTATTATAATATGATCACGTGTGATCTATAAATTGTTTGTTTTTAGTCTTTAATATTTAAATTAATTAAGATCAAATATAATATTAAATTTTTTATTTTTGGAATCACAATCAATTGTTTTGATATTTAGATTATAACACTCATTGTAAACATTGTATAGGGTATCTATACACTTGCAAATAAGTGCCTAGAAAATTGTGTTCTTATTGAAGAATTTAAGCCCTTAGGTGATAGAAAATTTTCTTCAAGTTAAATATTTTATAGGATCTAAGTATACTTTACAAGAAAGCAGCATTGATAGAACTAAGCCATTTTTGATTAGCTTTTAAGAAAGGGGTCTAAGTCGGCACTTTTTTGCAAAAGAATACGGTACTTAGTTTATAATTCATTTTATCAGTTTATGGACATTTATGAAATGTTTTCATTAATTTTTAAAGAATAGCGACTTGTCAAATAGCGACGTCTACTATCTTTAAAAATAAAAGATCAAATTTGAAGAACCCCTTACATTCATTTTTTGTGCAAGTTTGTCACGGCATTTCCGCATTTCTCCATTGTACAATTAAAAATGCTTTACTTTTTGGTAAACAAAATGTTATATTTGGCAAATCAAATGGAACAAAATTTTAATTTAACTTTAATATAAAGTTTGTTCAATTTTATTTGATGCTTTATAAGTATTTGAAATTAATTTTTCGTTCTAATTAAATTAGTAATTAATTTACTGTCAAGCCATTGCCATAAATATCTTATTTCCTGTTCATTTTTATCATTAGACAACAAATTTATATTGTTCAGAAAACTTTTAATTCCATAAGAATTTTTAGCTCGTTGTCTTATCTTTTCTCCGATATCTACACTATCATCAATTTTTTCACTTAGTAGTGTACATATTTGGTAAATCAAATGGAACATAATTTTAATTTAACTTTAATATAAAAAAACAAAAAAAAATTATTTATATTAATTTATAAAGCAAATTTATAAAGCTTATTTGTGAAATCTCCTATTTATCACCAATAAATACTTTTATCAATATTTAGACGATCTCTTTCCAAATTGTACAATAATAATCTTTACTTAATTTCCCATTGGCAACAAGTTTCTGAACTTGTGTAGGAGATTTTTTTTGAAATTTATAAAAATACTAATTTATGTTTTATACAGATTATAAAAATAGGTGCAAAGAAGTCAGTTTTACCTGCACAATCTTTACACCTGCTGGAAAAAGAAAATCATACGAACGACTTTACTCAATGGACCAATTATTTAATGACCATAAAATAGCTGGTTTTGTGAAATTCAGTACAAAATGGCAAAAAGAAGAGAAAAAAATGTAAAAAAATTGAATAACTTTTTTTCTAAAGGTTTAAACCTAATTCTGTAAATGCAACATAGTGAAACATTCAAAGTTGCATCAAATATCTATGTCTGCTAATTTTGCAGAGATTTTGGACATCATTTGCAGACTTTTACAGTTGATGTAACTTTGAATGTTGCATCATTCTGCATTCACAGAATTAATTTTAAACTTTTAGAAAAAAAGTTATTTAATTTTTTTACACTTTGTTCTGTTCTTTTGTACTGAACTTCACAAAACCAAAATAGCTCTTGATTTACATCTAAAACTGGGAGTTCAAGTATTAGATGAATTTATCAAAAATATAAAGGAAATAAAATATTTTTAGTAAACAAATAAAGAGATTATTTTTTGGTTAAAATTTTATTATTAAATTTTTATAAATTACAAAATTAAAGTTTAAGTTAGTTATACTGGACTTTTGGACTCTAAAAGTCGCTTAAACGTCATTTGGAAACGGAAACACAAATGAGAAAAATTAACCCTAAATGAAACCACCAGGTCAAATGAATGTGCCTAGTGTGCATTCATATAAACAAAACAAAACAGAAAAAAGATAAAAAAAAAAGCATGGCTATTAAGGCCAAAAAATGTGACAACAACAACTACATAAAAAAAAAAAAACACACACAATCAAAATGCTTTACTTTTTGGTAAACAAAATTTTATATTTGGTAAATCAACTGGAACAAAATTTTAATTTATTTTTAATATAAAAAAACAAAAAAAAATTATATAAATATATTAATTTATAAAGCAACTTATTTACACTACGACTACAATAAATAGTTTATTTAATTTGAAATTTAACTTTTTTAGCATTGAGGCTTTTGTTTAACGATTGATCAAATGCATTGTCTTTAAATTTGTCCTGGGCGTAGAGCTTGAACGACTGTGGCGCATTGGCAGCGCTAGCTTTGGCCGAAGACTTGGCCCATTTTTTCAGTCCGGCCAAATTGCAGCAATTGGCAGTCAAACTGGTGTCAGCATCGTGGCCACTGTGGCTCCTTCGAATCATCTTGACATACTTGTCGCTGAGAGTGGCAGCGGGCGGGAGAGCGACGGGCGTAGCGGCGCTGGCCGTGGCGCGCAGCTTGTTGGACACTTTGGTAGTGCTGAGGTCGAGATTGAGCGGGATGCTGTTGGCGTCCGGGGTGTCCATTCTGTTGGACACATTGACAGGGCTTATCTTGAGCTCGCAGAAGCGAGAGTGGTGGTCCTTGACGGGCGTTAGGTCCAGACTGGCGTCTTTGTTGGCCATGTTTTTTGAATAGTAGTAGTTGACTGTGTCGGTGAAGAGGACGTCGTCTTCGTCGGACTCTTCGTAGTCCTCCTCCTGGTCGAGCATGTCGTCCTCGTCGTGGTTGTCCATCTGAGCGCACTCGTCCTCAGAGTCCGCTTTTTTCAAGGTGGCGTTGAGCGAGTCGGGCGGCGACGGTATCGCTGTCGTGGTGCATGTGGACACTGTATTTGTCTCGGTGGTTGTCACTGTCGTCGTCTGCACCGACTCTTGTTCCACCACCATGGCTCTGCTCTGAATGTACTTTTTCAACAGCTTCAAAAACTCGTACTTCTCTCTGTCGTACTTGGACAAAAGGTACATGTAAACGTCTATGATGCCGTGATGGGCCTGACAGCCGAGCTTAATGATACAAACTTGCCTGTATGTGTCACTGGTCGGCTGGTACTCTTGGCCAAAGTCGATCACTTTGACAAACAGGACTTTTTTGTACACCATTTTGACAAAGTGTTTTCTGGCCTCTTTGCTCAAGTGCAGTCTTTTGTTGACCGTGAGCCGTTTGTTTATGGTCAATTGGTCGACATGTTCGTCTATGTACAACGAACAGTACAAGGCCTTTAGGGGAAAGTTGAAAAATTTTTCATCAGTTTGCCTGAGGTCTGTTTGCTTGTCGAGCACTTTTTCCAAGCCGATGTCCAAAAATCTGACCTTAACTTTGGCCGAATCGGCGCCAAACGTGTCCAACACGAGTGCTCGATGCCAGCTGTTCTTGTACATGGCTGCCAGGTGTTGGTTCTTGAGGACACACTTAGGCGCCTCGGCCAAACGCACATACAAGTTAAAATACTTGAACATTTGCTGAAATTTTCTCTCGTCTTCTTCATTGTAAATGACCTCGATCCAAAAACGGCCATTGTCTCTTATGACATCGTTAATTCGGCACTTAAATTTGGAATTTTTGTACAAACGTTTTGGATTAATGTCAAGCAAGTGGTCTATTTTGAACGATGTGTCCGATTTGATGGACATTTGAGTGTTTGAGTGTAAATTTTTCAATGAGTTCATGAATGTTTTGAGACGTGGCGATTCGTGTTGAACAGGTATGACAGTTGTTTGAGACGAGCTGGATGTTGGTTGAGGGTTGTTGTCGGCGTTTAAAAGAGCGTCTAGTTCGTTTTGGTCGGGCGGAGGTGGCAATGTGTCGCTAGACGAGTTCATGAATTGTTCGGGCGGAGGCGGAAATTTGAACGAGTCCGCCGCCGTGTCCACCACTTCGCTTAGGTCAAGTGAAATTTTTTGCATGGACGATTTGGCGTCTAGTGAGTCGCCTTCGCTTAACGACTTTCGTTTAGTCTCTTGTTCGTCTTCGGTGTCCAAGCCGTACAAGCTAAACTTGGCACTCTTGAAGTTGTTCATTCGGCCGGCGCTATTCGACCGACGCCTAATCGGCTCTAGGTCCACGCCGGTTGACTTTTTAACCGTATTCAAATAGTTGACTATGTGTTTATTGTTGTCGCTTCGATCTGGTTGGTTTAGATTGGGACACGAGTTCGACACAGATAATGGTGATGGCTCTTTGGCACTGTCGGTCTTGGAAGACTCGTTATTACGATTTAATTTTATGAGTGTATGCAAATGAGGCGCTGGCGGAAGTGCGGCCCTTGCCGTCCCGTCTTTCGAGTCCGAAGATTGCGATGTTGATTTTTGAATTTTTTTCCCAACGTCCTTGACATCTCTCTCTTCGTCGGGCAGTATTGTTTTAAGATCACGTGATGTGAGTTTTTGCTGCGAGTGATCTGATTGGTCCGCATCGGACTCGTATGTTTGAAACGTTGATTTTTGAATTTTTTTCTCATCGTCCTTGACATTTTGTTCACTGTGCAGTATTGTTTGATCACGTGAGGTGAATTTTTGCTGCGAGTGATCTGATTGGTCGGCGTCTCTTGTACATGAATGTTGCAATGTTGATTTTTGAATTTCGGCGGGAAAATTTTTCGAGCTAATGATCTCCTCGTCCGAGTGCTTGTGTATGGGCGAAAATGTCACATTGTTGGTGCATTCGTCTCTGGTGGTGTGAGCATGAGGAGGCGTCGGAGGCAACGACGACTGTGAATTCGGAGATTTAAGCGAAACGGTGTTCCTGTGCGGTGTCGACTGCTGATGTGACATCGACCGCGATATAATGGACACAGGCTGGTTGGGCGACACCAGCTCGCTACAAATAGGCGTTATGATCATGTGACTATTGAAGAGTGAATCGCTTGTGTACGACGATATGTCAGGCGAGCTCGACGATCGCTGCGGAAACGACACTGGCTCGTTGAGCAAATCGTTAAGCAATTGAGACCTAATTTTAAACCGAGTGCTAATTAACGAATCATTTGACTCATTCATAATTCTATCATTTTCCATTTGGCAAAATTTCTCAAACAACTGATCGGTAATTAGGATCGAATTGTTCGAGCCGTGTCTCAATTTGGAGCCAAACGACGTCTCAAGAGTGACATTTAGCCTCGCGCCGCTCAAATGAAACGACTCGCTAAACAAACAATTATTGCTCATGCTGTTCAATACATGTCCATTGTCGCTCAGACTCGAGGCCGATTTGGTCCGTCGGCTCTCGTTCAAAGTGTCATAGTCGCGCGAATTTCTACTCGTCCGCCTAATGGTCACATTCCTGTAATCAACATCTTGGCCATCGTCGGCATTTTTGTTAAAAAAGTCCACTTTTTTCTGAAATTCACTCGAATTATTGTCTATTTCGCTGATCCAATTTTTGCTACTCTCGTCCAAGGAGAGAGCTTTTTTGGACTCGTTGTCCGTGTTGTTCGAGCACTCGTTGGACAGCTCGACAATGGTTGATAGCTGTGTTGGCACGGCCGGGGGTCGGCCGGCCAGCGTCGCCCTATTCTGGCCGACTTGGACTGGCTTGCCGCAAAACATGAACACGTCTTGGTCAAGCGAGCCCAATTGTCTGTTCAAATGAAACGATTCGTTTTTCTCGAACTCCTCTAGACTGGCATTGTTTTCAACGCATGTACTCCGCACTGTGAACAGGTTGGGATTCAAGCGGCTCGGCTGCTCGGGCTGTTCGCTTATGGACAAACTAGCGCTTGAATCGTTGCTTGTCTTGGACGAGTCGGCCTCAAAATCGTCCACAAATATGGACACGGTGAAATTTTTCATCTTTTCCAATCTCATGTCCAAATTTGTCTTTCTATTCTTCGAGCTAAGCTCTTTGCTTTTTAGCTCGTAGTTTTTGACCTCTTCGGCACACGAGGCAAACGATTCGTCCGAGTCCAGGTCGGTTATTTTCTTCTTTAGGTCGGTGAGTGAGCTCGAAATGTCGGACGAGCTCGACGACGAGCTGAGCAGCACAGGCCTCAAGTTGACTCTGTTTCGTTCAACAAGGGCCACGTCGGCCGCGCTGTACGATCTATTCTTGCAGCTCTGGACAACTCGGTGGTTCGATTTGATCGATCTGTTTGTCTCAATGTCGTTTATGATGTGTCTGTTGGGTATTTGATGGGTCTGGTCGAGAGTGGCGTGCACAGGCTCGTTAACTGCTTCTTCGTCTGTTTGGTCGATGATCAGCCTGGGCATCGAGTCCAGACTGGTGTCATGAGCCTCTATATTGTTGACCATGTGCTCACCGCCGCCGCCGCCGCTCTGGGTCAAGCTCAAACTTCGCATTTTTTCTGCCTCCTCTTGGTCCATTTTTAAGTTCTTGACGCTTTCATTTTCGCTTATGCGGCTCAACACCTGTTCGTATGAGTTTATCTGTGGATTAAGCTTGAACAGTTTTTGATAGGGACTGTTCGGCGAGCTGTTCATGGGGTGGCGATTTTCGACGTCGAACTCCTCTTGGTCAAGGCTTGAGTTGTCGTTGGCCAAGAAGACGTCGTTGAATGCCGACGAGTTGTCGTCGTCGGACTCGGCCGCCTTGTGATCTTTGGTCCTGTGTGTGCCATTTGATTTGCCGCCTCGGTTGTTGGGTCTAGAGCGGCGAGCGGTGCCCTTGGGGAGCTTTGCTGACCAGCCGGGACGGCTGTTGCGGTCGTGGTCGCCGCCATTGTCGTCGCCGTTGTCCCAGTGCGAATGCCGGTCCCCGAACGGCCTGCACTGGCCTCTTTTCTTGCGCATCTGCTTGTCATTGTCTTGGTTGTGCTTGTCGCTCGAAAGTGAGCTTTTGACAAACGATGGCTGTTGTACCATCCTATCCGAGTCGACTATCCACTCCGGCTCGTGCATGAACATAGGACACGACTTGTGCTGTGTCTCGCTGCCATGCGCCTCTTCTGCACCACTTTTCTTGCTTATTGGACACAAATTACTTTCCACAGTGGCACTTTGTGCGTCACTTTTGACCTTGATCGATCGGCTCTCGTCCAAACTGTCGCCTTGTAGCGAGCAATTCTCTTTCAGATCGTACATAGAATTGCTCCGAGGCAAATTGCTCACTGGACGAGTTTCGATCGGTTGCCAATCTCGATTGGTATTCGACGTGGTCACACTGCTGCTCTTTTCCACATCGGTAGCCATCAATTGCCTTACACCAGCCTCTGATTTCGACTTTCTAATCGAATCATTGGCCAAAGAGTTAAATATTTTCATGTTAATCAATTCATTGTGAACAGATATCTCTGTGTACCAGCATTTCAAGTTTCCAATGGTAATTTGTTCAACAAGATTAAAGTGAACGCGTTTATTGCTAATCAAACCATTGAAGTAGTCCCTCTTTGAGTTAAGAGAGGAGAAATTTGTCTGAAATAGACAGCAGCGTATGGACAAATAGTTGAGCTTGAGGCCATGGTTGTCTGTGTCATTGAAGCCGTCTGTGTCGTTGTTGGACGCTATTGAGTTAAAGTCCAATCGCCTATGCGGGTATATGTCCGTAAAGCTGGCCTCTCTCGAGTGACCATGGTCCATTAGCCTCACTCGACACATTTCCCTATTGGCAAATATCTTCTCGATAAAGCCGCGGAAAAAAGTCGGCCCCGCGTTCTTTTTCAAACATGCACGCACAAAACACTTCTTGTGCACTTTGGGCTCTATTCTCAAGTCAGCATACGACCGATAGTTTGTCCGGCGTATGAACTCCTCAATCAATGGCGACAACTTTTCAAATTCTTCATGCAAATGATGCTTTATGATCGGCTTGATCCAAAATATGCCCTCGTTGGACATGCTAGTGGTCACGTGACACATGCCAGAGCGATTTTTGTAGAATCGCCTCTCGACTATTTGGTCTTCGACATCCAAATTTTCCTCATACGTATCTGGCACGTTCAGAACCGAGCTGTATTCCAAATTGGTGTCAAACGGCTCGTCAGCACCGGTCTCGCTGCTCAATTTTTCTGACGAGGCCGAAAATTCCTCTCCTTGTGCATCTGGTTTGTGTGATACCTTGTCAAATTTGGTCCTGCATTCGGTGACTATGGTCGAGTTGACGTTTTGTTGCGGTGTGAAAGAGGACGAGGCCGACGACTGAATGCTCTGTAGTCTGACATCGCGGCTGTTGAACTTGACCGAGTCTTTGGTAGCCGAGTTCTCTTTGCGGTTCGACTCGATTATCTTCTTGTTTATGGACACAAATTGGAACTTTTTGTCCTCATTTATTTGATATACTTTGCATATCCAGGCCTCTTCTTCCAAATCGTCCACTACAGTCGGCTCTACGAGCACGCACTTGATCGCCTTGGCAGCGGTCAAGTCTTTGAACAAAAACTTGGACTCCTGATGCACATTGTTCTCGTATTTTAGCTCCGAGTTGGCATTGTAAAGCAGGCACTTGATGGCCCGGTTTGGCAAATTGGCCAAATCGAATTCACGCCAAGGCAAAATGTGATCAAACGAGAGCATGTCGTTTATGTCCGAGAAACCCGTGTCCAAAAAGAACACGTGACACTTCCTAAGCACACAATCCACACTTAATATCTTTGCTCTGTGCCATTTGCGTCTCTTTGCATCCAGACAAAAGCATTTCTCTCCTTGCTTGGGACTCTGATTCATTTGTTCATAAGTGAGCCATTCTTTGTCGCTGATGGTCTTGCAGCGGATATAGCGGCTCATTTCCTCCATTATTTGGCTAGATCTGATTCGATTCTTTTTGAACATGGTTATTGGACTGTCGGTCTGCTCGGACGCAGCTATGTACTGTACCCAGAACAAGCCATTGCTTTGTATACCACTGTTGATCATGGCGTCAAATTCCAAGTCTCCATTCAGATACATTGGATCGTGGCATGTCCATGGTCGTGGCTCGCATGAACTCGGACTTATGTTCACATTAATCTCATTTATTGCCTCAATTATTTTGCTCAGATCAACATTGTAGCTAAACTGTGGATACAGGTTATTGTCAACAAACAAAGAACAGCTAAATGTAGAATTGTAGCAGCTATTGAAGTTAAAATTGGGCTCACATATTGATTTAAGTTCGTCATTTAATTGCTGAATTTGGCACAAAATTTCCGACTCTTTGATCTTGATTTCTTCTCTTTTTACCAAGGACTCCTTGCGCAACAGTTCAAATTCATTTACATTGCGTTCAACAGCTTCTATTTTCTCATTTATCTTGTTCTGTAGGTCTCTGACGACCGAATAGGCGTCTTTAAGCTTCTCTTTGATGCGGTCACTTATTTCATTTAGCTTTTTTTCCATAAGGCCAGCCAATGCGCCAAAGTCCAAATACAAATCGTCGCGTATGACATCGTTCATTTCGCGGATGGACTGCTTGACCTCATTGAATTGAGAGCTGCGTCGTTTGAACGCGCTTACTTCGCTCTCAAATTGGCGCATATGGTCCTCATGCAAGTTCATGTCCGAGCTCAGCTCAATTTGGTCTAACAAGTCATCAATTTTGTCCTCTATTATGAGCTCAATATTTTCATTTAGAGTAGACTTTTTGCTCTCTTCTGTTTGGCTAATATCTATGGCCATGTGCTTCGACAGGTCCAAGTTTAAATGGATTATCTCAAAGCAGTCGCCACAATAGACCATGTGGCCATTGGCTAAAAGCTTTGCTGTATTGCACCCCGCCAGGTTATAGTAGTCATCCAATTCAAGGTTTTCTGATGCTTTTAGCGCTGGCAAAGAGTCTGTGTTGTTCGACTTGGCTTGCGAGGTACACGCCAGGCACACTTTGGTAGCCTTTTCTATTCCACAGCTCGAGCATATTTTCTGCCCCTTTTCCACCTCTTCATATGTACATTTTTGCATTTGATTGTTATTTTCATCATTGTGTGTTGTCGGAGCACCCGATGTTTCATCGTTTGGCAGTGCTTCCATCCTAGAAAATCTTATTTTTTTAAAAATTAAACTCAATATATACATTTAAATTATGGATGGCTTTATTTTTTGTTTTATTATATTTAAAAATTAAAAATATATTTGACTTTTTAGAGCCAAAATATATAAGATAATTAAATTTAGATAGTGTATGTGTGTTTGTGTGTAAGTATGTACGTGACCTTGGTGCAGTTAATTTCAAAATTGGGAAAACTTTTATTTCCAATAACCAATTTAAACAAAAAAAATCAAAGTGGAAAAATTTGGTCAATTTAAAAAAAAAATGAAAAACTCAGAAAAACTTTTACATTATTTTATAGTATTAAGAAAAGACAATATTATTAAGTTATTTTTAGGCTCAAATAGACTCAAATGCAAACTAAATGAGTCGATATATTTGGTTAATTATACAAAAAATGAAATTAATTGATTTAATAAACAACATAACGAAACAAAACTTTGAAAAAAATGAAAATTAAAAAATTTTTTTTTCTAAAACCTATAGATACATCATTTAGATATGTATCGGGTTGCTTTTCTAGTCTAAAGATAAAACAGCCTATTGCACAATGACTCCGAAGCTTCTTCCTGTAGGTATTGACCAGTTAAGAACGCCAATTTATGAGCATACTAAATAATAAATGATCATTAAAGATACTTAAAAAAAATTAATATATATTTTACTTGGCATGGAGCAGGTACACGAATCGTTCCTGTCCAATTGTAGTACATATGAGTCATCTTATATGCTAACCGCTGCATGTAGTCTGGCTTTATCAATGTGTCATCATAGGCCACAATGTAATGCGTGGGGGTTACCGTTCCCTGACCAACATGTTGGGATACTAAAAAGAAGTCGTACATCTGCCGGCTAGTTATGTTGTAGTCTATAATTGCACCTGGTGCTGGATTTACAATTCTACCACTTCTCTGCTATAGTGAAAAAATTTAAAATACATATATCCTTTCAATAAAATAAATTTTTGACTTTATCTCTAATAGTTAATATTAAATTAAATTTGATTAAAAATTTTAAATTTTTTTATACTAACTAATTAAATTAAATTATTAAAATACTTAATTAATATTGCCAAAATATTTTGATTTATTTAACAAAAAAATTATTAAAATTACATCTTCGGCAAAGATACGAGTGCTTATTCTTTTTTGAACTATAATGACAGATAACTGAGGCTTGTAGTCATCGGTAAATACGCTTCTTAATTGCTCTACTTCGTGTTCTGATACGATTGGAATTTGTCCATCTGAAACACCATCTCGAAATATGAATATCTTATCGGGTAAAAAGTTATTTATTTCGCGGTATTTTTTAATCGCTTGGGCAAACGCCATCTTAAGAGTGTCCGCAAGCTCTTGGCCTATCATTTGAAAGCAAACTCTTGAGTACCATCTGGTCTGATCCTCGTTTAAACTGGACACAAAGCCTGCTATTGAATTGTATCTTTTTTCTGTTTTATGGTATACGTCAATACCGCATATCATGACTCTTTTCATTGGCATTGGTGTGCGCCAAATTTCACCACCAAGTTTAACATTCATTTGAAGAACTATTTTCTGTGCTATGGAGCGCAATTTATCATCTGGCTTGTTTATAGTTTTGAACTGAATACACTGAGATGGAACTGGAGTTTCAATACAGCAAAGCCGTTTAATTCTCTGGTATCTTGCTTCGCTGAGCATTGGAAATATTACCACTACCATTTGAATATTTCGTTTTAGAATTTTTTTCAACTCATTGTAATATGTATCTGGTTTATCATTTGCCAAAGGTACAACAATAGGTGAGTCTAGACGAACTCCAAATCTGGCGCCACAATCTGTAGCTATGCGGAAAAAGTTGGCCACTACACTCTCTTTATTCTGTGGATAAACACATATCCAATCATTTATATTAACTGTGGACAGACAAGCTTCGTTACAAGCTGCTCTGGTCCAATCACATCTAGCATCTGTTTCAATAGATTTATTCTTAAATATTATATTTTCAGATGGCAAAACTCTTGAATCTATCTAAAAAATGTTTTTTTTTATATAAAAAATAAAAAGTACTCAATTTGATTAGGAAATTACCAAGTTTAGTGAAGAATCTAGTTCTAGGCCCCAATTCAACAGATGCTGATAGGCCAAACTATTTTGTTTTATTTCTTGGACTAAATTTTCCAATTGTTCGTAGCGTTTATCGGGAGACAAACGAGTAAATGCAGCCATATCCTTAAAAAATATAAACCATAAATAATAAGAATAATAAATAAGATTATTTTTTTTAAAGATTTTAAAAACTAAAATTTAGAAAAAAACTTATGGTTTTGTGAAATTTGGTTTTGTCAAACTGGTGCTGTAAGTAGAACATGGTGCAAGAAACAAAGCTGCATCAATTCAAAAAGTCTGCTAATGGTAAAAAAAACTAATTTTTGCCAAATTTGAATTCGCCAATAATTTTGTAAAAAATGCGTTTTAGTATGTTGCACCATGCGGCATTTACAGGACCAGTATTTAACTTTTTGAAAAATTTAAAAGATACTGTACCAAATGTCACAAAACAAAAACTTAAGTTACAACTTAATATTCAATTAATTAGATTAAAATTTTCAAAAAAACTTTTTAAAGCTACTTTTTGAAGACTAAAATCACTTCTCATAGCATCGGTCAAACCAGTCACATAGCACAATTCGGGCACTAGACAAACAACTTCAACTTTTGAGCCCTGTTTTTTATCTTTAGCTTTTGGTCTATGAAAAAGTAAAGGCTGATTTTTATCCCTTATTTCAATATCATAATGTTTTCTTGATTAATTATTTAAAACTTCAATTTCAATTAATGTTAACTTTTAATTAATATTACTTGTAATAGTCCACATAGCTAATGCTCTCGCCAGTATGGTATTTAAACTCAGTCCTTGGACTGTCTTCCCACAATATGTCGTCTATCTTATATGTTCTGTTGTTATACTTGGTTAAAACAACAGTTCCGCAAAGCTCATTGAACACTTCTTGTTTAAATTGGTCAATATTTTGGCTAAATTTGGACCTCAAATCTTGCATTATTTGCCAGCAAGTTTGAGTTCGTAATACCTTATGAGCCACATCAATTACTAGATGGAGGCCGTCTTCAAAGTCATGCACTGCTGTTGTGTAACCTGGCCACACTTGTAGACCCTGTTTGGCCACGTCCACCTGTTTCGATGGACTAAAATAGTGTTGACCAATCCGTGTCATTTTAAGCTCTTTCATTATATTTTTAAATATTATGTTAAAAATAACTGGTGGTACATTTTCTGGTGGTAGTATCTTGGTAAGCTGTATTCTAACTTTATACCTTATTCCATTTCTCTCGACCGATTCTTCTATTACTCGCTCTGGCAATAAAATTGGTAAGAAAAGAGTAAAACCATCAAATAAACGCACTCTACCAATCAGACTATCTAATTGGTATAAAATTTTTATACGATTAAATTGTGAATCACATGGTGGATCATAATGGACCACATACTGATAAACGCCCTTATTCTTGCACTTAAGACGAACATAATTTGTGGAAAATCTTTCGGATTTACCAGCCATGCCAATTTTTCTCACAGGTGATATGCGCTGTATTTCTTCGACTCTTAGTTCTTCGGCTGCTTTGCTACTCACTGTGGCAATAGAAACATATCGAGTGCCAGTTGATGCAGATGTACGGTCCATACTTCCCGAGTCGCTTTTTTTTCCCACTGGTTTGATTATAACTTCGTCGACCACTTCAACACTTGTCAATTTGGAAGTTATCTTAGCGACTTCTTGATGCAGTTCAGGACTCTTAGGTCTGGTTGGGACAGGTGGTTTAAGCGCAATATCTTGACCAGGCTTTGATATGGGCTTGATAAGCTTAGTTACCACAAAGCCGCGGCCTTTTCCACCACTAGTGCTTGGTTTGACTTCTGTGGGAGCTTCCAAAGGAGCTTGAGCTTCTGTCACAGGCCGCTTTTCCTCAATAACACTCTCAAATTGCTGTACTTCCTTGGCAGGTTCAATTTTTTTTTCAGCTACTTGTGTTGCCGCTTGCGACCTGCTTAGCAACGAACTCGCAAGACCCCTGCCCATTCCGATCGGCTTAAATAATCAATTTGTAATAAAATTCCATGAGATATTTATCTGTATTACTTTTCTTGATAGCTGCGGTGACTGCTTTTTGGCAGTTTCTGTCACTTCGGCAGCTAGTCTTGGGCGTTGCATGGACGGCGAGCCTGGAGTTACTGGCGTAGCTTCAGGTTTTTCCTCTTTTTTCTCCTTAAAAGACTGCAAAAGTCCTCTGCCTCTTCCCGACATTCTTAAACTTTTTCAAATTAAAGGGAATTGCGTTATTATAAAGTAAGAAATGTGCGTTTTGGTTTCAACTAAATGGAAAGAAATGAAATGCAAATGGTATGAGATCTTACTGATCATTTTGGTTTAATGATTATTTTGGGAGAATCAGTTTTGCTATCAGTTAAATATGTACTAGTCAAAAGCTTTGTTCAAAAAAGCATGCACCGACCAAATTTAAAACTTAAACTACCCTGATAGGAATTTAAAAATAAAATAAAATAATTATAATTTAATTTATTTAAGAATAAAAGAAAAAAGATAAAATTTTGTATTAAAATTTTAAAATGAAGTTGTATCGTAGGACTGTACTTTGGTTCAATTTTTTCAATAAATAAAGTCTTTTTTTAGAATATAAGTCAATGATATTTTAAATAATTGAATGAGAAAAAAATGTAGATAATTATTTTATGATATTTGAATAAATCGAATGCATTTTTTAAAGAGAAATGAACATTTTATAAATATTTTTTTTCTAAATATACCTGTAGCTCTTTTATGTTAAAGCTACATCTTTATGTAAAAAGATAAAATTATTTTAAAGATTTAAGTCTTGTCCACTTTATTTCTTTGCTTTGAATCAATTTTTTAAATTTTAAATTGTAACCCAATCTTTACTTTGATGAAACCTCATGTAAAAATATTTTTTTCTATAATTAGTCAAAAATGAATTTGGAAAAAAGGATTCTTTAACTAAAAATAATTTCTTATTTAATTTAATATCATTAAAGCAATAATTAAATTTGGATTATTTTGGTAAAAACTTAAGATCGATTAAATTTCCAGCTTTTTTCACATAAAATCTGCTACATATTTAGAGCAAGATCATTTTCAACACCATAAGCAAGTGTATATATCCAAAAAATCTTTGGCTGACCGGTGGCACTGCCGCTGGTCAGTCCTGTTTTATTGAAAAATAAATAAAAAGAGAGTTCGAAAGCTGCCGAATGACGGTTGGCAGCTTATATTTATACGCTCGTGTCGCATGGCCGGTGCGTAATCACGTTTTACGGTGATATGCGCCTGGAAGGCGCGTCGGCTGGGTTAGCAGCCGATGGCACATACGACACGCAGATGTTGAACGTTGATTTAGCCCAATTTACCATTAGGACCAGGGCGAAAAACCGACGCATTGATTGTGCGCTATTCGTCGCGAATCTTGCCCATTTTGCGCGTCCTTTTCTCCATAATCCGAGGACCGCCATATTATCCACATGCAGGTGTTTATTGCGTGGGAAACGGTTACGGAAGATGAATGGGATGAGCGAAGCTGCCCCTTCGTTAAAGAGTATGGCTTCAGTTGGGGCTGGAAGTGAGACATCCCGTCCCGACTTCGCGTGAACTGCCCCAAGCCCGTACTATGAAGCATCGGTATACCAGTGGTCTTCTGGTTCCCGATAAGTTGTTTTAAAGTTAAACCTACTTATCTTAACTATGATATCTATGAACCACCAGTACTGCCTTCGAGTGACTGGGGTCATCCTAAGAAAGAGGTTAACTATGGGGCTTACCTTTCCCGCAAAGGATAGATAGTAGTTGAGATAGCCCCTTATTCTTTGTAACATTTTCCCCCGGGGGTCTGAAATTAAGAGAGCTTCTGTCATTCTTCTGACAAAAAGAGAAGCTTTGGGAGACCTTTCGATACCTAAACCGTCCCATTCTGCTCCAAGGAACCTTATTCTTCTTACCGGTTTTAAGATGGACTTTTTTGAATTTATCACCCACCCTGCGTCTTTTAATTTTGCCCTGAGCTCACTAATGAAGGACTGGAGCTTATCCTTGTCTTTGTGAGCTATGATAAGGTCATCAAGATGTCCATATGTAAATTTAGTGAACCTCTTGATGAACCTTAGGACGCAGTTGAGCAGCATTTGCTGCACATAGGGGGCGATGGAGAGTCCAAAGGGCATTCTCCTGAATTGATAGAATTTCCCACCGTATCCAAAGGTTGTAATAAACCTCGACTTTGGATGAACAGGCACAATATCCAGACCATATTTTATTAGCCCGCATTGAAACTCATTTTTAATGTTATCATTTAAACCATTGTGGTTAAAGATGTAAAAATTTGTTATTAAATATTTTCTTTTGGATAATATTGTACAATTGATGAACACGTACCAAATAAAAATTTTTAAGTTTAATTTTTTCAAAAAATAGGAAAAAAAACTTTTGGTTTTTAACATCGAATTTAGGTTGATAATTACCTAAAATAAATTTAACAAACTCTTTGTGTTTCTTTTTAGTTAATACACTTTTAGCATATTATGGATCAATTTAATTTATTCTAAATGACTATATATTTTAAAGGTTATTTCAACAGTATTCTAGAAGAAAAAAAATTTTTAAAGGTTTTTTATTAAAAAATAACAAGAATAAAGCTTAAAGATTAATAATTGATTATTTTCCGAATCTTTTTTCAATTTTGTTATACCTGATGATTGCGTCACGAATGCTTACTCGGTTGACTAATTTATGTGATTGAATTTTTCTTAAAAAAAATAGAATAATTAAATTAAAAAAAGTTAAAGCAAATGTCTACATTATTTCCGATAGTCTAATATGCCACGGTGAAAAATTACTTAAATGGTCATATAAACCAATCAAGAGAATCATGCCTGGCTCGCTCATATCAGATATTTCTAGATAAGAAAATATTAATCTTTATTATTCCAATTTTTTGCTAATTTTACCAATGACTTTATGATCGACTAAATTTTGGTCTATATCATCAAGATCAATGGTGTTTTTGAGAAGATTTTCAGCTATATTTTTGCATACCTCTACCATAATACATTGACCAGCTGTATCATTGGATAAGAATTTAATTTTCAGCTTTGAAAAAGCTTCATTTTGCTTAATATAACTTTTTATCCGAGCTAATTGTAATTCTAAAGGGTAAAATTGGTAAAAACTTATTTCCTCAACACCATATATTGCCAAACATTCAATTAAATTTTCAATTAGTTCATATTTTGTCTCTAGATTTTTTATCTTTTCATTTATTATAACACATACATGTTTGGGTATTTGAGCATTAACTGACTTTAGTTGGTTCGAACAATCTTCAATTCGCTCCAAATGTGTCTTGGACCGGCAACGAGATTTGATATTTTCCAATTTGAAATGGCAAAAAAATGACATATTTTGGAAGCATATTTTAAATTTAATACAACTATTAATAAAGCATAGAATACACGATAGAATTGATGAAAAAAAACAACTTGGATTATCTGGCTCATTTGTATAAATATTTGCCATATCCATATCGATATAGCAAGATGTTTGAGCTTGTTGGTTCATTCTAATTCTGTTTCATAAATAATAACATCTGATAATAATTTTTTAATTGCAATTTAATAATAGAAACAAATTGATTAATTAAAAAATATTAACAGCAGCACCAATATACCGATTAACTTTGATTATAGTGGGAAACGTACAGTTAGTTTGTCAAATTTATGGTAACTATTCTTTTTCCAAAAATTTATTACTAAGCAACAATACAAAAAAAATGTTTAAAATTTAAGAAAATAATATTAGAATTTAAGATTTTATAAAGTGTTACATAATCTATAAATCAAAAATAAAAGTCTAATTTTTATTAGTTTACCAAAATCGGACACTTTGATTTAAAAAAATTGCTAAAATTAGTAAAATTTATATCTTAATAGTTCTTGGGGAATTAAATCTTTAAAGCATTATTGCTGTTTTAATAATTCAAAGCGTCAAAAATTAATTAGTAACTCTAAAGGTTAATTTAAGTATTATGATTTGGTTTATGAGTTTATATAAAAAAAGATGATTTATTATACTTTTTTTCTAAAAAAGATATAAATTTAAATCCGAAAACGGAGAATATGAAAACTCATCTTGCTATTTAGAAAGGTGAACTATAATAGATTTAAAGAGAAATTAAATTTATTCTATTTTTTATTAAAATATTTTAAGTAAAATCGTTTCGACTATTGACGTCAAGACCTGTGAGATAATTTGTTACCTAAAAATTAAAAAAAAATAAAAATATAAAATTAATTTTATAAAAATTATTTGATTGATTCATATATAAAGAATTACGTTAACAAAAAAGGTAATTCTAAAAGTTCTTTATAATTCAAATAGCGTGTTCTTACGTTCAGTATTTTAAAATTTAACTTATAAGGATTTGTTGTGGAGATTCCATTTGTCAAACATAATGCCTGAATTAATCCATCCAAATGTCTACCAAACATAATTTATTATGCAAAGGTTTAATTATTTAAAAATGTTTTACTTTTGTTTGGTTTCCAAGACAAGTGTAAGCTCTACAGGATCATATTTGAATATTTTTGGTACCATACCAATCATTCCAATCTTTGAATATAATATTAAAAATGAAATTAAATTCTATGTTTACGGAACTTCTCCAAATAAACTATTCAAAGCTTGCGTAATTATAATTTGAACCTCAATTAAATCAAGTTCTAAATTTTCCTTCTCACTTAGTCTAAGAACATTTTAATAAAATAGTATTTTTATAAATAATTAAGAATGTACATTTTAATAAGCATATACACATTTGGGTTTAAATCAACACTTTCTAATCTAAAACTCATTCTTTTAAAAAAATAAATTTAAATTTTATTTTTAGGGCCAGTTTGACAAAAGAAATTCATGTCTTTTAATTAGCAGAACAATTGAACTTTTTAAGCTAAGGTAATTTTTATTTATAAAAACCAAACGGTCTAAAATAATTAACCATTAAATGCGCTTTTTTGGTACCGCTGGAATAAATAACTACAATTGATTTAAAACTAAAAATTTTTTATTTTCCAAATCGTTTTTCAATTTTGTTATATTTAATTAGTGAATTTCGAATGGTAATTCGATTAACCAGTTTGTGTGATCCAATTTTACTAAAATAAGAATAAAATTTAATTTTAATCTTTAAATTTAAGCACATTTCTTACATTATTTCAGATAATCTCAAATGCCACGAGCAAAAGCCGGACAAATTGTCTTCATTGCCAATCATTAATACCATTTGAGGCTCTATCATATCAGAAAGCTCTTGTTGTTTTAAATTGAATTTTTTTACAAAGATTTATTTTCCTATTTTTACCTATGATTTGAGAATTGACCAAATCTTGACTAACTTCACCTAGATCTATTTGTTTGTTGAGGATTCTCGAAGCAATGCTTTTGCATGCGCTCACCACTATGCTATTTCCACCACTTTCAATAGATAAAAAATTGATATTCACACATTTTTGTTCACTCTTATCCGAATTGTTGTTTTCATCCCTATTTAAGTATTTATCATTTAGACACTTTTTGACATTGGCACTGGTCGAGTTAAGTTGAAAAAATGAAATTGTCTCTACACCATAAATTGACAAGGAGTCAACAATGGTACAGTAGAGACTGATTTTGGTCCTATCATTCAACTCCTCGTTGGTAATCACACAAACATGCTTCGGAATCTGGGCGTTTATTAGTTTTAACTGGCTAAGGTAGTGCTCAACTCGACGTTGGTCATTTTCTGACCAGCTATCGACTGCCAAGCATATTGAATAGTATAAATGTGTTAAATTAATTTTCAATAAAATATAAAATTTTATCACATATAAAATAAATGTTAATATTAAAGAATAAATAGGGTTTTTGTGTTTGTGGGGCTCTGGACTTGACTCAAATTGGTAAAGCTTGGAATATTCATGTTGATCATAAGTGGAATAAGTTTTCCGGTATCTAAGACCTGGTCCATCTGAATTGGTAGAAAAGCATTCTGATTGAATCTGGGCATCAAATTGACTTGGTTGTACCAACTGAATCGTCATCTCTTTGGTATCAAGCTTTTGACTATTTAACAAAAATATAAATTCAACAAAAAGATAAAGACGATTTTTAAAAAAATTATTTTTTTTTGAACGAGAAAATAATGCACATATATGTTCAATTGAAATTTTTGCAGCATAAAATTAATGACGTTTACAAATTGGTAAACATGGCAATCCATTTAAATTGATAAAATAATTCCTTTTCAAAATTATATTTTTATCTAAATTATCTATTTTATTTCAATGTTTAATTGAAGAATAAAAGCTTGTTGGGGAACCCTAGGAGCAAAGCTCTTCAAGACTGGATTATAGTCGATATATTATAATTTTAAATTAATTCAAATTCATAATTTGAAATGATGTGGTTAAAAAAGACTTGATTTTATATTCTAATAAAATTTTACTTTTTAATAAATTATTTTAATAATAAAATTCGATCTTTTAAAATGTCGTTCAACACTCGTTGTCCAGGTATGTTGATTCCTAGATTGATAAAACTTATTTATCTGTTGATTATTTGAAGCCGTAAAACGCTTATTAAAAGAATCCCAAGAGCTAAGTCAATCGACTGAACTATTTTTCGCTCAACCTTTAGAGGTAAATTGTATATTATTTAATAATATTGTTTAAAATGTATTGATATAATAATTGATAAAAGGACAATTTGTTTGAATGGCATTTTACCATCAGAGGACCACCTGACACCGACTTCGAAGGAGGTGTTTATCACGGTAGAATTCTTCTCCCCACTGAATACCCAATGAAGCCTCCTAGTATAATTCTCTTAACTGTAATTCAGTATTTTTTAAATTAAAGTTAAAAATATTATTTTTTATTAAAAAAAAAGCCTAATGGAAGGTTTAAAGTAAATGAAAAGATTTGTTTGAGCATATCTGGTCACCATCCTGAAACTTGGCTACCTTCTTGGTCGAGTAAAATTCAAAATTTAATTTTGTTCTAATTTTCTAATTGAAAAATAATCAAGTCCGCACGGCATTATTGGCATTGATAGGTTTTATGCCGACCACAGGTGAGGGTGCCATTGGTTCTTTGGACTATACGACAGAGGAAAGAAAAGATTTAGCTCTAAAGTAAAATAAAATGAAAATTTTAGACTCCTAAAAGCTTATATTTTATTTTGTTTAATTTAAGATCTGTTAATCATAAATGTTCTGTATGTGACAAATCCAACTATGAAATATTACCAGAGCTTACCGACAAATCACACCAAGACTGTGCTGAAGCAAAAGAACTTGCATCTCAGATCCAATTTAAAAATAGCAAAGAACAAGTTTCTCAACCAAATAAAGAGGAAAATTCCCAACCACAGTTAACGAGAAGAAATGTGCCAAGCTCATCAAGCGAGAGTGATCTTACCGACATGCAAAGAAATGTGCCATCGGTTAATAACACAATACAGACACCAATAAGCGAAACATTTAGTAATACCACTCTGGCAATCATGGTTATTCTGGGTGGATTATTTATATTCTTGTTATTGAGACGAATTTATTTAATTGTAGATAAAGATCCTTTTTCTGTTTAAATTTAAAGTTTTGATTAATTTTGTAGAATTAAAATTTTTTTAATAATAAATATATTTGGTGCAAATCTTTATTAAAAAAACTATATATTATTTTTATTGTCAAAAACTTAACAGAATTAATTGATAATTGCTAAATTTTTAAAACCAAGTTGACACGACTATTTTACCACGGATTTGATTGTGTAGACCAAGATAAGATTATTAGTCATTTTTTAGCCGGATTATTTGATAAGATGTTAATACTTCGAACCTTTCATTTTTATACTTTTGTTTTCTTAAATAAAAAATATTTTTTCAAAACAAAAAGCAATCAAATTTGGTACAACTGGATTTGTAAAAAAGTTCTAAGACAAATTAAATGGTCAACTTGAACAAAATATAAAAAAAAATCATTAATTTGATTTACCTATATTTTTTTGAATAAATTTACAACTGACCATTAAAATTATTATAATTTTTTTATTCGGAGACCTTTGCTAAAATTATTTTCAACCCAACAAAAAAATTTAGATTAATTCTAGCTAAAAAATGAATCAATCACGACAACTGGACAACGAGAGTAGATATGGATACGGAGGCTACAATCCTAATTTAACCAATAATTACAGCAATTATGGCAAGACATATTCCGGGTTTATACCTGGTAATGTTGGACAGTATAATCCGAATTTTACTGGAAATTATGGGTCAAATTTTGAGAAGGCCTATTCGGTTGTGAACACAGAACCAGTTACTATTAGCAAAGAAGGTCCGATTATTCTGGTTGATCCAATCTTAGAAACTCATGTCAAGTCTTATTTAACATGGTCATTGTTTAATGTTTTTTTTTGTTGTTTTTTTGGTGGCGTGGTGACCACAATCATGTCATGTAAAATAATGGACTTGAATGATAACAAAGAGTATAAAAGTGCTTTGAAATTATCTGGAAAGGTTCTGATCGCCAACATGGCTGTAAGTGCTCTTGGTGCACTTATCTTTTTAATTGTATTTCCTTATGCTTATGTTGCCATTTATCCTTTTTTACCAAAGATAAATTGGTAAAAGTTAAATTAATTTTTGTCATTTTTTTTCAACTTTTTTTATTTAGTGTTAGAATTTTATTTTTTTTGTAAATAAAATATCTAAATTTTAAACCTATTCAGACTTATATCATTATCTAATATACAATAAATAATTAAGATAAATAAAGATAATGTTAATTATAAAGACATTTTTTATTCACATAAATGTTATTTTATGTTCCAAGATTTTTAAAAAAAAAAGATTATTAAACAGATAAAAACTTTAGTTCGTGAATATTTTCCTTGTCAGAAAATGGTCAAGCGATTATTTTTTAATTTTAAATATTTGTTTGCTAATTATAAAACCTTTTACCTAGACAAAAATTTCCCTAATCCTTTATGAAAATAAAATGTCAAATAAAGTGATAAATGTTTCTTTGAAAATTTGTACCAAAATGTATAAGCTCACGTTTTAAAGCATAATTTCGATCATATAAAAAAATGCTTGGCAAAAATCAACAAATTGACGCTCAAAGGAATACTTATTCCAATATTTACTAAAAGCTTTTTCAAAAATTAAATGTACTCGATTTGGCAATTATGGAACACTTTTGACTCTAAGCAATAACAAAAAAAAAAGAGAATTAAAAAATTATAATTTGGTTTTATATTTTTATTATAAATCATATAATTAAAAAATCGAAAAAAAAAAAAAGTTAAATCTAAAATGAAAAAAAAATGGCCACACATTTCGAAGAGCTCAATTTTCGATCTAATACTATCTCAAAAATCTCAGCTCAAAGAATATCTTTAAGTTTCGACTAAATTAATTTTCCCTATTAAGAAAAATTTTATTCTCTAATTTAAATAATAATTGAGTTAATAATGGACCCTAAATGAAGAACAAAATTTACTGTATTTTTTTAAAATCAGAGTCCTTCTTATATACATCATAGATAGAATAAAATGATGAATGATAGTCTAATCAGTCTCTACTATCTCAGGTATGGTCAGAGTAGTAGAGGCTCTTTGTAGAGTTGGATTCTTTCCCAAAGGCTTTAGGGCCGTTTTGCCTTCATAATGCAAAATAATGTCTTGATCGTATGGACACGATTCTCTGAACGCCTTGGTATCATAGCAATTGGCAATGTACTTCCATAGAGCAGTGAATTCGCTCGGTATCTCAAAGTTTCGGTAGGCTTTGCCAGCAATGCGTATGTGCTGCAGTTTGGGCATCACGTCACAATCAATCAGGGTCATTTCACTGCCGGACAAAAATTGACTCCCATTTTGATCCAAAAAGTCATTTATTCTCTTCAATTCGCCAAGTAGTTGCCTCTCTTTGGTCTGAACAGTCTGGTCCACCGCCTTCAAATAGGCATTAAACTTGATGTAAATATCACTGCACACATTCTCTGCTTGCTTGTCCGAGGTCAAGTCTAGCGCATTGAATCTGCTGGTTATGTACTGCTCTATGCGCAGATTGTCCGTGAGAACCACATTCTCTTGTACGAGCACGACCACTGGTGGCGTGGCATGGTACTCCTTGAACTCAGGCTCCGGGTTTTTCATGTTGACCGGAAAGACGGTGAGTGCCAACTCTTTGGCCTCGGACTTAAGAAACAGAACCATGAACCATCGCTGGCATATTGGACACGAGCTCTTGTGACTATTGTCCATTATGGAACGCTTGACAAATAGCTGAACATGGGGAATCTGTCCGTCTTCGCCGCTCATGTTTATCAACTTGGCAAAGCTTTATCTATGACAAAAAATTTTTTTTTCTTGAGTCAATTTCTAAATTTATAAAACTCTAGTCTGTATTCTAATAATATAAATACAAATATATTCTAGACTAATTAAAGAGAAAAAAAATAATAATAAATTGACTAAGTGACCAAAGAGCCTAATCTTTAGGATGAATAAATTTTGGAGATAATTTTGCAATCATTTTTAAAAATAATTAAGAATAAAGATTGACTTTTTGAATAATATTTTCGTAGACATTAAAAGGATTTAGTCAAAGTTAATGATGAGATTTAGGGCCCAAAATATACCCGTACATTTTTCCTCATTGATTCTAATTGATCAAAATCAAATTCAAATATAAAGTATAAAACAAAAATAAAAATAATAATAATAACAATAATAATAATAATAAAATAAAAACATTTTTCAATATTTGCATTTATTTCAAATTTAAAAATTAAAATTAAATTCTAAATGTATACTTAAATAAATTAATAAGCATTTTTTTTAAAATACAGTAAATAATTGTCTTTTAGAATCAGAAATGTTCATTTTATTTCCCAAATATCCATTCTCTTAAGCTAACCTAGATTAGTCTATACATTAATAAATCAAATTTGGGTTAGTGAAATTATTAAGGTCACCAAAATTAGTGGTAAATGTATACGTGTGATTCCGGCAAAGGCACGGATTCAATTAGCTTTCTAACAATTGATATCTTTCTACTTTCTTGTTCTTTCTCATCTTAAATAGGGCCATTAGAGTCCATTGTCCGCATTCTTGAGATTATTTAACAAGATTATCGTCGAACAGCATTCTATACCTTAATCTAACTCGGATCAAAAATATTTTTCTTATTTTTTTTTATTTTTTGATAAAAACAATTTTCAAACTTTCCAAATTTACCTTTGTTAATTCTAAAGTTTCGAGAAAAAACTAACCTATTTCTTAAAAAATAATAACAACAGTACTTTAAATTACGTAAGTATAGAAGAAAAAATGCCATAAATTAAATATTCAATTAGGCTAAACATTTTTTAATAAACTACTACCATTAGTTTGGAATCCGTATACAAAAAAGACCTGAGAAGCAAATCAGTTTAGTTGCGTGATGCCAATGGATTGGTATAAATGAAGTTCATTTACAAACAATGGTCCTGTAATAGCTTTTCGTGACCAATTGATTTACTAAAGATTGGAATGAGCTTCACCAAATGTCAGATAAATTGGTGTATGGAGAGAAATGGGAAAAAGAATAGACAATTTGGAATTATTGTCTCAAATAGTCTACGTATTTCTTTGCTCTAGCTCATATTTTTTTAATAAAATAATTTAAAGACTTGTCAACCAAAGGTTATATTTTTTTTCTTATCATGTTTTACCTTTATTTTTTGAATGTCTATCAGATAAAAACTCTTACTATCTTAGTCTTAAATTATTAAAATTACTTTTTTAGCTTATCAAGAAATAAGCCTAAAAATGCCTTTAAATTAGTTTTAAAATTTAGATCTAAAATATTCCTGATAATGTTTAAGAATATTGTGTGTAATTTAGCTAATTAAAATTACCTAAATCTATCATATTGGTAAAACTTCTTTTTAATTTACCTTAAGAAATAAGTAAACACACAAATGGTCACATATTAATTGACCAAGACCAGAAAACCACTCTTGACTAGAAATAAAAATTCGAATTTGAGACTAGCTTGAGAATTTATAGGCCAAATAACCAGAATTTATATAATTATCTATAATGCTAATGCTCTTCAAGTTAAAATTAATGAATAAAATTCAAGCTGCTCGACAATCTCTTGAAATGAAAAGATTAAAAATTAACCTTTAATAAATCAAAATATTCTTTATTTTAATATTAAAAAAAAAAAGTGAATTTTCTCTATATATTCTCTTGATAGAAAAAAGAGTTCATATTCTTAGAATAAATATAAAAACTGAACTAAATGATCCATCTATATAAGAAAATATTTTCCAAAATGACTCGTCGAAATAGCCTCAAATGAGTTATTTAGATAAAGGTTCGCTATCTTGAAAATATGCTAAGCTAAATCACCTGGTTTCATCAATTAGTTCAATGAATAATCTAACCAGTTCAAAATTATTTAAATTAAATGATTCCTTTGAAATTAATAATAATAAATTTTGATTCATATAAAAGCGAAAAATTCCGCTTTTTCCAAAAGGTTTAATGTAAATATTCAATGTCAAGTATTCAATTCAGAGCCTATAAAGTAGAGCTAAAAAGGTTTCTTTAATTATCAACCTTTTTACGGATAATATACTCAGAAAGATTAAAAAAATATATAAATTAATTTACTATTAAGTTTTTATTAGAATATTTATTTTGAGATTAAATTAGACCAGCATCTTTTGCCATTGAATAAAACAAGCTTGAACTGTTGGCTAGTAATTTGGATGGTGTGTCGAATTCGACTAGTTTGCCACTGTCCAAAACCATTATTCTATCGTTATCTATAATTGTGTTCAATCTATGAGCAATGGTCAAAATAGTACAGTCCTTAAACTCAGAGCGAATTGTTGACTGAATCAGCTCATCTGTATTTAGGTCAATGGATGCGGTGGCTTCATCTAAAATTAAAATTTTTGATTTTCTTAAAAGAGCCCTTGCAAGACAAATCAATTGTCGCTGTCCGACACTAGAATTTAAAAATGTAAAAAAAATTAACTTTTAAAATTTAAACTACCTTAAATTATCTCCACCTTCGGAGCATTCATAATCTAGACCTGATGGCAGAGAGTCGATAAATTCTGTCAAGTGGGCCTGCTTTAAGGCTTCAAGTATTTTCTGGTCTGAATGTTCCTCAAATGGATCTAAATTTATTCTCAAACTTCCGCAAAACAAAACTGGCTCTTGTGGAATAATTGTCAAGTTTTTCCTCAATTCATGCAGACCTATTGATTTGATATCGATACCATCTATTTCTATTTTTCCATAGCTACTTTCTAATATTCTAAAAAGTCCTAAAGTGAGACTCGATTTTCCTGCGCCAGTTCTACCAACTATACCAATCTTGAACAAAAAAGATGATCTTTCTCACTTACTTTTGTAAATAAAGTTTACTTTTTCCCTAGGTTTAATTAGACAATTTATCTCTCTTAGCACAAAATCCAGCTCTTCTTTGTATTTAAGAGAAAAATTTTTGAAATGAATACATCCTTGTGTAGGCCACAGACTATTCGGACTTTTATCACTCGATGACCAATCAGCCTAAAATTTTTATTCTTTCTTAATTAGAATTTTCTTGGTTAAATTACTTCATGTGGCAAATCGCAATATTCCCTAACTCTCTCTACTGAAATTAGATTAGTCTCAAAGTCAGAAAAAGATCGAACCACCCAAATTAGAGTTAATGTTATCTATTAGATAAAAATATCAAATTATAAATTTTTATCTATTTAATCTGGATTATTTACTGTCAAAGCATATGACATGGTAAGACCAGCAGTTCCAGCACTGATATTATCTTTGTTCAAAACTATGAACATCGAGGAAGCTAGGATTACAAGACTGCCAGTAAATTCAAGTCTCATTCCAACCCATCTATGGCAAAAAAGAATTATTTTTACAAAGATAAATATTATTTTTCTAAACACCTGTTTGCAGAATAGTCTGAGTAAAAAATTTTGGCATTAGTGTTCAGGTGTTTTTGAGCTTGGTCGATTAGACGCTTTTCAGCTTTGAATGCTCGAATGGTACTGACACCATTCAAACATTCGGAAAAAAAAGCGTAAATTGGACTTCTGGAAGTCGACTCTAGTCTCTTTAATTGTATGGAATACTTGGCATAGAATCTCTATTTAAAAAAAAATAATTATCTATATATTCAATTTTAGTGGTATATTTACCTGAAAGAAGATAAAAAGTAAAAAAATAGGTATCAAAGCGATTATTGATAGTGGTGCAGCTATCAAAATTACTAACACAACTGAGGTGTTATTGAAAAAGTTGCGCGAAAATGTCTTGAAATTGTCAGGAATTTTGATCTCTATGGATTCCATATCTTTGGCAAATCTGTTCAATATGCGACCGATTGGCGTCGATTCGAAAAAAGACATTCCACATCTTATGATTGAATTTAGCAGTGATTCGTGCAATTTTTTGGCTGCTTTTGTGTACATAAATACAAAAAGATAGTCAGCTCCGAGAGACATGGCGCCTTTTGAAATTTAATTTAAGTTTTTGTTTCACTTTTTTATTAATATGAGTTATCTTGTCAAATTTTTAAATTAACATTTTCAATAAATTATCTATCTTTGTATAGAAATTTTTTTTTTTAAAGTTAATACCAAAAATTGGAACTCAATTGAGCATTTTTTCTGGTCATCTTGAAATTTATTATTTAAAAAATATCTAATTAATTTACAATTTAAAAATCCGAGTAGAAAATAGATGGCAAAGTTAAAATTTCTATTGTCATTGTTAGAGTTACTGGTCCAATAACTGAGCCAAAAGCTTGACAATATTTGAAAAATGGCACTAAATGCGTATATAGTGTAGAATACTGTTACCAAATAGACATTGCATGCACGGAAATAATTCAAAAAAATTGATGATTTAACCTTTAATTATTAATTGAGTACAATTTTATCTTTTTTTTCCCAATTTTACTATTCCTGATTCAATTTTTTCTTTTTGAATCAATTGTTCATCATTTGTTTTGGTCGATTTAACCATGGGTGTCTTGACTTCAATTTGATTGCCAATGGTTGATTCAGCATTTGTATCTTCCAAACTTTTGGTTTCCATAAAATTTTTCATAAAGTCACTAAACGCTCCATTTTTTTTAATCAAAACTTCATAAGTTCCCGATTCAACTATTAAACCATTATCAATTAAAAATATTTCATTCGAATTTGGTAAAAAAGTTAATGAATTGGTCACAAAAATTCTTGTCTAAATAAAATTAGTAAAAATTAAATTTTTTAATTCCTAAATTAAAACTTTTTCTTTCAGTAATCCATTTGAACCTATAACATTGTCATATATATGCTTGCCAACATGAGCATCTGACAAATTAAATTTTAAAATTTTTATCTAATTATTTGAAAATTTTATTTTACCAACTGCACTTAAACAGTCGTCCAAAAGATAAATGTCACAATCTGCATAAACACACCGAGCCAAGCTAATGCGCTGCTTCTGTCCACCTGAAAGGTTAATGCCCTTGCATCAAAATTTCAATACTGATTTATTAATTGCCAAGACAAAATACTTTCTCGCCAATTTCAGTCATATCTCCAAATTTTAAAAGTTCCAGATCTGTGTTCAAAGAACATGCTGCAATTACTTTTTCATAAGTGTTTTGGTCAAAGGGACGACCAAACAGAATATTGTCTCGTATAGTCGCATTTTGAATCCACGCTTGTTGAGGTGCGTAGGCAATTGATCCATTTACATTGATCATACCACTGAATTTTTCCATTTCTCCGATTATGGCTGAAAGTAGACTAGACTTGCCTTGTCCAACTTTACCAATTATTGACACCAGACTTTTGAACTGTATTTTTAAATTTATTCTTTTATATAGATAAATTAATCATTCTAAAAAAATTATTTACAAATTTACCCTTTAAGTAAAGTGCTGTCATAATCCCATCCAAAATTACAATCTTTTAGATAAATTGGATAATCAATTGATTTATCATTTGTAATTGATGATTGATCAATTTCTTCTTTTAATAAAAAATCTGTTATACGCTTGACTGAAATGTTAGCCTAAGTTTAGAATAGAAATTGAATAAAAATTTAATTTATTTCTTATAATTAATTAACTTGAATAATATTAGATATTGTGTTAGGCATTACTGCCAAAGGATGTTTTAATGAATTAAATAATGATAGGGAGACAAACGCAGCTTCTGCTGTCAAATTTTTTGCATCATTAATGAAAACAAACAGTCCAAACGAAACAATGGATACCTAAGCAATAACCATGTATTAAAAAATTTCAACATTTGATTGTTTTACCAAAAAAGGAGCCAATGTCCAAGCAAAATACGAAATGGCATTGAAATTGGCTATTTTGGTGATCACTTTAAGCTCTCTTTGTCGAACAGCATCAATTATTTTCTTAAAGCATAGCTCCCATCCATAAAATTTTATTATCTTAAAATATTTAATTTTTAACAATTATTTAATTTTTTTAATTAAATCTAAATTAATTAACCTTAATTCCATTTAGCAATTCGTTGATAATTTTCAGTCTTGTATCCTGATGTTTGTATTTTTTTAGCAGAAATTTTTTACTTTGATTCATAAACACTGAGTTTATGGGAATTAAGATGACCATGACTAGGACACCTGCGATAGCAGCTAGTCCCAATTGTTGCCATAATAAATACACCGCAACAGCTATTGTGAACAAACTCGTCCATATCATGTTCAAATAATGTGGAAATTCAACAAAAGACTGAGCATTTACAGCTAGAATATTGACCATTTGACCAACTGTGGACTCTTTGCGAGAATTATTTGACAATCTGAGGCTTTTTTTGTATATTAAATCCATTAATGCAATTTTAATCCGGAAACCAATGTTGAACATTCGGTCAAAGTAATGGTGGAATAGAAAAGATTGGATACACGCAATCATGAACAACAAGAATACATAAAGTATTCCTATTATCAAAGGTTCGTCATGATTTTTAACAAATCGTATTAAAAAACTAAAAATTAATTCTTATTCAAAGATTTTTCAAATCAATTAAGAATTAAATACCCAAGGATAACTGGTTGCATCAAAAGGCATATTTCGCGAAATAATTTTAAAAAAGCTCCAGATAAAAATCTTCCATAAAATGCTTTGTAAATGCATAATATTAGCGAAGGTTTTTTTTGTCTATTTTTGCTAGGCTTTTTATTCAATTAAAATTAGTTTAATATTATCCCAAAAAAATTGGTTTTACCAAAAATTTAATTTCTTCATCTTTGGTGTCCCAGACAGTCCCTTTTAAACGCGTTTTGGTACAAGATTTCAAATATCTTTTTATATTTTAATTAAAGATATAAATTAATTTTATCTAAATTTTTACTCTTGGCTAACTTTAGCCCAGTGATGGTTGAGTTTTTCCGACATTGATTTAGACAGCTCATAATCATCAATGTTAAACAGGTCATCACTGGTCAAGTCTTTCTTGGCTGCTTTGAATATTTGATCGTTTAGCCACCAAAATGTTACCCGCGAAAAAACAGATACTTCACTTTGCGGGTATAAATTCTTTCAAAAATTAATTATTTTGAACTAAAATAAAGGTAAAATAAACAAAAAGTTTCTCTAATTTACTTTTTTTCTTCTTTGGTAATAAGTGGTGTGTATCTCCGGAATGCTGGCAAGAATTGAGTTTATGTAGATCAAAAAACATCTTGAAAATAGAACTATATCAGTTTCTTCAAGCCAGAAGTTACCCTTTAAAAATAGAATTAATTGTTTTAAGAATAATTAATTAATTAATTAAAATTAAGTTTAATAACCTGATTTAGTCGGTCAACTATGTGAGAATAGATTAAGATTGGTGTGGTGATAGAAAGAGATGCCCAAAAAATAGAGTTTAAGGTGCCTGATGGCAAACCTTTGTATCGTTCGAAGTGCACTAAGCACAAGGAACTCAACTAATTTTTAACAGACAATTAATAAAAAATTTAATTAATTATCTCTTTTTTTTAATTCTTACATAACTAATCAAAAGCAGACAAGTGTTTGTATAGCCAAAGTTTTCTTTTTGTTGATACTTGAACCAAATTATGAGCTCATTGAGTATAGATAACCCGATAAATGTCTATTTATAGATAATGTTTAAAAGTTAATTTATAAATGATGTAAAAAATAATTTCATACACTTTTTATAAAAAGTAAAATTGATAAATTGATAGTGAAAAATTTTTTTTTCACAAGCATCGCGCACCAGAACGGAAGTAGAAGCCAAAATGACAGACATGGTATCCATATTGGTATGATGTACTGGTAACAATTCACAATTAGTGGATACGAAGCATTTACTTTGCTAATAAACTTTATTAAAATAGGTTAGAAAATATGATAATTTTTACAAACGAAAAAAAAATTACAAACGAAGGCGATTCACACATCAAGTTAAAAATATTCAGCATTTTTAATTAATTAAATAAAGAATATTTAAAATAATTTTAAATTCTGTTTAATTTCATAAAGATGCGATTTTTAGATTGTTGATAAGCTCGAGCCTCTCTAATTCAGAATCAGATAAGGCTTTTATAAAATAAACTAAAATTAAAACGAGTGAAATACTTTTTTTTTGAATTTTTCATAATTAGCATTTAAAATAATACGAATAATAAATGCTAAAATTTCAAGGATTTTTAGGTATCGATTCATTTAAAAATTTGGAAAAAAATCAAATTTTTAAAATGGTTATTTAAACGAATTAAACAAGCTTATAAATACAATTAATTATTTTGCTTTTAAATAAACAAGTTAAAAAAAAAATGTTAAGTTTTATTTTAATTAAAATAAAGTTAAATTTAAAATAGAATTAATTAAAAACTTTGGACTCGTCATATAAAATAAATGATTGTTCTGGTTCTTTGATACTATCTGTGGCATTCGATGCGCCTTGGTTAAAATTTAGATAATTTGGATTCTCAATGCACGCAGATAAGTTTTCATTATGAGATAACTGAGGTATTGATTCGGCTATCGTTGTATTTTTTGAGTAGGTTTTAAGTTGATTGAGAATATAATCCACAGCATAGTATTCATAATTATCGTAGTCATGAAATATGCCAGAATCTTTGGTCAATTTTTCACCAGTCTCGACCAAATGATCTTTTTCTAAATTTTCAGAGTTTGATTGCTTTTCCATTTGAATTAAAAACAAAATGTTTTGAAATAAATTTAAATTTTGAGATTTATTCTATTCAATTAAATAAAGCTTTAGCTGGTTATGTACCAAACAAAGATAAATAAGGTTCCATGGTGTAATGGTTAGCACTCTAGACTCTGAATCTAGCGATCCGAGTTCGAGTCTCGGTGGGACCTAACTTTTTAATATTCTTTTAAATTTTAAAAAAAATGTTTAATTTTTAATCAAGTGATTATTTTTTTTATTTGAGAATTTATTTCTTAAAAAAATATTAAAATTTAGTGTTGCTTCATGGTTTTGTTATCTTAACTGTTAAATAAGAATAACTGTGGTTCCATGGTGTAATGGTTAGCACTCTAGACTCTGAATCTAGCGATCCGAGTTCGAGTCTCGGTGGGACCTAAATTTTTATCTGTTTTGGTTAAAATCCTAGAAGTTAATTAACTATTTAAGAATCGAGAAATTTTGAGCTACTGTTAATTATCTGATGAAAGAAATTAAATTTTGTCAAATAAAAGTTAAATAAATGATTAAACACTCTAAAAATATGGTTTTGTTTGGAAAAAAAAATTACTTTTATTTATTTTTTTTTATATTTTAGACTTTTGACTTGCTGAGGGTTTTCAAGTCAATTTTATAATCAAACTCTGGATTTTTGTAAATCAGTATGAACAATTTTGCATTTATCTTCATTTAGCTGAGTCGACCATTCTTTTGACCATTTACACACTTTATCTATATCTTATTGTAGGTTGTAAATCGAGTTGAAATTTCCAATTGTTGATATTATCTTAGTGTCATCAGCATAAGCTTCACAATGGTTTTGGACAATATTCAACATATCGTTTATATAAATAATAAAGAAGAGGGGACCCAGCACTGAACCTTGTGGAACTCCACTATTAACTTTTACCCAATTCGACTTGGTTTCTTCTAATACTACTCTAAAAGAATTCGTGATCGTTCTAAAAGAAACTCCTTTATCCAATTTATGAGGCCTTCACCAAACCCAAAAAATTTGAGTTTATACAGAAGCTTTCTTCTTTATCGAAAGCCTTTGCGAAATCTGTGTAAATGATGTCAACCAGTAAACCATTAGATATCCATTAGATTTAGTAATAAAATCCGTTTTAGTAATAAAAAGTTTCCATTAAATTTGTCTGACATGACTTTTTTGGTAAGTAACCGTATTAATTGGATATTTCAATTTAATTTGCTTATCTTGTTCTTAACTGTGACAAACTGCAAGGTTCCATGGTGTAATGGTTAGCACTCTAGACTCTGAATCTAGCGATCCGAGTTCGAGTCTCGGTGGGACCTAATTTTTTTCCTAAACTGATTGCTAACATTTAATGTCTTTTGGCTTTGTTTTAATATTTATTGTAATAATTAATTTAGGAGATATTATTTCTTATTTTTAAATATATAAAAGACATTATTTAATAACTAATTTTTATTTTAATTTAATAAATTGGTACATGTTTAATAATTTTTAAACAATTTGAATCAAAAAAAAAAGGAAAAAATTAATTGTTTCGAAGTCCTTCGGGAAAAAAAGTCTAAAATTTGATCATTACAAAATGTTAAGAAAAACTGGCATGATCCATTGGCAAAAGTTTAAAAATTAAATCAAAAAACGTCAAAATATTTATAAAATTCAACCATATCAAAAATAAATAAAAAAAAAACTTTTTCAATTATGGCTTATTAAACCTGTATCTAAACTCATGCTTTGGGAATTTATTTCCAAACTCAATGCGTTTAGTACAAAGAAACTTATTAGCCGAAATTTGATGCAAATATTTTGACTTGTCGAAAAGCAATCGGTTAAGCTTTATGTAACATTGGACACGAAATTTGTCAAATGGAACGCCAGGTCCGTACAATTCGGCGAGCAGCTCGCTATCACTGGAACTTGGTGGCAAGCTTAGCAGCAAAATTCCGTCCACTATTTTTCCATCATGAATCGCCTTTTCCAAACAAATTTTTCCTTGTGTGAAAATCTCAGTGCACTGTGAACCACTAACATAGAGATACAAATAGTCGGTTTCCGACTTGATAGGTGTCGCAATGTCTTGCCTATGTATAATTTCATTTGTTTGCAATACTGACACTGGTGTGACTGCTTTGGAAAGATTTTTCTCTATTCTAGGTGTTTGACTAGAATTTAATAAATAATTGGACACATTTAACGAATTATCTTTAGCCTCAATATTTTCTCTGGCTCGTTCAGGCTCCATTTCTTCAAAATTATTCAAATTTGCCAAATGGTATTCATCATTTTCAAAATTATTAAGTTTACTAGCCTCAAGATTTCTATTAGGACAGCTAATATCATTATTATTATTATTATTACTTTCAAGATCATTTTTCAACTTAGGATTAACCAAATAATATTCAGATCTGTCCATGTTATTATCATTATCATCTTTGCATTCAGAATTATTCTCTTTTATAGACTCATTAGCTTCTTCAAGGGTTTGATCCAGCTGGGAGTCAAATTGTTCAATCTGTATATTGGCTGGTTGAGAGTTTTTAACAATTACATAGCTACCACGGCTACAATATGGACTGCTAGATCGACTGGCACAGCATTTGCATTTTATATCAGAACTAAGGCTCATTGTTTCTATGGCAAAATTTTTATTTGCAGCTTTGGAGTATTTGGATGATGGTTCAACTAAAGGCGATTGGCCAAAGATGTCAATATCGTTAAATTGGTCAACAGTGCCCTCCTCGACAACCTTGGACGAGATCTGCTTAAACTCAACTCTTCCCGCTTGGCTAGACTCAAGAACTGGTTCAGCCTCCTTTACTTGTTGATTATTGTCCCAGTCGGTGATGACTATTTCCGGGATTGATTCTGGCACTTTTTCGTATGTCTTAATCTCGGATTTAGTCGAAATGGTTTGCTTGGTAATGGTCACTTTGGATTTTTCAATTAAAAATTGGCGCGGCTGACTGCGCCTGATTAGTGGCGAGTCTGACTTGCAAATTGCCAATGTCTCGTCAATATTCGGCCGTTTTATGTCAATGTCTATCTCTTCTATTGAATAAGTTTGGTTAAGGGCATGCTTGCTGGGGTTTAAGCATTTATCTTTCATTATTAAAGTTATCTGTTGAGTTTTTTAAGTGTCTTTTTTTTACTAGCTTAAACTTGGACTATTGGGCGACTAAACCCAATTTAAAAAAAAATAAATAAACACTTTTTAAAAACAAAATATTTTTTATATTTTAAAAATTTTGGAAAAATTACTCAAAAAAAGAATTTTTAAAGAGTTAAATTTTGTCTTTTAGTCTAATCTTGTGGAGTGAAAAAAAAAATCATGTGTATATTTTATCAAATAGCTTTGTCACACTAAAAATGACCAAGGGTACGTGTCCAAAAGAGCCGACTTAGCATCGGTTCAATCGTTCGAATAGTTTTACCCTAAAAAAATATAAATTAATCAAACACTTAGCGGGAAATTGCACGCTAGAAAAAAAATCGTCCCCTTGAACATGTCCACTTGGTCACATGGTACAATAATAAAATTGCTGAAACTAAAAACAAACTTATAAACTAAAAATGAATTTTTTTTACCTTTTTTTTGAATTACAAATTATTAAAATAAAAATAAAACAAAAACAAAAAAAAAAGAAAAAAACAAGATAAATCAACAGATCAAATCACTCGGGACTCAATTGACTCTTCTTGTCTGACTGTAAGATTGACTTGGTTGGTGATTAACTGACTGTTTTTGCTCGGTATCGGTCATACCGATTGCCGTATTGCCTGCATTTGGTGCGTACATAGTCGCTGGTTGATTGTATGAAAAATTTAATCTGTAATACTTTGATTAATAATAAAAAATTATTTTTTATCTATTTATTTATTTATTTTTTTGGTTACTTCAATTCCTAAATTGTAGAAAAATCTAACTGTATTGACGTCATTGAAGGGCAGATCGGAGCCATCATCTTGAAGCGAATGCGAAGCGTTGAAGTTTATAGGTCCGTCAATATTGACCACAAAACAGTTCGAATAACCAAACTGATGGTTCGAATTTTGAACTGGGACTAGATTTTGGGAATTTTCTCCTGCATAGGCCATATCTTTAGAACAGATAATAAAAAAAAAATAATAGAAAAAATTTTTGGTCAAATACCAGAAAAAAGACTGGTGCTTTTGACAATTTTTTTACTATTCCACGGATTTGATGATGTCCGATTTTCACCAGTATTTAACAGATTGTCTTCTATCACTGCATTCGAAGACAAATTAGTATTTTCCAGTCTAGAATATTGCATTTCATAACTTTAATTTAATTCGATTATCAATAAATAAAAAAAATTTAATTTATTTTATCTATTTACCTCAAGCCATTTAGATCTAGTGAAGAGGAAATGTTATTATTTGGATAGGCTTGTTGAGTTCCATTTGGCATTAGAGCGTTGCTATTGCTATTAATTAAAGAGCCATTTTTTGGCAAAATATTGTTGGTTTGAGTTTGAGTATTGGTTTGAGCATGAGCTGGTGGTGGTGGTGGTGGCGGATACACGTCCATATAAACACCTGAGTTTTGATTAACTAATTGATTGTGAGATTCATATGAGGAAAGACCTGAGTGGTAGCTGTGACTTTTGGTCAAGCTTGATGGAGCAAAAGAGGGCGCCTGAGAATTGGAATTGTTCTGAGGCACTGGCATTAAGAGATAGTTGTTTTTATTGTTATTAATTTGATCCGAATTGGAGTTTGTTTGTTGGGTGTTAATCATATGTTGAGGTACTTGTTGGTAATTACCATTTGTTTTATTCAAATAGCTGTCTACGCTGTCATGTCTTTGCTTGGTCGATTTGACTGAATTGCCTGGTGGCGTTGGAAAATAGAAGCTTTGATGCTCGATCATGCCTGGCATATGCGGAGGCGGATGATGGCCAAGCGCAACACTTGGAGGAGGACCGAACATGTAGGATGAATTGATAGGATTGTAGAAGTTGGGTCTGGACTGGCCAAGTGGAGGTGGTGCTCCAATTTGGGCCTGGGGGTGAATGAAAGCTGGTGCCGGTGGAGGCGGCAAGACTCCGGGTTGATGATGTATGGGAATGTGTGGCGGGTGCATAAAAGGCTGCCCGGGAACCAGAGGTGGATGTGGCATATTCATTCCGTTGGTCAGCGGCATGTGCGGTGTCTGCGTGGGACCCAGCTGAGGTCCGAGTGGAGGGGCCAATTGATGGCTGATGAACGAGTTGCTCTGTGTGCTGTTCATCATAGGTTTGTTTGGAGGAGCATTCGATCCGGCTGAACCAATTCTAGCACGTCTAATCTTGGCCTGATTGTTCTGCGAACTTTGAGGACACAAGTTCATGTCCGGGCTGTCTCGGCTTCCATTTAGCATCTTGTTCGCCGGCGCAAATGAGTGCTCGGTGAAGTTTGGAAGAGTTTGCGAGTGAGGCATTGCATAAAATGGTGCCAAATTGTGGCCAGGTGCCTGTTGGTAAATGTTTGCATGATGAGGATTAGATGGATTGTAGTAGGGATGACCGCTGTACAAAAACAAGTCATCGTTTTGTTCTTCTACCTCAACTCTTAATTAAAATGTTAATTAAAATTTAAAAATTATACAAGAAAAAAAATGCAGAAAATGTTCGTACAAAGTTGGCAACTCGGTGGAAAAAGCATGGAACGATGAGCTTTTTTTCATGAATTGTTTCTTTTTGGCATTGCGACGCTTTAGGTCCACATTTACAAATACTTTAGAGAAATTGGCATCTATAGGCTGTACAAATTTTTGTACATTTTGAACACCATTTGGATTGTTTATTGGAAAAGGCATTGGATAATGTTGCTGACCATTAGCTCCAGTGTAATGAAATAACAAGAGTTCATTGGCGTTGTTGTAGACCTTTAGATTGTCCAATGTGACACAAAGTTGTTCATTGAGCTCTGGAACGAAAACATTGGCCGTATCATGCACAATATTTTGGAAAAAAGCCATTGTCCATTTTTCAGTATAGTTGCTGATTATTTTTACCATGCATTTGTCACCTGGTTGTAGGACCGATATTGCGTTCAAATTAGCCGCTTGTTCGAGCTCTTTCTTAGTCGCTAGCCAAGCGTCGAATGCCGTGTTTCGGTAAATGTGCGGATCCAACGACTTGGCCACTTTGTAAGGCAATGGCATCTTTTGTATTAAACTCATCTTGAAATAAATAATAAATAAACAAAATAATTTCTTATATTTTATTTTTATTTTTATAAATTTTTTTACATTATCGTTTTCTTTTTTTGATTTTTTAGTCTTGGGGTTTTTGAGTCTAATTTCATTGTTGTTCTGATCACTGGACACCTCGTTACCATTCTCATCCACATTGTTTTCCAATTCCGAGTTCGAAGAGTCCAACTCGTCTTCTTCGTCCTCGAAATCGCTTTCCAAGCTCTCATCTGAGTCAACTTCGTTCCTAACAATAATCCTAGTTAATCAATTAACTTGGTTTAATAAAAACAAGTACCCAAATTGGTCATATTCTTTTATTTTCATGTACTCTTTGGGGTAAATGGTGTCCGACTTGCGCAAAAGCTTTCTGGCCACCACTACTTGGTCTCCCGAGCCAAATACTTTATCATACAACAGCTCGTAGACCAAAGCTGAAAATAGTTGAAAAAAAATTAATTTTAATTAAAATTAATTAACAATTTTAAAAATTAAAAATAAAAAAAAAATTCTTCTTCATACATTGGATGACTGCGAGATTGTCGCGGTGAGTTTTGGTGAATATGGCATCAAAGTGGTTGTTGTACGAGTAGCACAAGTAGAGTTTGCTCTCAAAGCCGTTCTGGGTCACGTCCAGCCCGGCCTGGTCCTGGTGTTGGAAAATAACAAAGTCCTTTCTGTAAATTATTTTTATAGAAATAAAAAAATTTATTTTTTCCCAAGTACTTGTAGAGCTTTGACATGGCAACTATTTCCAATTGGCCACCGTTCTCCAGAGGGTTTCTCATGGCCTCTAGGTAGTCGTCAAACGAAATGTTGGTCACGTGCTGGCAAAAGTGCTCCCTGTGATCGGACATGTATCGCAGACACTCTTGTCTCACTTTCTCGTGGTACATCTGGCACGGATAAATCTGCTCGGCCACTGCCCTGAACAAACACGAGCCATCTCTGGCTATCCTCTTCTTCCAAAGTCCCAACGTGTCCAAATAAATATCCATGGGATCCTCGGCTATCTGAGACAAATCAAATGTTTTGGTAAACTTCTTCTTCAAGTCCTTGTTGACTAAATTTGTGTTATAAACACCCACGGACATTTTTATTTGTCTTTTAAAATATTCACAAAATTGGTCTCTAACTCGTTAATCAAAAAACAGATCTAAAATTTAAATCAAAACACGTGAACCAATGCCTGGATGCATGTAATTACATAATGTTAAGCAAGAGCAAAGAGTGTCTTGGTCCTTTGCGTCTAAATTTAACCAGCGGACCTAATTAATGAACAAAAATGGCGATATCTAACACTAGTTAAAACTTAAGCTAAATTTTTTAATTTGTTCTCTCTTAATTTTTTTAATGAAACAAAACGAAGCAAAAACACTAATATTCTTATAGTATCTATACTTGCTTCGAATTGTATCAAGACTATTGCAAACCATCCTTGTCGAGTTTTGAAATTTTTTAATATCATCGTACATTTAATAGCTGAAAAAATAAGAAAATAAATTTTTTTCAAAAAAAGATCGAGCTTTATTTAAAATAGAAGAGAATTATTATCCTTTTCTATTCAAGTATTTTCATTGAATAGTTTATCATTGAGTATTGTCAGGTTTCATGGTCAAAAAATTAAGTTACCATTTTATCGCGTGTCATTCAGAACTTAAATACTGGTAAAGTGGTGCAATTGTGCATTAAAAATTTTCCAATACTTTTTTCTTTTTGTATATTTTAATTTTTTAATGTAGACACCTATTTGAATTGAGGTCAAATTTTTATTTTTATTTTTTCTTAAATAAAATTTAGTTTATCCCATTGTTATTTTTAAATTTTATCTATCCTTTTATCTTTAAATATGCCAGTTTAAAAGGCTAAATTCAAAGTCAGCTTTTTGTTGTTGTTTTTGTTGGTAAAGCAACTTCTGTCAGTTTGCTTTTACCAAATAAAAGTTTTATTCAAGTTAAAGTTTAGTATAATAAATTATAAGAAAAGATTTTTAGCTTAATTAATAAATAATTGCATTTGGCCGTAAACAGCAAGAGGGGTTGTAGCTCAGTGGTAGAGCGTCCGCTTTGCATGCGGAAGGTCAGGGGATCGATCCCCCTCAACTCCATTTTTTTCGTTTCAAATTATGCCCTGGGAATAGCCATTAATAATAATTATAAATTTATTTGATAAAAATTTGCTGATGCACTTTTAATTCTGTCATTTAAAGCTTTCTTTAATTAATTAAAAAGTATGGAATTTTTTGACCTAAAATCATTCAAGCTGATATTCTATTTTAATTTATAAATAACTTTTAATCTTTTGGCACCTATTTTTGTTCAAAGTAGGTGAGTAAAAAAAAGTAATAAAATTTTATTAAAAATTATTCTACAATCATAATTGGAGTCAAATTAAGAATGATACTTTTTGTTCAATTTTAGCTAAGATAAAATGTTTACAGAACTAAATCAAAAATTTAAATAATGGATTAAGTTAATAATCCAGTATGTTTATTCAATAAAAGCCTTTTCTCAAGAGATATAACTTTTAAAGTTGTAATTTATAAACAATTAGAAATCGAAAGTATTTGGAGTTCGATTAGCTCGGATTAGAGCCATGTTGAGCTTGGATTAACACTTAACCAAATCAATATATTCATATCATTTTTTTGTATTTTTTTTTTTTTGAGGAATTGCGAGCAAAATAATTCAATAAATTATTATTTTTATTTTTTTTTAAATGCAAAATTAAATTTTTTTGCTCTAATGTATATGTTTTTCTAGTTAAGAAAAAAAACCAAATTCCTTTATTGCTTTTTTTCTAAATTATAATAAAATTATAAACTATATTGTTTTCAAAAATAAAATTTTTTTGATTATGTGTAACTTTGAAATAGTGCGTTGTGACTAACTATTAGTAATTTCAGGTACCTGAACCAACAAATACACACTCGATTTGGTGAAGATACAAGCTACCATGGGTGATGAAGGCTCATCATCTAAAGTATAGCATATTTTGATTAATCCGGGGCGTTATTTGTTATTTTTGCCTAAAGCTAGATAATCTTTCCAGAGATGAATTGGTCAAACTGGTCCGAAAGTATGTTATCCTACACAAACAATTGAGAACCAAAAACGAAGGTATCCAAGCAATTTTCACACTACGTTTTTGTTTATTTTATATTTATCCAAAACAAAAGACTTAACCAAACAACTAGAAGTAAATTCTTGTAGTAATAATCAAACCGACACAAACAATTCGGACGTCACAAAGGTAATTAGTATTTCCCAAGTAGTAGGAGTTGTCAAATCATTTGCCACATCTAAGCACTCTATGTAATAATGATAATTTGTCAAAAATATGAATATATTTTTTTAAAATAAATAAATATTCAATTTGTTTTCAGAAAGACTTTTTTTAAGGTGGTCCAGATTTATTTTGTTTAGAAAGTGTCATTTAAGAAGACTTTTGAACACAAATAATGGGGCCAAATTCAAATACTAGTTTAACTATTTTGAATGAAATTATATTTTATAATTCCCTAAATCGTTTTTTGAGTTGTATTCAGATGGAATCAGATTTTTCCAGTCTGTTTTTTAATGCTTTATTCTATTATTAAGTCATTAAAATCTAATTGAAATAGTTAAGCTAATTAAAAATATATCCAAATGGGATATCTTGTCTTTTTATAAAACTGAGAGGTCTGTTTGCCGCATACCTGTGGAAATAAATATATAAAATATCAATTTAAATTAGTTTTTATTTATTAAATAAAAACAAAATATAATTTTAAATCATCTTTTAAAAAAGGATCTGAACCAGCGTATTGACGAGTTGACCAAATCAAATGGAGAACTAACCGAAGAGAACCGAGTTCTTAAGCAGAAAATTAATGTATTAATTAAAAATTTTAATTTAAAAAAATATAAAACTAAAAAAAATTACAGACTTTAAATGACGAAATCGAAAGCTTAAATACAAATTTGGAAGAGTACAAATCATTTAAATTAGAATTTGAGCCTCAGCTAGAGAATGCTCAACACGAAATAACCCTAAACAAATCGATGCTAGAGATGCTAAATAATGAAATTAAGATTTTAAATTCAGAAAAAAACCAATTGGAAAAGCGGCTGTACAATAGGCGCATTGGTACTCCATCAGTAATTGTAGAGGAGGACGAAGAAGACCTCGAGGCTGAGAGAAGAGGCGAAGAGTGTTCAAATAACGAGCTAGATTCAATTACTGAGGAAGATCATGATTTGAATGGTACAGAATTAATTGAGAATTTCCAAAAGGACCAATATGACAAAGACATTGAATACTTGAATCAGGAAAAAGTTCAGAATGGTCAGCTGATTGCATTGGACAAGCAACTGGAGGACATGACTTTTTACCTAGATGAGTTGAAAATTGACCTCGAATCAGAGAAAGAGAAGAATGCAGAATATGTCTTGGAAATAGAAAATCTAAAGCAAAAGCTCACCGAAACCAATGGCCAATGTGCTTCCATGGATACCAGTGGCAGATTTGAGAAATTTTTAAATTTTGTTAAAGACCGCTTTGATGATAAAGATACTGAATTTGGTCCCGACATGAATGATTTGGAAAAAGAAATTGTGGACAAAATTAAAGCAAAAATGATCCAAAGTCGAAATGAAAACGATAACAGAAAATACTTGGAAAATCAATTGGAAAAAGTGATTCAAACTTATAAAACAGAAATGCAAGAATTGGAGTCCAAACTTGACTTGATGACCAAGTCAAAGCAGGACTTGGAAAACAAGCTTAGACAAGTTGAAACTGAATTGGAAAGTGAGAGAGAAAAATTTAAAAAGTATGAAAAAGAAGCATCGAAATCGAAGGTTTTGAACTTGGAAATAGCTGATTATGAAAAATCAATTAAGACCATGAATTCTCAAATAGTTGCCAAAGATAAGGAAATTGCTGATTTGAAGCAAGAAATTGTTCTGGGCAAAGAAAATATGGCCAAGTTGAACCAAAATATTGAAAAAGTGGAACGAGAACGTGACGATGAGAAAGACAAAGTAATTAAGCTTCAACAAACACTGGTGAGGGCTAAAAAAGATATCAACGAAGCCAAGTCACACGAAACTGACCATCTAAACAATGAGGCTATGCTCACGGCCAAATTGGAACAGGCAAACCAAGATGTCGAAAATTTCAAGGTACATATTTACATGATTAAGATGGAAATTATTTTTTTTAAATTAATTTAAAAATAATTTAACTTTAAGATCCAAATTGCAGAATTGGGTGCTGAAAAGCAAAGATTGGAAGACAAATTACTGTCAACCAGCGATACCAGCAGTCGTTCAATTAATTTACTAGAGTCAAAAAATAACTCATTCAAGGAAGAAATAGAAAATTTAAAGCAAAAGCTTACCAATGTTCAAAATGAGTACGAAAGCTATAAGGTAAAAGCTCAACAAGCTTTTAGGAAGCACAAGGAACAGAGTGTGGCCAATGATCAGGTGCTGAGCGAGGCCGAACTTCAAAAATGTATGCAAAATAATGAACAGCTTAAGTTGGAAAATGACAAGTTGACTGAAAAATTGGAAGATAACTTGGAAAAAATAAAATTCTTGGAAAAGGAGAGTGAAATTACTCAAGAGGAATATTCCAAAGTGCTGGAAAGGTATACTAAGCTGCTTAATGAGCTTAAAGATAAAGAGGTTGAATGGAAGTCGAGATGTGACGATTTGGAAAAAAAATCTCTCAACCAAGCAGAAGAGAGCCAAGAGACGATCAGAAATTTAAAGATAGACAACGAAGCTTTAGTGGCACAGCATAAAGATAAAATAAGAAACCTAAACAATCAACATTTGCACACAATCGACTCCCTACAAGTCAAATTGGACGACAGTAGACGTGAGATCGAGCGTCTAAATAAAGTTCTACAAGAGATAAGAAATAAGTCTCCGTCGCCAGGAAACTTAACTCCCAACAGTTCCTTCCTACAGACTCATTCACGGACTGACTCTGGTCAAATTAATAGCATAACAACAACTGCCAGAAACAATTTTATACTCGGCGTAGATTCGAGTCAAATATCAGAAGTATTTAAAAAGTTAATTAACAAATAAAAATTTCAAATATTTTTTATTTTAATTAGAAATCAGATAATGAAGAGAATAAAAACTCATTGCTAACATTGGAACAACTATTAAATGAGTCATCTTTGGAAAATTGTGAGCCAAGTGATTCCAAATTGTTGATTAGTCAAATAACTCAGTTTAAAACCGATTTAACAAAGTCAAAACTTCAATTAGACCATTTGAATGAATTGTTAAATGAGAGCGAGTTGAATAATGCGCGCCTAAATGAACAGATTAATTTGCTGAAAGAGGAGATCAGAAGATTGGAACGAAATCAGGAAAGAGAAAAGTCTATTTCTAATATGGAATATTTAAAAAATGTTGTATGCAAATTTTTAACTTTGTCAACAGCTCAAGAAAAATCCCAACTTTTGCCAGTACTTACAACCATGCTTAAATTGAACCAAGAGGAACAAAATGCCATAATGAACTTTGCCAAGCGTAAGACACAATTTAAATTTATTCATTTAAATTAGTTTTTTTTTCTGAAGATAATCACAGCGACAAAGATTCTCATAACACTGGCTGGACAAACTTTTTACCAAAATGGTCATCATAAATTTTGTTTTTTTTTTCTAATTGTTTTTATTTAAATAATTTATAAAAAGAAAACTGATATAACAAAGGCGCTATATTGTTTTTTATTTTCGAAAAAATTGATTTTATTTTTCAATATAATAAAACTAATATTTAGAATTTTAATTTTAAAATTTAAGTTAACATATTTCTAAAAAAATTTATTTGGAAAAATGTTTGATCAAAAAAGACTAAAATTTTAAATTTTGAAGCATAAAAAATAATAAATTTATATTTATGGATATGTGAGAAAGTACTTGAATGTCAATGGAAAAAAAATGAATTATCAAACTATTGATAACTTATCAGATAAATTGGTTGATTCCGGACACCAAAGTCCTCGTCGATCCAGCCAGAGTGAAGAATTTATCAACCAATGTAGACATGTAAAATATTTTGGCATCGATTTTCAAATGAACAAGACCCAATTTTTAACCATTGTCCTCCTAATGGGCTATTTTTTCTTATCTGCCGCTTACTATTCCTTATTTGCACCATTTTTTCCATCCGAAGCAATAAACAAACATTTGACCAAAACTCAAATAGGAATAATATTCGGCATGTTCGAGCTGGTCATATTCTTACTATCTCCATATTTTGGAAAAAACGTGAAAAAAAAATTAAAATTATTTTTCATTATTATTGTATATTTTTTTAGTTAGAACACTTTGGCATAAGATTTTTATTCGTAGCTGGACTTTTTATAAATAGTGGTAGTCAATTTTTATTTGGATTCCTTCATTTATGTCCTGATGGTATAGTGTTTTTTATAATGTGTATCGCATGTAGAGCGGTAACTGGTGTCGGAGTTTCAATGGGACTGTCATTTGCGATTGTAGGACACTATTTTCCAGATAGAGTTTCGTTTTTTGTTTCACTTTTGGAAGTATTCAACGGTCTGGGCTTTATGGTAAACACTATACTTATACTTAAATTTCTTACTTAAGTTTTAAATTTTTAAAGATAGGGCCCGTAATTGGAGGTTTTTTCTATCAATTGGGGTATACTTTTTCTTACCTATAAATTATCAATCAAAAAAATAATCTTTTTTCCAAGTGGATTCCAAACTCCGTTTTTTGTCATGGGTGGATTCTTGTTCGTGCTTTTCATCATGGCCTTCTTTTTTTTTCCAGATGCCACAGATTGCACTCCGCAAAGAGAAAGTCTTCCAATGCTACCATTTTTAAAAATACCAAGACTTATACTGACACTTTTGTTGGTTTTTATGTGCGCACTATCCATTGGTTTTGTCCAACCATCAATTGAACTTCATCTTTTGCCTGTAATTTGTTTTAAAAATAATATTTTTATATACTTTTTAAATTGAATTTATTTTTATTTTAAAAGCTCAAACTAACTCCAATACAAATAGCGTTTATAATGATGGCACCATCATTATTGTACATAATTTCAACACCTTTAATTGGCTACCTATGTGATAAAGTAATGCTTAATTAAATAAATCAAATAATTTTATAATTTTTATTCAAGTTTAAAAATTTAATGAGATGGTTTATGTTATTGGGCAGTTTATTGGCAGCAGTTTCTTTTGGTCTAATAGCTCCCATACCGATACTAAATTTAAAGCTGTAATTTTAAATTAACTTAAGTTAGTTTAGGAAGAAATTATCTTTTTTAAAGTAATTTTCCTACCTTTATGATGGGATACTTAGGATTTGGCTTGAGTATCGGTAGTTTGGCCATTCCAGGATATTCAGAACTTCTTAGGATAGCACTGTAATTTTTGAAAAGATAATTTTAAACAATTGTTAATCCATTACAGGGAAAAAGGTTATGCAAATGATCTAAGAACTCAAGGTGTTATATCCGGGTTATTCAGCTCAATATGGTCTTCAGGGTGGGTTTTTTTGGCTAATTAAAAAAATTCTAATAATTTAAAATACTCTATCTAAGGTCACTAGTTGGACCTATAGTTGGCGGCTATGTGGTAGACAAAATTGGCTTTGAACTTGCATCAACTGGAATAGTTTGTGCCTTTTTAATATCTGGCATCATTTCATTTTTCTTTTTGGCATACGACATGTGCTGTTTTTCATCCAAAAGAAGACAACGTGATCCTTTACCACCGGAAAGAACAGCTCTCCTGACCAATTAAAAATATTAAAAGATATATTTTATTTTATTCTGTCTATTTTAAAATGTGCATATAATTAAATAAATCAATTTTTTTAAATATAATTGGTGAAAAACTGAAAAAAATAAGTATTTATTTAATTTTAAGATCTTTAGCTTCCTCTTGGTTGCTGTGGTCACTTTTTAATAATAAATTTAAATAAGCTAATTACAATTATTATTTTTGGTTCTCATTTTTTAATTATTAATCTAATAAAAATTCAATTTAAATTAATAATAAATAAATAGCTATGATGACAAATGAAATAATTTTAGACTTGACTGTAATAGCTTTCTAAATTTAGTTTGACAAGTCTATTTTTAAATTCGCTTATGTCATTTGATAGGACTTCTTCTTTTAGTAGATTATTCGAAATGCTAGACACTTTGTTAGACACAGTTTGAACTAGTTGCCTCTTTATCTACAGTTCGTGTGATCTTAAATGATGTGCCGATTTTTAAAAACAATTTTATAAAACCAGTTAATTTCATCAAAGCCCATCATTTCAAAGCTCTTATTTAGTAATTTTAGAGACCAAAAATAATTGATAGATGAGTCCATAGTAGTAATTATATATCCGATAATTTAAATGGGCTCATTATATTACTGAAACGGGCTCATAATTATTTTGGACTCAATAGTTAATTAATTACGGAATATATAATTACTACTTTGGACTCATTTTTTAATTATTTTTGGCCTCTAAAATTACTAAATAAGGTCTACGAAATTACTTAAACGGTATCAATTTTTATTTTAATAATTATTTCTTTTTTAAATGAAATAAAAAAATCATATTTTGAGAAAATTAGTAAAGAAATTAATAAACAAATAACTAATTAGCAGTTTTTTTAGGTCTACCTCTTTTTCTTTTAACTTCATGTGTAGCTGAATGACATTACATGAAGACTGTGCAGTGGATTTAATCAAGTTGTTTGCTTTGCTTCTTGTTTGTCTTGTTCCATCTTGTTCTTCCAATATTTCATCAACATTCTCGGTCATTCTATTTCTTTTGTTTACACTTTCAACAGGAGAAGCTAATCTTTTTTGTGAAGTTGTTATTGATAGAACTGTAGTTAATCTATCATCTGGTTGCATTTCTAAAGCCTTTCTCGTTTTTATTGGCCTTCCTCTGTTTCTTTTTTTTCATTTCATTTTTTCATTCATATTGTTGAATTGATCTTAAATTTAACTCACTTTCTTGTAATTCTGTCATGTTAAGGCTATATTTTAATTGTGTTTGGAAAATAGAGATATGGAAAAAATATTTTTTTTTTCTTATATAGCATATTTAATTAATAATTTAAGAAATAATTGAGACCGAAAATGAGTTGAGGACATGAATAGTAATCATTTTTATAGAATAAGTAAATAATTATTCATTTTAATTAAATTATGAGACCAACTTAGTAATTAGTGTTAATGTGTAATGAGCCCATTTCAGTAACTGGATCAGCCCAAATAAATACGACCCATTTAGTTATTGCAATTTTTTTCATAGAATATTCTCTTTCTTTCCCAAACCTTTTTAAATGACTTTGAACGGCTTCGATGACTTTTATTCATTTTTTTAAGATCTCCAAATTATAACTTCATACTCAAGATAAGGTCGGTCAAAAGTTTTTTTAGAGTCCTGATACTGAACATATATTGTGAAATGTGTAAATCTTCTCTTAATCATTCTCAGAATTAAAGTTGTTTATTTGATTGACGAATTTATGTAACTTGTTGACTTTAAGTCTTCAGATTGATCATTGTGATAACTAAGTCTTTCTCTTTTGTTTTGAAATTTGCTTGTCATCTGTGGTATGCTTCCCATGTGTATAATCTTTATCTTCATTCAGACAAATAAGTCATTTTCGGTCCAGCTACTGTCAGTTAGGTAAATATGATAATGGGGTATAAACGATAATTTCTTTTGAATGATCATTGCTCGTAATAGGATTAATATTTTTGAATAGAATAAAAGATATTTAATAAAAAAACCGTTCCTTTACAAAATAATTATTTAAAGTCGTATAGATATTTTATTTTTTTTGAAATTTTCCGACAATTAACTTCAACAAATATAAAAAAAAACGACTTTTCCTAACAAACTAACTTTTTTAATTATTTACAAATCTGAAATCAGATTTTGAAAAAAATTAACCGCTTTTTAGCAATCCCAACAAAAACGGATTTTCTCTTGTTTAGGGTAAATGTGATAATTTAATTTAACGTAATAATGAGATGCCTGTGGCTCAACCGAATCAGAATGAATTACAATCGATTAATTCAAAAGAACAAGATAGCCCCTTGAGCTCTGAAAAAAAATTGTTATAAATGTAAAAAAAGTTTTAAATCTGACAAAAAATTTCAATCAAAAAGGGTTTTCTTATTTTAGTTTATACATTGTAAAATTTGAACCGTTTATTTTTTTTCAATAAAATTTTTTTTAATTAAAAAGAAAATGACTTTTTTATTAATTAAAATACAACTCAGTCCAAAAAAAAAATCCCTCCTTTCTTTTAAAACTTAAAGATAAGAATTATCGCAATTACCCCATTTGACAGTATTAATCTCATTTAGACTATCATCGTTCTTAATTCAGTATCACTTGCAAATTTTAAACAATAATTATAAATAATAATTTATTCACTTTAAATAGTCAAATAAAGTAAAAAAAATAAAAAAATGATTGCTTTAAATTAAAATTAAAATCTTAAAAAAAAACTAAAGTCAATTATTAAATAACCATTGATTTTTTCAAGAAATTAATTCTTAAAAAATTACACTATTTAAATCTATAAAATAATTAAAAAAACATAAATGAGAATTATCTGCGTGTAAATGCATTTGAGTATCTGCGCAGGTGATGTCCGGATGTTGCATATTTTGGAGTATGATAGTAAGCAGTTGGTGAGATTAAATGCGAGCTTGGAACCCTTCTTGGCATCATGTACGGATCGTAGAGGTCTGTCCTTCGATATGGACCATATCTAGACATTCTATGTGATTCATATGACATGTGGTGAGTTGAATGGTGAGCGTGCCTCGAGTCTTCGTAGTGGCCGTGATAGTAGCTACGTGATGGATGAGACGGACGGTCATCGTAGGAGTAATAGGACGTCGCCGATCTCGGACGCCTTTCGTAATACTCCAGATCTCGTCTGTCTCGACTTGATCTCTTTTCTGGCCTAGGCTTCTTGCTGGTCACTGTCAATGGCCGACCTTTATTTTATTAATTATATTTTTATTACATTGCAAAGTTTATTAATAATTTTTCTAATAATTTTTTATTCGAAATAGAGCAGCCAACTGTCTATTATTATGTTTATTATTTATTATTATTATTAATGTCAAACCATTAATATTTGGACTGATAACATTAAAAATAAAATCCATTAGAATCAATTTTATAATCAATTAAGAAAGAACAGGTTAAGAGCCAAAATAAAAGATAAAGAATGGAAATTAAATACAGATGAATTAATTCTCATAATATTCATAGAATATGGTGGCTTACCATTAACTTGAGTTCCATTCATTCTCATGGCAGCTTGGACGCCCTCTCTGTGCATGAATTCAATAAAGGCAGCTCCTTTTGGGTGTCCAGTTTTCATATTTTTGATTATGGTCACTCTAAGTATGTTCCCGCAGCAGATAAATGCATTTTTTAAGTCATCCTCTGTGGCCGAGTAGTCTACATTACCAATATAGATAGACATTGCGTCATGATCTTAATAATATCAGGTAAAATTTAGCCAGGTTTTAATTATTAGTCTGGCGAACCTTTTGTTTTGGAAGAGGGTGAATGAGTGTGACCTGGACTACGAGAACGACTTCGACTACGATCGTCGAATTCGCTCATTGAATCTTCATTCTTACTCAAACAATTTGAGTAGCTGTCCCTACTTTCCGAACTTCTGTCATTTGTAGATTTCATTTTCTATCTTAATTTGTTTAATTTAAAGCATTTAGAAACAGCCTAACTATTATTTGTTAGATTCCTTTTACATTAATAATAATAATTTATATATTTTTTACTCTAAAGTTTGTTTTATAATGCCTTAAATAGGTTTAATAGAATGAACGAGTTTTAAACTTGATTGGTTTCTTTATATTTTATATCTATCATCTAGTAATATTATAATGGGCTTTTTTAAGGCGACATCATATTTGGATTGGCCCTAAATTATTTTAACCCAGACATAAATGTTAAACAAAAGCCCCGTGGCTATTTTTCTCAATTAAAGCCTTTTGACTTTTTTGAATTAATTGAAAAATAATAGAATTTAATTATTTTAAGTTTCTAATTTTAACCTAGTAGATTTAGGCGCAAACATATTACACCTATTTTTTTTAAGTACAAAATAAAAAATTTTATTTTAAAATAATTTATTTTTCAAATTAAGCTTTATAAAAATAAGATAAAATTAAAAAAAAATTTAATTGAAAATTTAAACAGTTTATCTTTGTATTACCTGAGACGGATGTTTATCAATTTAAAATTTAAAAGCCTACTTTTAACCCATTCAAAACTAACTTAACATTTTTTACAATTTAAAAAAATCTTTTAGATATGAGATATATAAATCTAACATTTTGAAAAACTGAAATTAACAAGCTAATTTTTGATAATTTATTTATTTGGAAATAATAGAATCTGTTTTATCGGTATAATAGTAATATTAAAAAAATAATTTTCAATTGTGTCAATTGAACGAATTACCTGTAATTAATATCCAATTTAATTTCTTTGGTGCCTTCTGATTTAAAATTTCTATTAATAAAATCCTAGCATAAAATAAAAAATCTTAAATTTTTTCTCCTTTAATAATAAAAATTAAAATCATTTATTAAAAAATGTCAGTAATTAATTAAAAGTATCAGGTTTTTCTCTATTTTACCATTCTGAATTTGGTCAAACTATTGTTGAAATACAAAAATAATATATCTGATTTAATAAATAGAACAAATTTTGAAATATAATTATAAAAATAAAACTCATTCGTGTACAATAACGTGATATTATTTAACTAAAATTCATTTAATTAATTAATTTTTAAATGAATTAAATGGCACCAAAAAGGGAAAAAATAAAACAAGAAACTAATTCAGCTCAAGGACTGGAACCTAAAAGCGAACCAATTGAGTCCTCTGGTTCAACTGGAATGGAAAAAGCTAAGAATTGCATCTACTGGTTTCGTAAAGCCTTGCGTTTGCACGACAACCCAAGTTTAACACATGCAATCCAAAATAGTCAGCACATATATCCAATTTTTATCCTCGATCCATGGTTTGTTCAAAATGCCAAAGTTGGTCCAAATCGGTGGAGGTTTCTTCTCCAATCTCTAAACGACTTAAACAATCAACTAATTAAGAAAAATTCCCGTCTGATCCTCATACGAGGAAATCCAAGTACTGTGTTCAAAGAAAAGATAAAAGAATGGGACATAAGTCTAATATGCTTTGAATCAGATACAGAACCATATGCCAAAATTCGCGATGAGCAAATAGCACAAATAGCTAATGAATATAATGTAAAAGTTGAGACCAAATATGGACATACATTGTATAATATGGACTATGTATATAAGAAAAACAACCAAAAAGTGCCACTTCAGTATCAATCATTTTTAGGAGTCTTGGCAAAAATTGGAGATCCACCTAAGCCAATTGACGAACCGAAGGACATGTTCAATAAATTGGACATAGACTACAATTTGTACAAAATACCTGATTTAAATTCGATAGGAGTTGATCCAAACGAGTGTGGTCCTCTTTTGTATCCAGGTGGTGAGACTGAAGCATTAAGACGCCTTGATGAAAAATTCAAAAATGAGTCTTGGATATGCTCATTTGAAAAACCAAATACAAGTCCTAATAGCTTGATTCCAAGCACTACGGTGCTGAGTCCTTATCTAAAATTTGGTTGTCTAAGCGCTAGGACATTTTATTGGCGCTTAAAGCAAGTATATGCCAAGAAAAAGCATTCTATGCCACCAGTATCCCTAGAGGGTCAGTTACTCTTTAGGGAATTTTTTTATTATGTTGGCGCATTTACTCCCAACTTTGATAAAATAGAAGGAAATTCAGTTTGCAGGCAAATAAAATGGGATGATAAGCCAGAATTTGTTAAAGCTTGGAAAGAGGGAAGAACTGGATTTCCATTTATAGATGCAATAATGACTCAATTGAGAACTGAGGGCTGGATTCATCATTTGGCAAGACATGCGGTAGCATGTTTTTTGACTCGTGGAGATCTTTACTGTAGTTGGGAGAAAGGTAAAGAAGTTTTTGAAGAATATCTGCTTGATCAAGATTGGAGCCTCAACGCTGCTAATTGGATGTGGTTAAGTGCTTCGGCTTTTTTTCACCAATATTTCAGAGTCTATAGCCCGATCGGCTTTGGCAAAAAAACAGACGAAAATGGAGACTATATTAGAAAGTATATTCCGGTTCTTAAAACTTTTCCGACCAAATACATATTTGAGCCTTGGACAGCACCACTTGAGGTTCAAAAACGACACAATTGTGTCATTGGTAAAGATTATCCGCGTCCTATTGTTGATCATAATACTATTAGTAAAATAAATATTTCCAGAATGAAAAAAGCTTATGAAGAAACTAAAGCTACTGTTGAAAGTGGCGATGATAAAAAATCGAAGCCTAATAGTTCCAAATCGCTCAAAAATCCGCCCAAATCGGAAAAAACTAGTCCTGATACCAGACCACCATCGAAAAAATCAAAATTTTAATTTTTTTTTTCTAATTAATCAAAGTTTCGTTATGGTTTTGTAATTGTCCATGAAAATAATTTTTTTTTAATTAAAATTCTATTAAAATATTTCTAATTATGTTGATATTTATTAAAATCAATTTTAATTTGTTAACAATTGGACTAATAATTATCTAAATTGATTAAATAACAAAATTAATATTGCTTTTTAATTTTTATTAGGATACAGACAATTAACAATTAATTTCATTACATTTTAATTATTTACAAAATTACAAAAAGCAATTACAACATACAATTTATATTAAATTTTAAAATAAGTACAATTATTTAATTAAAAAAGATAGGTTAGAAAATTAATTATTTATTTTACTTATTTGAACTAACTCTTTTGATGATGCTTTCAAAGATGAGTCAGCATTTGTCGATTTGACCGATGAATCTTGTACTTTTTTTTTGGTCAAACAGCACAATTTCCTTATTTTAATCAAAAAATACTTTCTAAAAAGAGTATTAATTTTAAAAATGGCCAAAAAATGAAAAGCCACAAAGCTAAATGTGAACATATCTGTTGTATTTAGGATAATTCTTCCATACCGGGTGGCAAACAATTCACCAAAAAAGAATCCAAAACATATTATTTGTGGTAGAGTACAAACCATAAACATAAATGAATAAATGATAATAAATCTTGATATTTGGCGACGTCTTTTTATTTTTCTATAATTATCTGATGAATTAGGTATTTTAGATGAATTTAGACGAATTCTCATTAGTAAATTGCACACAATCATGATAGAAAATGGCACAAAACAAAAAACAGCTAGATGAATTCGATCCCAGGTTGGATAAAAGCTGTAATAATTAGAATCATAGCAGTTGATGACATCAAACTGTATGGTCGTGTTGACCAAAGTTCCATTTATTTCCATCGTTTTATTTATTTCAGCATTTTTGATTACTCCAACAAAAAGAATTATATGAAAATTTAGAAGAAATAGAATCAAGATAACCAAAAAACAGAATAGATAGGTTTTTCTCAAGTTGAAAAAATGATTGTATGGAAAATACACTTTGATTACTTGATCTATTGACATGTAAGTTAAAAGCCATGAGCTACAATGAAGAGAAAAGAATTGACTGAATGTAAATATCTTACAAGTTGGTATGGATAGACTTTCTATAATGTTTTGCTCGTCTATTTGGTATTCTATTGCGAGACTGTCTTTGTTTTTTGGCAAAATGAGCAGAAACACATCCAAATTCCAAGTGTACAATGATGGTATTTTGACAATGAATATGAAGAATAGAATGATGAATGTGGTATTTTTCCTAAGCTTGGGAGAACGACAGACCATCGAAGAGAACGCATTGGTTAGAGTTCCACAAATAGTTAGTGTCAAAGCGTATATAGAGATAATGTTTAAGATTATAGTTTCTATTTTACATCTTGATGACAAACATTCTGTAAAAGTCATTTTCAAAATGACTAAATTCAAATAATTTTAGGCCTTAAATCATTAAAAAAAGCTGTTTCTAATATAAATTTATTTCTATTTTAAATTAATTGAATGATATAGAATATAATAGAAAGTGATTAATTAATATCCTTTTTGCCAAAAAAATAAGGAAGAAATTATTATTGGATATAAGTGACTTGATTTCGCTAATAGCTAACTCGTTTTCAATTAATTAAAAAAAATTATTAATTACGCTTAAATTTTTTAAGTCTGGACAATTAGCTTTTTGAATGGTAAATTAATTTTTTCCAAACTAAGAACATATCAACCCATTTTATAGTTATCTTTAGATAATACTTATAAATAAGTTTTTAATTTCAAATAATTAAATTTTTTTGTCACCCTCCTCTTTTTGCAACCGGGCTTGGGACCTGCGGATCGGCAGAGTTATGGTGACTGCTTTTTGAATCCATTTTTCAAAAGTAAAAAATTTTTAATTTGAAAAATGAAGTGGACTTTTTTCAAAATGACATCCTATTTATACCCCTTTGGTGTACATGAGTCACCAATTTAGCCAATTTAGCCAATTTAGCCAATTTATATTGATAAATTTTTTTAAAATCATTTATTGAATAAATAATAGTTTTTAAAATTAAAATTATTTTTATGATTCAAATTAATCAAAGAATGAATTAACTATTTAATTTTTTGTTCAGTTTCAAATATGTAATGACTTTCGGAAATAAAATTGGTAAAGTAAGGTTATTATTATGGAATCCTTCTACTTTTTGAAAAAAGCTTACATATATTTTAGCCAAAAATAAAAATTTAATTAATATTTTAGACTTTTTATTATAGTTCTAGAAAAATACTCTCTTTTTTTTTAAATAAATAAGTTTTGATAAATTTTAATTCTCTCATGATAAAACACATGCCTGACTTGCTTGAATATGACTACCATTCATCATATTGTTTGCATCGTAACCTAACATTTCATCATGGTTCATTGACATTCCTGCCGCATTCATCTCCATTCTTTTCCTATGATTTCTCTGCATAGCCTCATGATTTTTTTGTATTCTCTCTCTAGTTTTGAGATGCATTTCCATGTGTCTTTTATGCATGTTTTCAGCATTTCTATGCATAGATTCCATCATCATGAAAGGATTGTGCATTTGACCAAATAAATTCGAATCAAAGGAATTCTGTCCATTCATCTGATCGCCTAGACCAAGAGTAAGAATTTAATTTAAAAAAAAGCCTAAATCTACCTCTATCTCTCAAGTATTCTTCTATTATTTGGTCGGCCTCTTGGTCACTCGTTGCGATTAGCATTCTATTCAAATATTTTGCATCAATCGGCGCTCCGCCAGATGCACTTAATAATTTCCTCACATATTTCTTTTATATTTAATTAATTAAAATTTTTGAAAAATCTTATTTCAATAAAATACATTAGAGTTATCACTACGGTTTTGTCTAATTGACGCAAGTCTTAAATCTTCTTTTAATTTTTCAGCTTCTGGATCAACCTTGTAATTACACTTTGGAAAACATTTACACCAAAAAATTTGCCAATTTTACTTTATTAGATACTTTGTCAACAAGTATATTTTTGGAATTGAATCTCTCTTTTTCCAAATACTCGCGAGTTGACAATTTTTCACCTGTACTCTTAACCGGATGCTTTTGCTCGGCAAAAATTTGCACATACAAACACCTGTTGAGCAAAAAATCCAATCTCTAGCAAGCAAAAACTTATTAAAAATTAAAAACCCATTATTAATTATTTAATACATCTTGGTTAATAGTTAGAGTATAATCTTGGCTAAAATTGAATTCAAAAGAGCTGCTCCGGCGAATTATCTCACTTTTGTACTCATTTGGGTCATTGTACATTTTAAACACACAATAAATATCTTCATAAATTGGATTAAATATTTTTGCTGAGCCAATTGTGAACACAAAGTTTATTTTTTGGTTTAATATCTGAGTACTGGGATTTGATATTTCAATTTCACCATCCAGTGGTTCCCAATTGTTATCGCAAGGAATTATTTCAACTTCCAAAGTTCCGGCTTCGTTATTTTTCAAATCCAGAATTTTTACTTCATTTTTATATGCAATCAAAAATGGAAGTAATTTTGGATATACCATCGCTGTGCCAATTTGAGTTGGTGTATCTGGTGATTCATAAAATGGATCATATGACTAAAAAAAAGTCTCTTAAATCTCGATTTTTTATCTAAATAATTTACTTGAAATTTGTGTCTATTAATTATTCCATCATCTTGAAAATCCAAATACATTTCGGTCATGTCGACCTTACGGTCTAAAAATTTTTTCTTAGTCCAAGTCCAGCTTAGACCAGTCTCGAAATTTCTCACCGATACAAAAGGCTAAAACAAAAATTTTCCAATTATAAAAGTTATTTTTTTGGTTAATTTTTTACCATCATTTCTCCATCGTACTCACCTCTTAAAAAATAAATTTAGATAATTATCAAATTTTTTTTCATGTCTGATACCTGGCAGGAGCTGATACTGGAAAAGCGTTGAAGCCAACTTTTTTGTCCAAAATAGCTGATATACTATTTGCTTCCTCTATATGTGGCAAAAGATCTATTAATTCATTTTGGCACTTAATTTGTTCTTTATAAAAATAAATTAATAAGAATAAACTCAAAAATAATTTATTAAAAACCTTGGTTCATATTTAATTTAGTTTTTTGTGAAATCAGACCAGACTTTTGAGCAATCTCGTCCTGTACCATCTCAAAAGTGTATACAACATCATTTGAGCTAGCTTTGGATGGATCAATGAAGCAGTAGTATTGCGAAGCCCCGAATAACAAGCGATCCAAATGAACTAGCTCAGCTGAAGTATTTAAAGGTTCGCCATTAATTAATATTTTTGAGCCATTTGTCCTCTCTAGGATAATTTTATATGATTCAATTTTGATAATTCCATGCTCTGGTAAAATACTTAAAATATTAGGATAAATGAATACACGTTTTTAAAAATTTTGCTCATTTACTCAATTCCTTGTAAGGAAATGTCACTATTGCCAGGCAGACCAATTTTTTTCTCGCCTTCTCCTTCTAATATAATTTTCAAAGTGCCACTTAATGATGGATCCATGTTAATATTTGACAAATGAGGTGTAGTTTTGGCTTTGGCTAATGTTTGACTAATTTCTGAATTTTCCATTGATGCTTTGGCTTCTTTTAGCTTTTCTTCGTAAGAAAGCTCCATTTCCTTCATTTTACGATTATTGTCTTCCAATTGCTGTCTAAGTATTTCATCATCGTCTAGGATTAAAAAATAATAAATCTTTGATATATTTAATAAATTAATTAATAGAATTTTTTAAAAAAAAATTACCATTTTCTTCATTGCCAGTGATGGTCAGATTTTTCATGAGATCAGGATCAATTTGACCATTTTCAAGCATCTGTTTGAGTCTCAAATTTTCTTCCCTCAATTCCTTGATTAATTTTTCAGTCGGATCTTCATTAACAATGGCTTTTGTTTTAATTTGTTTGGCTCTATCAGCTAAAAAGAAACACTTTTTTTTTACCTTTAAGACATAATTTGCCATTTACCATATCTTAAGGTCGACACAGATTCATCATAATTTATATCGGCAGGACTTATGGCAGCGATCTAGATCAAAAAATTAACAAAATGCTTCCAATTTAATTAAGTTATTAAACCATTATGGTCTTAGAATTTCCGCCAAGTGCATTCATAAGCAATTTAGTCAAAACCGAATCTCTATATGGTACTAGAAGATAAATTAAATAACAATTCAAATTAAAATAATCCAAATTTTAAGTCTTAATTAACCTCGAACATTTTTTCCATTAGAATTATCAGCTAATGCGCTAATTACATTCCCAAGCGAAGTAAGAGATAAGTTAATTGCAGCACCTTCTTTCAAACGATCACCGGTGGCGCCAGTGGCATCAGCTCTTTCACTACCAGCTAAGTCAACCAAGTTTATCATGGATGACTTGGCTATTTCTTTTCCTGCTTCATTCAAATACTTCTGAATCAAATTTATGGTCACAATGGTATGAGCTCTACTGCTTGTTGCGTTCATGTTGGTAGCTGCTATGGTCCTATTAGCTGTACCCTCTTCAGTCAATTTGGCTATGTCAGAGTAGTCATCAACCAACTTTTTTGTCAAATTTTGAGCTTAAATAATTAAGTTATCTATCTGTTTATTTATGAATAGTAGCATTAATTACGATAGAATCCAATTTTCGGATCTTGGCGTACAACTAAACCTTTCTTCCTATTCGAAGACGGATTAAGCAAATCTCTTACAACCTCACTGTATATTTCTAGCATACTAAATGTAACCTTTTGGAATTTATTATCAATTTTAATTTATTTTCTATTGAATTTTTTTTATTTTAATTTTGTACTTCAATGGTTATGCCAGAGCTCTTCTTGGATTCTGATTTCTGAAAAATGTCCTCGCAAACCATTGGCACAATGCCTTTGTTACTCCCGTAGCCAACAACTGAATAGCTTTTGCCAGAACCAGTTTGACCATAGGCAAAAAGCGAAGCATTAAATCCTTCCCATGCATTGTTTAGCACACCTTCTCCCAAATCATTAAAAACTTTTTTCTAGATTTAAATTTAAATAAACTTTTAGAAATTAGTTTTAATTATTTTAATTAAACCTGGTCAGCATATTTTGAATTTTCTGGCAGTAAATAGCCATCATCAGAAGTTGTGTATCCATCAAAACTCCTTTATAATAAATATTACTTAATATAATTTATAATTGAGCGAAGATCAAATACCAGTAAGAAAAGTCGTAGGCATATTTTTTCTCATCATTTGTTTTAGGGTTAGTTATAATTGTCTGGTTGCCCGACATGGACACAACTAAGTTTGATTTGGCATCCTTTTCTCTTTTATTAAAAGGCCGTACTCTTACAGCAACCTTTAAATTTTCTTCTGCCATTCTTTACCAAAATAAAATTGATTTTTTAATTTTTTATTTTAAGGTGTTGTAGGAGGCTTTTTATAAGCTTCATTTACGTCAAACTTCTTTTCAAAATGTATAAACTGGTGTAACCAAGACGATTAGTCATGAAATAAACTCTTAAAAGAAAAATTAAGAGCAAAAATTAATCTCAAAGCAAAATCTGGATAAAAAATCCAATAAAAATGTTTAAAAATAAAAATTAAGTAACTAAGTGTATTTAAAATAAAATTTTTATTTAGTTAAAGTTTATTAATTTAGAAATTAATCAATTTTTAATTGCTTTTCTAATTTCTTTTTAAAATTTTGTTTTTAATACAACAAAAAAATTTAAGTAAATATTAATTTTGTCTATCTACAAATAGGCCTTTTAACTTGATCCAAAAATTTTTTCTATATAATTTATTAATTCTAACAAAGGCCAAAAAATTAAAAGCTATAAAGCTAAAGTTAATTTCATTACTTAAATTGAGAATTATTCGTCCATACTGGCTGCCGAATAGGGGTACAAAAAAAAAACCAAAACAGATAACTTGAGGCAATGTGCACACCATAAACATCAATGAATAGATAATTATAAATCGGGATATTTGTCGACGTTTTTTGACAGTTCGACTTTCATTAGACAGATTGAGCATCTTGTCTGGTTTTAAGCGAATCTTCATTAAGATATTGCAGATAATCATTATAGAAAATGGTAAAAAGCAAAACACAATCAGATGAATTCGGTCCCACACTGGATAAAAGCTGTACAAATCTGAATCATAGCAATATATGACATCAAATTCAATTATCGAACTAATTAAAGTTTCATTTACTAGAGTGGTTTCATTCATTACCAAGTGATCAATTACTCCAGCAAATAAAAGTATGTGAAGATTTAGTAAAAACATTACCAAAACAATTATTCCGACAAATATGTATGTAATTTTGATGCTGAACAGAGTGGTTGGAAAATAAACTTTGATGGTTTGGTCAATTGTCATATAGGTCAGGAGCCATGAAATAGAATGCAGAGAAAAAAACTGCATGAATGCAAATATCTTACAAGTTGGTATCGAAAGGCTTTCGATGACATTTTGCTGGTCTATATTGAAATAGACTAGGGGATTGTTGCTGTCTTTTGGCAAAATGAGGAGAAATACATCCAAATTCCAAGTGTACATAGATGGTACTTTGAAAATGAATATGAAGAATAAAATGATGAATGTGGTATTTTTTTTTAGATTTGAAGACCGACATACCATTGCTGAAAAGCTGTTGGCCAATGTTCCGAATATGGTAATTACCAATGCATAAATTGAAATGGTTTGAAGAATTGCTTTTTCGATCTGACATATTCTAGAATTGCCACAGTCACTAGTGGTCATTTTAATTTTTAATCTTTTTAATTTTAACTGATGTTTATGACAATGTCTTTTAAGCAGATTTTTTAGAATAAAAATTGGATTTTGGAAATTAATTAAAAATAGAAAATATCCTTAACGGATGCCAAATACGCATTTTAATCTAGTGGAAATATTGTTGGTGTATTGTTTTTTTTTAAAAGCAGTATACTTTATTATAATTAATTGAATAAAGGATTATAGAATATAGCTAATAGAATTTTTTTTTTCAAAGCTTTTATCATATATAAAAATTCGTCTATTTGTCTAGAAAAACAACATTTTTATATTTGAATAAAATCCAAGCTAGCTTAAGCATAGTAATTAAATAAAGAAATGAATTTATTATATAAGATTTTTGTAAACATTTATTGGAATGCTGACGATTGACTTAATTTAGAATTTAATAAAATATTTTGTCAATTATTTGAGTAAATTAAAAAATTAACTTATATCAGATATTTATAAATAAATTCAAGCATTAATTTTCTTTTTGATTATCGATTTCATATTTCATTATTTTTTATAAAGATAAAATAATTCTCTATTTTTAATTATATAAAATGTACTGCTAAATTTAAATTTTGAATTGATGTTTAATTTTTTTTAAAATAAAGATATATTTGAAATAATTTTATTTAAAAAAAAATATACAAGCAACTAAATAAGCTGATTATTTTTTAAGTTTAATAATTTATTAAAATTTGATTTTGAAGACAAAAAGTTATCATTAGTTTTCAATTTGTTTTGGCTCTGAAAAAATGTAAGAATACCAATAAGAGATGGTTTTTTTCAATTCTTGTCTGTAAATTTTGTTCATTACCAAATGGGCCAGAAAATTAAATGCAAAAAAAGAAAAGGTTATCTCGTCCAAGATAACGAGAACAATTTCACCAAAGCGGGTCATTTTTAGGCGGTAAAAATAGAAGCCATAAGACACTATGCTTGGAAAGGAGCAGGCCATGAACATCAACGAATGGGCAATAATAAAAAATGAAATGGTCCTTCGTTTGACGATGACCGATCTTCTGTGATTTAAAGTCGATGGGTAGAACAAAATTTTCCTAACCATAAACAGATTACAGACCATCATAATGCTAAATGGAATAAAACAGTACAAAAACAGGTGTATACGGTCCCAAATTGGATAGAATTGGTACAAACTAGACGAATAGCAGTCAATTTTATTAACAATAATAGTCCTGTTTATCCAAATACCATCAATATACTCCACTTTGGTATATTCTAAATGGTTGACTACACCTGCAAATAACATTATGTGACAATTGGCCAGAAATAAAATTAAAATAATTGAGAAAATAATTTTTTTGATTAGCTTGGGCTTTTGAAAAGTGTTTTTGGGAAAATAAATCTTAATTAATTGGTCAAGTGTCATCAGACTCATTAGCCATGATATAGAATGCAATGAAAAATACTGCATAAATGTGAATATTTTGCATGTAAAGACAGAACTGCTCTCGATTATGTTGTGATCGTCAATGTCGTACTTTCTGGCACTTTGGCGCGGAAATATTTGCAAAAAAATGTCCAAATTCCATGTGTTCAAAGTCAATGCTTCGAACAAAAATATAATAGAAAGTATAATAAATGTGGTATTGTTTCTAAGAGCTTGATTTCTGCAAATATAAAACGAGATCAGGTTGAAGATATTACCAAAAACAGTGACCATAAGAGCAAATATGGACAAGATGGTTAAAATAATATCCTCTATTTTGCAGATTATTTGCCCACTACATTCGTTTAACATTTTTATTAAATTTCTTAAAGTTTATTTTCCATTTTTTAGTTGATTTGATTTAATTGTGTCGCGTTTGTTTTAATATTCATGAGTAGCAGTCTTAATATATATTGTTATATATTGTTAATCGGATCTGAATAATTAAATTTTTTTTAAAAATATGGGCTTTTATTCATATTAAAATCATTTCAATTAGATAAGGGAAATGTCAAAAAAATCGATATACGTAAACTTCATCACTTCCTTTATTAGTCCTGATTGGCAGTGTCTCACAATTTCTTTATCTAAAACTGCAATTAAAAAAGGTATAGGTGGGGTTGGTATGTCATAATAATGACTATTGATGAAAATTTGATTAATTATCATGTCAGATTTATCTAATTTTTTGCCAATATTTCCAAATAGCTTGAGTATTATGAAAAAAAGATAAAAAAAAACAAATAATTTATTACAATTTTTAGGTAATTTGAGAAAACAGATTTGTTGAAAAAGAGTTTGATCAAACATCTATTGTTAAGTTTATAAGAACACTTAATATTGAGTATTATCAGAAATAATAATTGAGTTTTTAAGTAATCCGAGGCTTGATTGTTGGAAGAATGTTACACTGCTAATTAAAAAGTGATAAGAGATATTGCTTTGATTAGAGTGCTGCAAACAAATCACTTTTGTTCGAGAATTATTGAGATAAGATTTATTCATTTTTTTGTTCAGGTAAGTAAAAAATTGATTAAAAATGCTTGAAAAAATTTATTTTAAGCCATAAATAATTAATGTTTAAAAAATTGAAAATGAAAACAGTATATTAATAAAATAAAATAAAAATAGATAGATTATATTTTAAATTTTAATGTGAAATTTTCGTAATATTTTAAATTTAATTTAAAAAATAAATTATTAAAACAATTTAAATCTTAAATCTAAATTATCGTTTATTAAATAAACTATTGAAATTAATTGAAAATTAAATTAATTTTGATCTTAGAAAAGACTACTCATATTGTTTGATGGAACATTAGTGGAAAATTGTTGCAAGGCACTTTTGACTTTTTCGAACAAAATTGGATCGTTTGAGTGCAAAAGCTTTTGCAAAATTCGGTGAGCACCAATTTCTTTTAGTTTATTTTGTCTCTCCAAAGCACCTTCGTCATTTATGTTGACTAAATTAGAGACACAATAAACTGCTGCTACTTGAATTTCAGTAAAATTATCAGTCTAAATTTTTAATCATAATTCTTTTTTCCTATTTTGAAATAAATAAAAATTACCATAAAACTATTTATTTTTCTGAGCAAGTCCTCGTTGCCCATGATAAACTCTTTGGACGAGTTAGTACCATCAGCAATATTTGCCAAAATGCACAATGCTTGTTCTTTTATCATTTTATCCGAGAAATCGCCTTCCAAGACCATGATGACTGCCTGAATTATCCTTGTACCATAAAAGCACATCAAATGGTCAATGTGAGGCCGATTGCATATCAAGTTTCTAATTAAGCCTAGGGTTTTAAGAACCAAAATTTCATCGTTCTCGGTCAACAGCTGAAATAAGCGGTCGAATGTCATTTCGGCAAGTATTTGCTGCTTTACCTTTTGATCTGCATGATAGGCCAGGTTCATAAGGGCCCATATACTGTTTATTCGTATTGATTTATTTTTATAATTTACAAATTCAATTAATATCTTTATTACATCGTCGCCCAATAGTGTCTAAAAATAAACAATAAACATAATTTTCTCAACTTTTTATCTTTTTTTAATTAAAAAATTCAAAATTGTCTTAATTAACAAAAACTTAAATTTCCACTGATACACAAAGCTCAGGACTAAGGGAAAATCTGAATTATATTTAAAAATTTTCCATTTTCCATTCTTCTTTGGTACTTGGTAATTAGTTAAATAGACTTCCTAAATTTTCAGTTTTAGATTGTATTGTATTGATAGATAGAACCAATTTTTAAAAATCAATTTTGATTTTTTTAATTTTCAATTAATACAAAAATTTTATAATTTATTAAAAAATATAAATTTAAAATTTTTTCTAATTAAAATTTAGACTAAAGACCTTAATTAAGTTCTGATATTAAACAATGTCTTACCTCTTTACAAGGAGAAAATTCAATCAACAAATTGGCCAGAATAGCTATCAAAATAGAGATCAAATTTTTTTCATTTAGACTAAAATCATCTTCTTTTTCTGTCTGAACATCCATTTTGTCGTCGCTTATGGTCATCTGGGACTCGTGATTTTTGGCCTTTAGTCTGTGAATCAAATCAATAATGCAGTTCCACAGCTTGGAGTCCAAAAATTTGGTCCTCAATTGGTGAACACTGCGAGAAAGACTATGCAACAAACACAGGGAGCTTATCCTCAACAAGGTGGCATCGGACTTGTACTCGTCCACTTTGCAGCTTTCATCCTGCACATCGTTTCTATAGTCTGTCAAACTACAGAAATCATCATCCAAATCGAACAGCTCTTCCTTGATTTCAATTGATTCAATCAGTCTCGAGAGCAGTTCTGGACTATCGCTGACCACACGTCTGGACTCCTCGCTGTTCGAGGCCAAGCAAGCCAATGTTTGAAAACTAACAGAGACAAGACGCTTGTAGACCAGAAATTCTTGAATAAAATTAAATTTTTTTCCCATATAGACTTTATATTGGTGTTCATTGAGTAGATAATATATCGATTGGCTCGAAAATTGGTTATAATAAAGATAGAAAAGAGAAAATAAAGAGGTACATGAGGTCTTGTTAAGGTTGTAGACACTTTTGTTTCTGTTATTTAGCTTGAAACTTTTGCACCCAGAGCTCAAGTTGTTGTAGCCTAGGAGAACATCTGAGACAATCAGATGGATGATTTGTTCCAAGCAACTGGCTGTTTGCTGCAAATAGGAGCTCAACTCGACCAAGTAGGACAGAGTGGACAAAATTTCAATAAGAAAGAAAATGTTTAGAAATTTTTTGTTCAGGACGGTGGTGTTGGACGAGCCTATGGACATGAAGTCATACTTGGAAGTGTTCGAATTCTTGAAATAGTTCGAATAGGTTGAACACAGTCTGATAAGAGTTGGAAGCACTTTGAATTTGATGAGTTTACTGTTGAAGTTTACCAATTTGAACTCGTTTGAGTCAAGGTCCATGTCGTCCAATTTGGATATGAGACTCGAGCGGCAAATATTGGTCAAGCATTTTGCGGCGTATAGCTGCAGCTCGGTGTTGTTTTCGCGCGACAAGAACGAGCTTATTAGGTCCAACAGTGCGCAATCATAGTAGCTTGTGTTCAGAATAGTCTTGACCGATTCCAAACATTCAAATGACATGTAGGCATAAAATTTTAAACAATTTAGCTGAATCTTGCTCTGAATGGAAATAAGAAGTCCAGCAAATAGAAATATTAAATTGGACTTAATTAAATATGACCTGTGGCGGCCATTTGACTCATTTAGTTGCTCATTATTTGATTTAATACTTGAGGATATCATCAAATTAAAGGCCGATATGGTTACTATGTTCAAAATGTATTGCTTTATTGGGTTGTTAAGTTGGTAAAGTTCTACTAAGGACTTGAGATTGACAGGCATATTGCCATGGTTGTCTGTGTGATACAAAACACTGTCCATTTGGTAAATTAGCTCGGCTTTTATTTGCGCACTTGAGTACAAATTGGACAATGTTCTGATTGATGTCTCAACTATCTTGCTATTTGGCACATTGTCTTTACTCTGACGCCAATAGATGGCATTTAACTCAATGATATTGAACAAGATCAAGTGAATTTTATACTTTAGAATCAACTTGTGCAAGTGGTCTACGTTGCCAAGCGAAAAACTGCCAAATATTATCAAAATTTGATTTATTAAATCAAAAAATTTCTCATCTATTAGAATTTCGTTTGGCTGATTTTGGTCACGATTTACCAAAACAAGAAGATAGTTTATGTACAGATCATTTATTAATTCGATTAGACGATTAATGAGCTCGTCTCTTAGGTAAATGGTTTTGTACTTGTTGTTGCCAATGATTAGATTTTTTATCTTGGCAATTGTGTCGCCCAGAGTCTGAATCTCTTTGCTGTGAAGACTCTTTATCACGGGCTCTATTGACTTGTCACACATTAAGGTCTCCTCTTCGTCCATTTCTTCACACAAAATTTATAATAAAATAATTATTTTTTTGTTTTAGAACTTTATTTCAAGCTATAATTTATTACTTAACTATTTTAGTATTGTATTTACTATTATGTGTAATAATTTTTTTACTTTTTTTTTTTTAATATGATATTATGTAGCTTCTGATCCTGGGTAATGGTTGGAGTTTGTTGATTTCAAGTTTATGAATATTTTTGAAATCATTTGAGGCCAAGTAATTGAAATTGTCTTATTTTTGCACTTAAAATTTGCAATTAAAATTTCTCTAATGCTTCAAATTATGCTTTCTCTTTAAATTTATTTAAAATTTATTATCTATGTATAGTAGATTTAAAAATTAGGTGTCTTTTGATAATTTAATTTTTTTTGATTTTAAATTGGCCCATAGTTAATTATGCTAACTTTTTTATTTTAATTATCTTATTTTGGTTAAATTATTCACCAATTATTGAGCTTGATGGTAAAACACTGGATCCAGCAGACCAGAGATAAAAAAGCGTGCATTCAGTTTAAGGCACTCAAAATTAGTGCATTTGTCGTTCGATTTTATTAAAAATAAGAATATAAAAATCAAGATAAACATAAATTTAGCACCATTTGTTTAGAATAAAATCCAGTTTATTATTTTTTTAAATCATAGTGATAAAATAGTATCTTATTTACTCAAATTAAATTTAAAATTATTATCAAAAATAAAAGTTAAATTGGTTTTAAATTTTATTTATTTGTATTTAATTATAAAATGATGATTTATTAAAAAAAAAAAGTTATCTATTTGAATTAGAATCTTAATTCTTGATTAGCATCTATTTTGGTCAGCCCTGCCGAATAGGCCATCGAAAAGAAAAGCGAGTTTTCATTAGACATTAGGTTTTCTGGACTATCTAGCTCTACAATTTCTCCTCTATCCAAAACCATGATTCTGGTACTGTCCATTATAGTGTTGAGTCTATGAGCTATGGTTAGGACTGTACAGTCCTTGAATTGATTCCGAATTGTAGTTTGAATCAAGTCGTCTGTGTTGTGGTCAATAGAGGCCGTGGCTTCATCGAGTACAAGTATTTTTGTCTTTCTGAGCAAGGCTCGCGCAAGACAAATCAATTGTCTCTGTCCTACACTTAAATTTTCTCCTCCTTCGGAGCATTCAAAATCGAGTTTTTTATCCAGTCCTTGGACAAAATCTTTTAGATGGGCGTCAGCTAAGGCCCTCCATATCTGAAGATCGGAGTACTCTTCAAACGGGTCCAAGTTCATTCTCAACGAACCACTGAACAAAACCGGGTCTTGAGGAATAATGGTCAACTTCTTCCTCAAATCATGCAGGCCTATTGTCTTTATATCAATTTTATCTATATAAATTTTACCATATTGGCTCTCTAATATTCTAAATAAAGCCAATGTTAAGCTTGATTTACCAGCACCAGTTCTACCAACTATCCCTATCTAAAAATTAAATATCTAATGAATAATTTTTTTTAAATAAAATATTTTTTCCACTTTTTCTCCCGGAACTATTTGACAATTAATGTTTTTTAGAACAAAATCAAGCTCTTCGCGATATTTAACTGAAAATTTGTCAAAATGTATGTGCCCTTGAGCAGGCCATTCCAATGGTGGTCGAGAGTTTTCAATGATCCAAGCAGCTTCGTGCGGCGTCTCGCAATATTCTTTTATTCTTTCAATGGAAGTTATATTAGACTCAAAATCAGCACTCATTCGCACCAGCCAATTTAAGAACTGAGCCACCTTTACCAATTTAGATTAGCAAAATTAACAATTTAAATTAGCTTTAATTTACATTAAGAGAAAACGAAATAGAAAGACCAGCATTGCCAGCAGATGTAGTCTCTTTGAACAAAATTACAAATAAGCATGAAAAAAAAGTGACCAATGATCCAATAAATTCCAATCGTACAGCTAGCCATCTATTCGAAATGGTGTCTGGATAAAAAAATGATAAATTTTCATCAATTTTGTTCTCCATTTGTTTTATGAATCTTTTTTCTGAACCATAAGCTCTTATTGTGCTTACACCTGTGAGTGTTTCGCCAAAATGGGAAAATATTGGCGATTTGGAAACTGAATTTAAGCGTCTTAATTGACGCATTGCTGCCACATAATATCTCTAATAAATTTTTTGTTTTAAATACAATTTATCTTATCTAGTATAATATAATTTTAAAATACTTGAACAAAATAATACACTATTGAAATAGGAAGAAGGGGTATCAGGAAATAAGGCGTCACAAATGATATCATAACCACAGTAATGAGGACTTGGAACATACATCTGACCAAGTTTCTGTACGACATTGGAATCATGTTTTCAACAGCATCGATATCTTTGGAAAATCGATTGATTATTCGACCAAGTGGGGTCGATTCAAAGAATTGCATATTGGATCTTAAAATAGAATAGAGCATTGAGCTGTGCAAGAATCTGGAAGATCTCATGACCATTTTTAAATAGACAAATTCAGCAACTAGCATTACAATACCTTTTTTTTAACAAGATAAGATAAATTCTATTTTATTATTAGATAGATCTTTACTTTGTCCAAATCCGATCGCACCATAGACACCAAGTCTGACATATTTATTATTCCATTGAGAGTCAGCATACTCTTGTTTATCTGCTTTATCACTCCAATCTGATAGCCACAAAGACAATCCTGCTTGGAATATGTTGTAAAAAATGAGCAAAATTATAAACATTATTGAAAACCACATTGTGCATGATTTAAAGTATTCCAAAAGTACTTTTAATTTTACCTTTAGAAATTAATTTAAAATTTAATTCTAAAATTTTATTATTTTCTAATTACTTGACCGGTTTCAACTTTTTCTTTTACAATTATTTTATCAACATCACTATCTTTCTTGCCAACATACTTCTGATTGCTTTATAAAATAGAAAAAGAAAAATAGATAAAAAAATTTCTTTATGAATTTTAGAAAAATTAAATTTAAATATAACAATTAAATTTTGATACTTTTTAGTTTCGACTGACATATCTGATTCTTCTAAAATTAAAAAAAAAATCTTAGATAAATAATGTTAAAAATTATTATTTTACCATCTTGATTGACTTTTTGGTTTTTTATGTACTCTCCCATGAATTTAGAAAAAGCGGAATTTTTCTCAATTAGTTCTAAATAAGTGCCCATTTCTTTTATTGATCCTTTGTCCAGCATGATTATTTTGTCACATTCGGACAAAAAAGCCAGAGAGTTGGTGGCAAAGAGTCTGGTCTTGTGTTTCAGAAGGCCTTTGGGTCCGATCACAGAATCAAATATGTGCTTTCCTACATGAGCATCGACTGCGCTCAATGGGTCATCGAATGCATAAATGCTGGCATTGGCATACACAGAACGAGCCAAGCTAATACGCTGTTTCTGACCACCGGACAGATTGATTCCTTTCTCGCCAATTTCTGTTTGATCGCCAGCTGGTAGAATTTCCAAATCGCTGACAAGCGCACAAGAGGAAAGAATGGTTTCATACAAGTTCTGGTCATATGAATGTCCGAACAAGATGTTGTTCCTTAGGGTGCTATTCTGAATCCATGCTTGCTGTGAGACGTAAGCAGTTGAGCCATTTACGTTCATGTATCCCTTAAATTTGTGCATCTCACCCAGAAGACCTGATATCAGACTTGACTTGCCACTTCCCACAGAACCAACAACTTATTTTTATTATTAGACCAGAAATTTTCTTATCTATTTTATTTTACCTGCTATTAATTCTCCTTTTTTAATATCAAAATTCAAACTTAAGATAAAATTAAAAAATAAACATCTATTTTATTATTTTTTAATCAGATAATGGCTACTTGTGTAGGGTTTTTTCTGTTTCACTCCAGCCTAAGTCAACATTTCGGAACTTTATAGCCTCCCCGTCAATCTTTTCGTGTCTAATTTGTCCTAAGTCAATCTCATCTCTGAGCAAAAATGTCCTTATCCTAGTCATTGATACATTTGCCTATCAAATATTAAAAATTTAAATTAAATTTTAAATTTTAATCCTCTAAACCTGTATAAGCATGGTTATAACATTGGGAAACATGATAAGTGGAAATCTCATATTATTAAACAGTGTCAAGCTAACGAATGCTGTTGATGCATTCAGGTTGTTTCCAGTTACAATATAGACTAGAAAAGAAGCAAGTGCCACCTTAATTAATTAAATAAAATTTTTAAAAAATTTATCTCTTTTTTTTTTTGTTACCACAAAAGATGAAATTTCAAAGCTAAATTTAATAAAAACATTAAAAATGCCAGTCTTGTAAAAAATACCGAGTTCTCTTTCCCGGATTTTTTCCACCAAATTTCGGAACGAGAGCTCCCATCCATAAAGTTTGAGGACCTTAATACCAGATAGGACTTCGTTGGTCATTTTAATTCTGGAGTCTTGTTCCTTTAGCTTTTTAATTTGGTAATTTTTTGCTCTATTTGAAAGAAAGCCATTTAATGGGATAGAAATTATCATGACACCGACTCCAGCTAGACAAGAAGGGCCTAAATACTGCCATAGGAGGTAGATACTTATGGCTATTTGAAGGGGTCCACTCCATAGAATGTTTACATAGGCTGTCAAGTCGACAAAAGATTGAGTATTGACTTGCATTAAATTGGTCATTTCGCCTACGGTTGCTAGCTTACGTGATTGGGATGATAGTTTAAGGCTCTTTGAATAAGATTAGATAATTATTTTTCTAGGTTTACTTCTATACTTTTCTGTAAATAAGACCCATTAAAGATGACCTAACTCTGGCACCAACAATGAACATTCGATGAAAATAGTGCTGTAAAAGAATGGTCTGTAAGACTGAACTGAAAAAAAGAAGTCCTGTATAAAAATAACCAAGTTGAGGATCCGAGTCCTTGTCCTCAACAAATTTGATTATTAAACTAAATTTTTTAATTAATTTTTTATTTAACATGATTTCAAATTAAATATTTTACTTTAATATTGTCGGACCGACCAATGTAAGACCTTAAAAAAATGTAAAAAGATTTTAATAAGAAAATGATATTTACAATACCATCTTGGATTAATTTAAGAAAGGCTCCAGATAAAAATTTGCCGTAGAAAATTTTTACCAAACACCACAATAGAGAAGGCTCTTTTAGTTTTTGTTTGGTCGCGGGCAACTTATAAAATAAAACAAAAATTAAAAATTAAAATGACTAATTTACTTTTCTCTGTTCAATTTTTTCCTCTGATGATGAGAAAGCTTCGTTGTCATACTGGAATCTTTTGGCTTCCATATAACTTGAATTTAAATTGATTGTCAAACAGATAGAGCTAACTTTTGGGTAAATATTACTTTCTGGCCACCTTGCTCCATTCGGCTTCCAATTTATTGGTCAAGTGGCAAGATTTCTCATTAGAATCAACATCCCACATGTCCTCTTTGGTCAGTTCTTTTTTATAGCCAGTTAAAATCAACGGGTTTAGCCACCAAAAAGTCAATCTTGACAGCAAAGGAGCTTTATGCTCCGGATATAATTTCTTTAAAACAATTAAAATTCTAAATTATAATTAAAAAAGAGCACAAATTACGGGATTTTTGAGAGCATTTTTATCAACTTTATTCTCGGAGATAAGAGTCAAAAAAAGCATTATAAGCATTAGACCAAAGTGTTGGTAGAATAAGACTATTTCCCAAATGTTGTACTTCTCCTCCTTTTTAAAATTAAATTTATAAATAATCTTTTTTTAAACTAGTTTCTCTTTTAGACAAACATTTTGATCTTTTTCAATTATGGAATAAACTTTGGTTCGAAATTCGAATGCTGATAAAAGTATCATAAAGCTCCAATAGGAAAATAAGATCATGCTTGACCTTAAACCATGCTTTAGCTCCATCAAAATGATAAATATAACAACTAACTTTTAAAAAATTAATTTAAAAATCTAATTAAAATTTTAAAGTTATACATAAGAAAAGATTAACAATGAAGGTGTTATATAATTGATTGGATTATTGTCCAATTTTTTAATTATGGATAAAACAATTTTTGTTATTTCATTGATTATCAACAAAGACAAAAAAATCTTAAATAAGAATTATTAATTATATTATTTGAGATGAATAGTAAAGTTTTAGATTATACCATTTTGGCACAGGTTAAAAATGAAAATCTTGTTTGAGTCATTCTTTTTCGTCTGACCATGTGAATCCATGTTGGAGTTAGAATCCATAAAACAACACATGGCGCCAAGTTAAACAAAGATTGCTGAATGCATTTATTAAAGTCAGGTCTCTTCGAACTGGTTTCCTAAAAAATGATTAAAACAGAAGATAACAATTAGTTTTAATGTACCAGATAGGATTTTCCGCATATGTTAAGTAGAAATGATTCCATTACCAAGCTAATATCATCTAATATTCTAATTATCCAAAATTCTAAATCTTAATTTTATTTTATTTCTTATATAATAGTCTAATAAAAATAACATTTATTTGATATTTTAAAAGAGATAAAGTTTTATCTAATAAATAGTATGCGAGTATTTAGTGACTAACATTTCTTAGCTTATGACTTGCAAAAAATTATCTTTCTACAAAAGTCTATCAGTTATGTAATTTTTTTTGGATATTATATCAAAAATATTTTGCTAATAATTTAAAAATATTAATTTTTGATTAAAAATAGATAAATAAATGAAGTGTGGCCTGATTATTAAAAAACAGACCATAATTTAAAAATAGAATAAAATTTAAGAATTTGAAATAAAAAAGATTAAAAATTATTTTAAAGATTCTTAATGGGAGTAAAATCGCTATTTTAAGAAGAATAAGATTTGTTCTTCATTTCTTAAAAAGTAAATAAATGTTAAGTTTTAATTCTAAAGACTCGTCAAATACTAGCTTTGATTTTATTTATATTTGTTATTTAAAGGTTATTATCTATAATTTCAGCATATTATCTATATATTGAGCAATTAACCAATGTTTAATGTTTAATTTAAAAAAATTTATATAGCTTATATTTTAATTATTGTTATCATAAGTAATTATCTTAAAATTTTCAAAATAATTAAAACCAAAAATGATTTTTTAAGTCATTTTGAAATCAATAAATTAATTACCATTGTTACCAAGTTATAAAATAAGATCCAATCGAGTGTCGGATTAAACAGATTAAAATTTTTTTCATATATTTTTGTATAAAATTATGTTATAAAATAAAATATATTTTTTAAAATTTTATTTTAATTATTGTTTGTAGAAGATACAGGGAGCCTATTTGGTTTAGCTCTTAGAAGCTTTGTTTGTAAATTTGACTCTTTGCCATTTGTTCATACGTCTAGCATTGAGAAAGGTTATCTTTACTATCTCAATTCTCTTTGTGTAGTCCTTTTTACAAAGTAAAGGAGTTTGTAACCTCTTTTTATCTGAACCTTTCGATTTCACCAGTTCTTTAACCATACATTAACCAAAACAACCTGATTTTTATTCATTTAAATTAAGAAAATAAAGTTTGATATAAATTTTATTTAGGTAAATATTAAATAAAGAGTAAAATGATAATAAATAATAAATCAAAACTAAAATTTTCAAACTAAAATTGACAAAAAATTTAATTCACTACAATTAATTTACATTTACTGTTGAAATAAAAAATAACAAAAATATCAAATAGTATTTCTTCCTGTTACCTGTTCGTAAGAAGGAGGAATTTCATCAATTTCCGAGTCACTTTTTTCCTTGGTCCAATCTCTGACCTCGGTACCTATGCACAAATTCGCACTTCCTTGTTGACTAAGGATGTAGCTAAAATCTTTATCTCCGCTTGAATTAGTCTTCAAATATCTACATAAACTAGAAGGATCTAAAATAATGTCTGTACTCCTGATGGTACTCTCATTTGCCTTGGCTGGACTTATGAACCGAGATGGGTCACTGTACTTCCGGTTTATTTTGTCACATTGATTAAAATCTGTTTCTACATTGTAGGCTAAATTGTCAAAGTAGTTGATTCCATTATTTGATATATAATTCAAAATTTCGCTATTTGACGAGGAAAAGTCGTTCTCTTCACAGTCCGAGTTGCTCGAGTCCGAGGAAAGCTCATTAGAAAAGCAGTCAAAACTACCACCTAGGCTGTTAGATTGTCTATTTCGTCTACGGGCTCGTTTGCAGCACAAAATTCGGTTGTGGACACAAATTTGGACACATTTGACCACAATTAGCACCACAATTATGCTTATCACTGTTGTTAATAGCACAATTAGGACAAAAACAAACTGAATATAATCATCTGTATCCATAAGTTGCTTATTAATTTATTAGTTAAAAATATTATTTTTTTAAGAAAATTTTTTATCAAATGTATTTTATAAATCGAGCATTTTTTGCTTCAATAAATGTCTAAAAAAATAATTACCAATTTTAAATAGTCTTAATTATGAAATTTTTCTTGACCATCTTGGTAAGGTTTTATGCATTTTTCCTCAGGAACGAGACGAAAATAATGCAATATGCTTTAACAAGCAAGCAAGTTTTGAAAAATAAGATAAATTGACCAAAGGCTAATTATTTTTTAGCTTAAGCTTCAAGTGAGTGAGAAATTAAAATTTGACTTTTCTGGGTCTAAATTAGCATTTAGAATTAAAAAATATATAAATATAAAAAAAAAATTTTTCGTTTCAAATAATCGGTCAGTCGGTCAATATTTTCTATGCTTGAACAAAAAAATCGAAATTTTATGCACTAGACTTGTAAATAACATCTATTTTCTTAAGCTAATTTGAGAAGTATTTCGACGTTTCTTATCGATTTATGTGGAAAAACCAAAACTCAACGCGTTTTTCCAGATAACAAAAGCCAAATCCTGTATGTGTTTTGGTTCAATTAAGCTTATTAAAAGTTGATTAAACTTCTAGACGTGCATTTGACAAAAATACCTGCTACATTTTTTATCAATTTATTTAATTCTATTCATTTCTATATATACAAAATAAATATTCCTTTTAACACGCTATGATCTTTTTATTATTTTTTACTTAAATAAAATATTTAAATCTCAATTAAATTCAGTAATTACTTATTCTGTTGTCTAGCAACTCTGAATTGGCACTTGATGAGATGCTCCTTTGATTTCAGGACCTCTAATTTTTGTAATTTAGAAAACAATAAACAAGAATTAAAATATTTTTTAATTTAATAATTAATTACAAGTCCTTATTAGTAATTTTTGAAACTATTTTTTAATTAATTTTAATTTGGCTATTTTAAAGTAATCAATTTTTAGGTATAAATTAAAGTATTTTATTTAAAATACCATTAGTATTTGTCAACTTGATATCAAATATTAATTAGATTTAATTTTTCTCTTTAGATCAGTGATTTCAGGCAATTGTTAAAATCTGAATTAAATTTTTATTTGATTTAAAAATATGAAATTTATGAAAATAAACTTGGGAAAACTCTTTTGGACAAATAATGACCAGTCAATAAGGTCTGGTAATTGATCAGTACCTAAGATAATATTTTTATCATTCAAATTTTTCAATACCCTTAATACAATAAAATAAAATTTCAAGTCAAAAATATATTATAAATTATGAAGATAAAATTAATCAAGTAAAACTTGAATTTTTTTAAATTTTCGATTGACAGAGCAAATTTTGTAAATTATATTTTTGTCACAAAAATCGATAGTATTTAGGGCCGATTTATAATAAAACTAATTTCAACTAATTTTGCTTACTATTTCTTAGAAACGTTTATTCATTAGGAAAAAAATTTTAAATTCTAAACTCTCTGCACATATAGTTTAACAAATATATAATTAATTTTGAAAAAAATAAAAAATTCAATCTACATAAATTAAAATACCTGTAAATCTAAAAAAAATGGGTCTTTCTGGTCAAATAAAGCGTCTCTTGCCAGTTCAATTGATGATAATTTATGTTTTTTTCGGAAGTGGCCTAATTGTTAACTTTTTACAATTCCTCTCTTACCTAACCGTTCGTCCGTTCAATTTAAAACTTTACCGAAAAATAAACTATTTATTAGCATACAGTTTTTGGTCAAATTTAACATTTCTGGGACAGTATTGGTCAGGCACCGATGTTCATATCTATTTGGACAAAGAGAGCTTTGAAAAGATCAACAAAGAGCATTTTATTTGCATAATGAACCATAAATATGACATCGACTGGTTGATTGGTTGGATAGTGTGCCAGAGAATTGGCATCTTGGGGGTTTAAATAGATAATAAAATAAAATTGTCAAATTATAATTATTTATTTTAAAAAGGGTTCTAAAATAATCGGCAAATCTTCACTTAGATTTGTTCCATTAATCGGCTGGTGCTGGGTTTTTACCGAGTCGATATTTATTGACAGAAAATGGGAAACTGATAAGCAAAAATTAAAAGAAGGACTAGACCAAAATTTAGCCGTATATCCGGATGATTATTTTTTCAATGTTTTAATGTTCTGTGAAGGTACCAGATTTACCAAAATAAAGCACGAGGAAAGCATGAAAATTGCTCGTGCCAAAGGCCTGCCAGAGTTAAAGCACCATTTATTACCGAGAACCAAAGGTTTCTCAATAATTGCTCGTGGTGCTCAAGATAGGGGTGAATAGTGAAATTTAAAAGGTACAATAGAAAAAAATTATTTTTTAATTTAAGTTGGTGCTATTTATGACTTGAATGTGGGCATTGTTGAGAAAAATGGTGCCAAAGCTGACATGAACACAGTCAGAAAAGGTATTCCATTAAAAGGCGAGATATTCATTCGCCGTATTCCAATGTCCGAAGTTCCCACTGAGGAAGAGGAATCAGCCAAGTTTATACACAAATTCTACCAAGAAAAGGATGAAATATATGACGTGTTTGCCAAGAATGGAACTTTTGAATCTTTGGGTGTCCAAAAGCATGAATTGCCGAAAAATTATTATGATTTATACATTGCTGTATTCTGGACTTTGCTCTTATGTGTCCCAGCATTATTTTGGTTATGCACTTTTGTTACCAATGCATCTTTGTTAATGAATAGTGTACTAATTTTTATACTTTTATCAAGTAATTTTCAGCTTTTGACAAAATTACTAATGAATTTGATTGAGTAATTTTCTTTCTTATTATTTTTAAGTGAATTACCTGGCTGAAATTTTTATTGGAATTAGCAAAATAGACAAAGGTTCAAAATATGGTCTTAATCATACAAACAATAAAGAAGCTGGACAAAAAAAAGAATAGAGTTAAAAGAAGTTTATTTTTTAGTTTATTATTTTATAATTTTAAGTTTGAATTTTAAATAAATGATTACACCCCTATTTTAAATAAAAATAAAAATTATATGCAAATCTTTTTTAAAGGTGTAATAAACATAGGTTATCTTTGACCAAATATGTTTAGTGATTCTATAAGAAAAAATACATAAATATATATTTGTATAAATAAAAAAACTTTATTAGTCTCAATTTGCTCTAAGAAATGGTTAAATAATTAAAAAATTAATATTGGTTTTGGTAACTTATTTAAGGGCACATTAACAAAATTAGTTAACCTAGTTTTGATAATGGAATTTTTTTCGTGATTTATCTGTGAAAATTAACTATTCCAAATTGAAAAAGCTTTTTGAAAAAAATTTGAAAACATTTTTACCTTAGATCATAATATATTAAAATTATTTTAAGTTTTTTTTTTAATTTTTATTTTGGAATGCCACATTTAAATTAAATTTTAAATTATGTTTGCAAAAAATTGCTATATTTGAGATTCTATTTTTAATTACAAAGACTAGTAGAGATAAATATTAAGAGGCCCTTTAAAAAGAAAATTTTATTATGTGATAAATTTACGAATAGAAAATTTATACTTGTTTTTGAAATGTTTCAACAAAATGTAATAAAATATAATAATTTTTAGATTTGAATAATGGGTCTGAAAGAGTTCAAAAAGTGGTTTTTACCTCAACTATTGTTATCTTATTCTTTTCTTCTCAGCGGATTGATAATAAATTTTTTTCAGCTTCTTACATTCATGTTTATAAGACCTTTTAGCAAACACTTATATAAACGAATAATTTATTATCTATCATACAGCTTGTACTCAGGTATAAGATTTAAAAGTACTTATTTAATAAAGTTAATTTTTTTTTTATTTCTATTTCAGCCATCCCTAGTTTGGCTCATTGGTGGTCCGGAACTGAAACCACGTTTTACATAAAAGATGAAGATTTCAAAATGCTTGGCAAAGAAAACTGCTTTTGTGTCCTGAACCATAAATATGACATTGACTGGGCATTTGGATTGATAATTTGCCAACAATTAGGACTTCTAGGTGTAAGCATCTGGCAAAAATAGCCAATTTAAAGTCTAAATTAATTTTACAAAGGGCTCTAAAGTTGTCATGAAGGACTCTTTAAAATACATTCCCATCTTGGGTTGGTCTTGGATGTTTGGTGAATTTGTGTTTATTAAAAGAGTATGGGAAACAGACAACAAAACATTGAAACAAGATATGGAAAGTATTTTAGATTATCCACAAGATTTGCCATATTCAGTAAATTGTCACGAAAAAAAATGTTCTTGTTTTAAATAATGTCAAAGGTGTCAATATTTTGTGAAGGTACTCGCTTTACCAGAGAAAAGTATGAAGAAAGCAAAAAAGTGACAAAAGAAAAAGGCTTGCCAATCTTAAAACACCACTTGTTACCACGAGCCAAGGGTTTCAATTTAATGGCTTCTCAATTGAGAGGAAAAAGTATAAAAAATATTTTAAAAGATAAATGATTGTAAACATAAAATTCAAGTTGATTATATGTATGATATTACTATTGCAATCGATAATGTAGAGGGACGTTCACCGACATTCTTGGATCTGAAAGATGGAGTTCCGTTAAATGCACAAATTTTCATGCGTCGTATACCAATGGATCTGGTCCCAGCTGAAGATGATAAAAAATGCACTGAATTTTTATATAGAATGTATCAAGATAAGGTAATTTTTTATTTAAAAAAATACGAATCAATAAAATGTTCTGTTAGGATGAAATATTTGACGTTTACCATAGAACTGGTAGTTTTGATGAGTTGGGTGTAAGTAAACACAAGTTTAAATTAAATAAATATGACCTGTACAATTCATTATTTTGGTTATGTGTTACCTTAATACCATCTGCATACTATTTTTTATCTATTTTCTGGAACGGTTCGACACTCACAAAGAGCTCATTAGTGCTAATATTTGTTTTCATAAAAGTTTTAATCGAAAAAATGATGGCTCAATCATCATCGAAAAATGGTTCAACATTTGGTTTACCAAAAAAGCAAAAATAATTTTTAAACACTAAACGCAGCCAAATAAAACCATTATTTTATAGTTCAAATTCTAATTTAGTTTTTTATTGTTAAAGATTTTTAAAAAAAGAAAAATTATATATTGTTGAAGATTGATAAATAAAGATTTTTTAATTTTTGATTTTAAAATTTATCATTATCAAAAAATTAACTATTACAAAATAATCCAAATGTTTTTAATAAGTTTTAATTTTTAAATAATTATATGATATTGATTAGAATATTGTCCCAAAATGTATTGCAAAAATCTTTTGAAATGGATTTAAAAAAAATTAGCGTGTTCAGTAATGATATTTTTATAAAAGTGATTTTTATTATGTCACATATTACAAACTAAACTAAACTAATTTTGTATTTGATAATTATGTATTTCTTTTGAGTTAATTTATTTCTTATCTAATAAAGTCATATCAAGATAAATATTTTTGACAATTTTTAAATTAAATTAAATTAGATTTTAAAGACTAGTTTTAGAATAAATTTAACTTTTTTTTATTCAATTCCAGTTGATTGATTGTTATTTAAGTATATTACTTAATATTATTTAATTTATTTTGTAACTGGTTGTCGTTGGATACTAGTTTTCATCCACTTTTTTTGATAACAAAGCAAGTTTTTTTCTTATTTGTTTAGAAATTTATTTTTTGATCTTTGTTTAAAGGTTTGTTTTTTAATTTCTTAATAACAAATATAAAAAAAGCCCTATAAAAATTAAAAAACTTAAATTATACATGACACAGCATTATTTTCGAATCAAATTAATCATTCATTCAGTAAATAAAAACTTGACAAATTGAAATTTTCTTTTTCTAAATGAATTTATCTATCAAACATATCTTAATTTAATATCATCAAAGAAAGAATATATATTTTATTTATCTTCTAAGTGGGTATTAAATAAGATTTTGAAATTATTAGTATCATTATGATTTTTTTAAATGAATTTAGTCCAGTCATTAAATGTAAATTAGATTAAATCTAGAAAAACCAGATTTGATTTTATCTGTGGTGAATTATTCATAGATTTTAAAGATCGGATAGATAAAATTAACTATTTCTGATAAAATAGTTTGTATTTTTTAATTGTACGTGATTTTTATTGTAAAACTAAATCTTATGAGAATCTCTCATATAAAAAAAAGCCTTGAGCAAAATTAATTAATTTGTTTAATAAATATTTGATGCAATGTAATTTTAAGGGGGCATTTATTTATTTAAAACAAATAAATCATATTCAATTTGTTTTGAAAAAAAAATGAACCCATACATGGTCAATTTTAATTAAGATAAACAGTTTTAATTAAATTAATGAGGCGAATAAAATCAAGTTGATATTTGTTTTATTTTAATTTTATTAAAAAATAAAATGAAAAGCACTTGATTCACTCGATTAACTCTATGCACTAAATTGTCATTTGAGTGCAGAAATGTAAAATTATATTTCATGATTTTAATCAACTTGAAAATTTAAGCCTCAAATATCTTAATTAATTTTTGATTGCTTTTTGATTAAATTGGATGACGATTAACTAATGAGAAATGAAGTGTATCCGTTCAATTAAATCTTTTTTAAATAAAATATTTCTATTTTTATTTTAAATATTTGAATACTCATGGTGACAACTTAATTAAGCCATTTTAAGTATATATGATTGCTTTGAATCTTGGTCCTAATCATATGCACTTAGGAAAGAAATTAACGTCACTTGATTATTTAAAGTATCAAATTTTATCTTAAATTAAATGTAGACTTTATACCATATTAAGAAGCATCACAACTTTCAAATTTATCAGTAAGCTATGAATTTTATATTTGGTAATTAAAAAAAAAATTGAATCAAAAATTCTGTCTCCACTCCAGTTCAATTAATTTTAATATTGAAAAATTATTTATTTACTAAATGTAACAAAAAATACATAGTAAATCATTAAAATAATTAAATAATAATATCATAAATTACATATTAAAATCATAAAAGTTTATTTAATACAGAATAATTGTCTGTATAAGATAAGATAAAACTTCATCCAAATATTGCATAAAATTGATAAATGAATTAAATTTTCAAAATATTAAATTAATAATACCAGCGAATAAATATTTATTGTCCAGTATGTGAGCAATTAACAAGATCATGATATCAAGTTACCATGAGATCTTTTTTGAATTATTGTTTTTCAAATTTTGGTCATCATTATTATAACTGCAATCAGTAATAAAAGTTAATTTTAATCAAAAATTAACTATTTATTCAAGTATCAAGGTTCAGTATTAGGACCTCTATTATTTTTGATATTTATAAACGATCTTTCGACTCGTTTAGTTAATAAATGTGAAAAATATGCCGATGATACTAAAGTTTTGTCTGTAATTAAAAGCTCCCAGGACAATCTCGTACTTCAAAAAGATATAGACTCAATTTCAAGCTGGTCACTTACTTCGGCTTTGGAATTGAATATTGAAAAATGTAATGTAATGCATGTTGGCTCAAAAAATCCTGTGTTTAACTATACCATTTTTAGCAGATACGGTACAAAGAATTTATCTAAAACAATTCTCGAAAAAGATTTAGGTGTATATATTCAAAGTGACTTGAAATGGACTAACCAAGTAAAATATTGCACGAGTCGAGGAAATCGTATTTTAGCTATGATTAGAAAAAGTTTCAGAAATTTAAACATTGATACATTGAGAATGCTCTACACAGCACTGGTTAGACCTCATTTAGAGTTTGCCATTAGTTCATGGTGTCCATTTCTTGAAAAAGATATTTTTGAAATCGAGAAAGTACAAAGAAGAATGACAAAAATAATCCCTTCACTTCGAAAATTTGACTACTCTAAAAGACTTGAAATACTAAATTTAACTGATCTCAAAGTTAGAAGGATGAGAGGAGACTCAATCCAACTTTGTAAAGTTATTAAAAGATACGAAATTATCAATTTTGAAAATGGTATTAATTTTTCTCGAAACCAGTCGTATAGCTTAAGAAGACATGACAAATGTATAGTTAGAGAAGATGTGAAAAGTTGCATGCAACGATATCATTTTTTAACAAATCGAGTAGTTAATGTCTGGAATAGTCTACCTCAGTACATCGTCAATTCCGAATCAATCATTAATTTCAAAATTAACCTGGACAAATGGCTCAAGAAACAGTCTAATTTACTGTCATAGCTTCGAAGAAGCTTAACCCAATAGGGTCGCAGTATTATTTACTACTACTACTATTATTTTAAAAATAACATCTTTGACATATGAATCTTTGACGTTTTGGCTATGAAATACTTCGTTAAAAGTTGTAGAATTTTTTCTTGTTTTTCTTTGGTCATTGATCCAGAAATACAAAACTTTACCGAGAATTAAATAAATAAACAAGATAAAATAAAATTAATAATTTATTTAATTGTTTAATAATAATAAAAATCTTATATGTACATTAATTACAAAGAATAAATTTACACTTGATTAGAAAAAAATTAAACAAAAAGAAAAACGAGTCTTAAATGGCTGAAACTCCGCTTGAGCTTGACGAGAACGTAATTAGGGGCTGATTGGTGGAGCCGCTTGAAGAAGCTGGCGACAATTCCCCATAAACCACACACGAATATTGTTCTTGTTCGTTTAGCTTGACCTGTTGTTGATGCTGTTGAGGCTGTAACTGTTTGAGTAGTACAACTGTGGGATTAATGGGCACTGGCCGAACTGCTGTCATATAATTTGAACTAATGGTGCCGCACGGCATCACAACCATAGACTCGAACGGATGCATGCGATTAATTGGATTATATTCGGCATAATTGTTCCACTGATTGCTTTGTTTGTTCAAAGTCTCGTAATAGTGGTGATTAGGCGGCTTGTTAGAGCTATAGGCCAATTCGGAGCCACTCGATGACAGCGACTCGCACGCTGACATGTGCTCTAAGTCGAATGGCGGCACTTTGGCATACGAGTCAACACTCGACGTGAACGTACGATTAGCCGACTTGTTCGATCTGGATATCGTACTTGATCGATACGTTTGTTGGTCAACATCGCTGCTTTTTTTCTCATAATAGCCTTTTATCTTTTTGCTCAAATAATTCCACAAACAGAATACGTTTATTGCAATGAGGACTGTTGACACGCCACAAGCAACGCCAATAATAAGGACCAAATCGTGGCCAAACGACGAGTCTGCTTTGTCTTTGGTAGAGTGGTCTTTGAGCGCTATCTTATAAGTAGGAGTAATTGGCAGATACTCTTGGACAGTTATTATGTTGTGAGCTTTGCTCGAGCTTGAAGACATTGTTGTTGTTGGTGTCCGCTTGGTTGGTCTCTGAGTATTTTTGATTGAATTTGAGTGCGGGCTTTTTCTGCTAGTGGTTTCTGAGTTGAGAGACGAGGAGGAAAAAATGCTCGACGAAGCGCCACACGCGACCCTGATGAGCCTGTTTCCGGTGTTATCGCTTAGGCCGGCGATCAGCTTCTCTCTTTGCTTGGTCACTAACGGCTCGAACTCGCACACAAACGCGTGTTTCTCTGTGCACGACTCCTCGGACCAGGCATTCGAAGTTTTTGTGTAGCACTTGGATTCGTTGTGTCTACGAGACCAGTAGCTGACACCCTGGGCCAAAAAGGGCTCTATTCTGAGGTCGTCGACGAAGTCTTTGATCGAAACGATGCGGCCGTTGAGCGATGCGCACGACTTGGACGCCTCGAACCAGTCGAGACGGTAGGAGTTTTGTTCGTTATCGCCGAACAGCTTGATGCACTTGTTCGTAGCGAATCGTGTCGAGCTAAACGGGCAGTAGGTCTCGGGCTGTGTAGATACCTTGATCAAAAATCCTCGCCTCGTAATCACATCGTCCGATCTAAAGTCCAGACTAAACTTGGAGCCCGTCGAGTACACTTCTTTGAAGCGCTTTTGCTGTCCGCACATCGACAGTTCTTTCTGGCCCGATTTGATCCTAAAATAGTCTTTTTGGCACACATCGCCAATGCTCTCTTCCACATCGAACTCATAGCTTCTGAATACCAGATTCATTTGGGACCTGGTGTGCCCGCTTGGCTCCGTATTCGAATCTATTTTGACATATTCCATTTTGCAGCTGCAATTGTTCAAGTAATTTTTGTACTCGGTGGGATACTCGGGGCTGGTTAGATAGAAAGAGCCGAATCTGGACAACGAGCTGGATTTGGAGCTCTTGGCAAAGCTCGAGTCTATGATAAACGTTTCGTCGTTTGAGCATATGTCTATTTTTTGGCTGCCTGGTATGCACTCGTATGCGATGGACACGTAGTCTGAGTTGTTTTTGCACGAGTGCAGGAATTGGGCGTCGAGAGCAATGTCGCACGAGTTCAGGCCATTGCATTGGTTGGCTATGTAGTCGACAGTTACTTGACAGTCGGTGTGAGACGGGCTACAGGTGTCGCCCGGTGCCGCAGCCGCGCTCACGCCGTACTTTGTTTGCCCAATGAACAAAAAGTCATTCACATTGGCACACTTTAGCCGAAGCTTGTTGCCACTCTGGCCCATTTCATTCTCATAGAATATGTCACGTTCGAAATCCTCGATGATCGAGTTGTACTCGCCGGCGTCTATGTTGTGGTTAAACGCGGACAAGTGACGCGTACACTTGGTCTGGTATCTCCAGCCAAACACCAAATTTATTTGTATCACCAAAGACAACACCTTAATCATTTTATCTTATTCTATTGTCTTTTTTTTAATATTTCATCTATTTATATTTCTGAATAAAATAAATAAAAGAAAATTTATAAACAAACTGTTAATAAAATACGTGTTAAACGCAAAAGCTGTAAAATAATAAAGTTCTGTTACTCTCATGGAGAGAGAGAGAGAAAAAGAGAGTTAAAGTTAAATATAGATATTTTACTAATCCAATTGAAATAAAAGCAAAAAGGTGAGTTAATAGGTTTTGGTTGTTTACAGGCCAACTGACATTTATGAACATATTGAAAATTTGGCATAGAATTGTTCCAAATTGATTAATTTAATTACTTATTAGGCTGGACTGTGAACTAAACTATTAGCCTAGTCAATAAATCATGCTATTCGCTAATCGATTATCATTGATTTTCGAGTTGTTTTCTACGATAGACTTTATCTTTCAGTAGCTAAATATTTTAATAGATTAATCAGTTGCAATATCTATCATTGCAATGTCTACAAACTGAGTCTTTCAATTATCTATTTTATTCACCAGACAGATAATAGATATCTGTATCTTGACTAGATTGAATGAACTAGGAATGTCGTCCTTGCAGATAAAGCTCTTACTAATAAACTCTTCAATCTACATTGTATATTTGCTGCCAGTGGTTCAGCACTGGTTCATTACTTTTCACAAATGACAAACACAAATGGCACTGTTAGAGCCTAATTTGAAGCACTCTCTATAATTTAATTTCTCTAGTACTTTAGTGCTTTGCTGCAGTTTTACTTATCTGTTATAAAGTGACTAGTTTTGCTGATAGTGTGGCCTTAATAAGACTTGTCAATGAATACAATTCCTTATTTAACTCAAGAGAAATATCTAACGTTGCAACTCCATTGTGTAGTCTTTACCTAACTATTGACAATTCACCTAAAATTACAAATTTATTTTTCTTGATACTTTTTTTTCCTATTTCCTTTATCTAATCTTATACTTCTTTGTTTCAATCTTATATCATACTTCCCTTACTATCGAATGACTATGTAACTAACCACCTTGGAAAAATTATTATTATTGTATCCAACTGACTTTTTATTCTAGTCTTTTTTTTTTACTAAAGTAGCTCTAGCTCGACTAGTTTTACTTAAAAAAATAGTAAAGAAATTCCGAATAAAGTTTATTTAACAAAAAAGCTTATCTTTTATTTTTTAACTTAGAAGAATCCCTAGGTAAGCAACTGAATATCTCTGGTCAGGCAACATACTCAGAAAAAGAGGACTGGTCGATTGACTAAATTAAACCGACAAGTCATCAATTGGATCTGTTTCGGACTACTTTCTACCTAAACCAAGCTCATTTTGAAGTACTTTTTTGGTAGTTTGATATTCGGCCTATTTTAAAATTTAGATGTGGTAAACTTTTTCCAACATGTAACATCACACATCTTTTATGAACTGGCTAATTTAAATAGAACATTAAATTCACTCTGACATGTTCTGGGATACCAATTTATCTATTCCAGTCAAAAAAAAAACACTCTAAACAATTTATAAAAAAATGCTCTCTTCAGTCTAATTTCAAATAAAACTAATTAATTTAAAATTAGGTACTAATGTAGAATGATGAATCATAAAAACCGACCATATGTTAACATACTAGACCATAGGCTATTAATGCTACTGTCTGATAGATTCTTGAAAATATCGGGACGCTAATATCATTCATCATTGCCATGTTAGCTAGTTAATCTATGAGTATAAAAAATCAGTTTTTATCATTAAAGCGCCAGGAGAAACGCCACAATAAGCTCTATTCCATGCCTAGCAACTGGTTATTCTCACTAATTTTAACTTTTTTTGATATAATACTCAACAAAAATAATTGAGAAAGCTCTAGTCCAGGTTGTTAAGCTACTTATTCACTAATACTTAATAAAAATATATTTATATTTACCTTTTTTTTATAAATAAATAAAAAAAGAGAGCTATTTGAATAGTATTAGTATTTTTGTTAGATTTAAATGTGACCAGCAGATTTGAGCATGGTTTCACATGAATTGTTTACAAAAACATCCATTCAAACCTCAAATTACATAAGCAAAACATGTCCTGCTTAAATATTCACCTTTATTATTAGTTTTTTTTGTAAAACAAACAGAACCGAATGGGTCTGATTATAAATATTCAAATATTTGACATTTATAGAATCTGACTACTTTTCATCGTTAACGATTACATGCTAAAATTTTTATTACTTTTTATTTTTTTAAATAAAGTCTTTTAACGATTGTTTAATGGCTTTTACTAGTCAAATATTTGATTATTCCAAATTGATTTTTCATATCAGGAAATAAATGAAAAAACGATTTTTATTTAATTTTTTTTTTCATTCTTTCTCTCTCTCTTTCTCATTGTAATTAACAAACGTTCTAATTTATTCGCTTAAACGAGCAGTCAAGTGACAGCTCGCATTCAGCCACGCATGTACACAGCTCTCGATTGGAATTTTATCTATAAATCTTAACTATTTGTTTATCATTTTAAAAGCATGTTTTTTTTTGTACATATAAAAAGTTAATTTTTCTATATGCGGAGGAAATCTTAAAAATTGCTTCTGAAATCTTTGACTTATTTGCTTAATTTAACAAACTAATGAAAATTACATATCGATCAGAAATTCGAAACCTGACCCCAAGTAGAAATAAATATTTGCTAGCAGGTCTTGTGTCGTCTTTATTAATGAACTTCATTTGATCCCTTATTTTTTAATTAGAACCTGAGAGAGCTGACATGCTGGGCCGATAAGTTGAGGTAATCTCGTTTTCTCGAGTACTCTCAAATGTTTAATGTGCGCGTATAATAAAAAAAAATAAAGTCAAAAATTTAATTAAACAAATTAAATTTCTTTTCTCGAACATGCCCCGGGCTGGGGTAATTAATCGAAATTTTATGACAGCCATGGCTAAATTATTTTTCTAATTTTATTGTCTAAATAAAATCATCTCCCAAAAGTAATAAGTTGCAGAATTTTTTATTTGCCTACCTTTCTTGTTCTAAATAGCTTAAATTTTTGGCGATGATTGATTAATGCCATGGCCGACAACATAGCCACAATAAAACAGACTTTTGTGTGCTAGATCAATTAAGATATGTATCTACTCCACAGTGGGCTTATTTTAAAACAAATCTCATGCCGATTCCTACAATGTAAAACAACAACATCAACAAAAATAATTCATATATCAAATTTAATCTAATATCTAATAAAATGAGATTAAAAAGCGGATCGAAATAGCTTTTTTCGTTTGACAAAATAGGGAACAAAAGTAAAAGAATTTAAACTATGCCCGATTAATTGATTTTTTTTACTTTTTAATAAAAATTAATTACTTTTTAAATTAATCAAAAAAAATACCTTGAGTTCAAGTGACCTTACTGCGCTAACCTTATCATTAATCGAGCACTCTTCAAAAAGTCGCTTTCTTTAGATCAATAGCACTTGAATATAGACAAGCTTATTAATCACTTTTATTCTTTTGTTTAACTACTCAATTTAATTACATCCTAAGCGATCATGTTTTTAAATTTCACATGTCCAGCATAAACACTCATTTCTTTATTATTGCGTTTTTTTTGCTTAAGACAAAAAATATGTCGCTATTATAGTAACGGTTACGTAATCATTACTATACAAGTGGCTGGGTTTTCAATTGAACGGAAACAAAATTACTCAGCGGAGAGCCCTTAAGCAGCATAACTAGTTATTAGTCAAGCACAAACAACCGTTTCTCAGCTCTGTTTGACAAATAGTGGCTTGTCAAATATACAAATTTTGTTTATTATATTTTTTTTTTGATAAAATCTAATTCTCATTTTAAATCTTATCATTTTTATGATCATGGCTCATTTCTGAAAATGTTTGAATTGATCTTGGGAAAAAAAAAATTTTTAATTTTATATTTACATAATTGGTCATTAAAAACACCGATGAGCTGAGCAAAGTTCACTTTTAATCGTTTATAAAAATTAATTAGGCTTATTTTATTAATGCTCATCGTCTTTTATTTCTGTTAATGGTAGCTCACATTTAATACGATTGAAATGCGCGCCACCGCATAAATATTTGCATTAGTCTTTGTAATGTATCTAATCCCTTGAAAAACTTGCCAACAAATTTAGGTGTTTTTTGTTAATATTTTCTCCTCTTTTTTCCCCCATTGTCGGCCTATTTTGATTCCTTACCACGCTTAATTTATTCACTGTATAATTAGTTTTGTAATTAAAGAATAGCTTTGGTAAATATTTGTTCATGGTTAAGTGAGTTTAATCGCTTTTATTTAATCGATTTTAAATATTGATTTACCAATAAAAACATCAACTATTTATATGATTAGATAATAACATTTTATTATCTTCCGCTCTTTTTGAAACATCATTTTCGACAAACATGCTCAAATGAGTTTTTGTTATACAAAAACATGCATTCAAAACTCTTTGATATCTTATCTAATATTTGATCACTTTATACTTGACTTAAAAACTTAATAAAAAGTTTAACTTATGCACTTAGTTTTAAATAAATGAAAATAAACTGTCATCGACCATTGCCCATTTGTTTCGAAATATTCCTCTTCTATTCTCTTTTATATTTTAATTGTAAAAAAATTAATATAATATTCACAGAGTATTCTTATTTTTTTTTTATAATCAAAAAATCTTGATAAAAGATAAATTCATAAGAAAAAATGTTTTTTTTCTGAATCACGATTAGCTTGTGCCTACTTGTTAGAAAGTGGGAACCGAGTCTCCAAGCTATTTTTTTAAATAATATTCGAAAAATATGCAATTTTTTTCTTCTAAATACAAAATAAAACTATTTTTCTTGATAATAAAAAAATGACAAAGTGTAATATATAAAAAATGATAAGAACAAATTTATTTAAAATGCAAATTTTTTACTAAATTGATTTTTAATGTTTGAAAAATTGTATTTTTGACTAATAGTGGCCAAAAAAATGAAATATCCAGTGTCCAAACGAGTGTAAATAAAAATATCTTGCTACAAAAATGTAAATACGAAGCCTCGACATATTTTTGTCATCGAACATGGTTAGTATCGAGCCAAATTGGAAGATAATATATAAAAAATCAATTAGTCTCACTTCAATAGAATCCAATGTTCAAAATATTAACCTCAAATTTTTTCTATGGTCCTAACAAAAAATCTCAAGTCAGATCGCATGGTTCAATAGAATCAATTTAAATAAATAAATGAAAAAATGAAAAAAAAACATATATATATATATATTCATAAATGTATTTATATTTATTATCTTTATTAAACACTTTCGCTCAATGTAATGCCCGCTTGAGACCTTGAATACTAATTTTATTGCTCTTTTGAATAAAAAGCCGCTGCTACAACTCTACATTTGAGTTTTATGGCCCTCATATATCTATTTAATGGTCATTTTAGAGTCCACGCATGATAACAGTCTTCTTAATCGAGTCCCAACTGAATAAAACCATTAATAAAGCGTCAATTTTTTATTGCTGCATTTAAAACTCTCCAAGCGATACTTAGGAAAAATGAAAAACCGGCAGCCGATTCAACTCAAGTCTAAGAACCACGGTACACAAAGTATTTAAGCTAATCACTTAAAAGCTATTAAATAGTCTTTAATTATGCAACAGAATGAAAAAAACGAGTATATAAAATGCGCCCTGGGGCCATATATGTCTAAATGTTAGCATTGTTTGATAAGCTTAACATATTAAGTATTAAATATTTGAAAAAGTTTGGCCTATGTCCGAACATTGTACGTAATAATCTTCTCAATTTTGCAATGGGTTCAAATTTCAAGCCATCTCGACTTTCAATTGAACGCAAATAAGCCAAATCTTTTTTCTTTTGTTCAAGAGAGCCTTAATCTCGGACTAGAGTAATGAAAATAAGACTAATCTTTTTAATAGTCCAAGTTGTCACACTATTAGACTTGCGAGTCACTTGAAAATCTTAAGTTAATTAAATTTGATTTTTTTGATAGTCAAATTAAAAAATGCAAGCTGATTGTTATTTTTTTATTTCAAGTTGGCCTTATCCGGTTACATTCCGAACAACTTTAATTTTAATTTTATTGAAAAATGAATTTTAGTATTAAAATTTGAGCAGTTATCTAATATTGCGTAAGATATCGGGTATCTAGTTGTATATTTAGATGCCTAAAGATGTAATTTGAATGCCTAATATTGGGATTTTTGTTCCGTTTGGCTTATAGTTAATTAATAAATGAATGAATTGTGAAACTTTTGATTATTAATTTTTTTATTTTATAACAAAACAACTTAATAATTTTGTTACTACAAGTTTTTCCCTACTACTAAAAATAATTAAAAAAAATAATCACATATGTTGACTGGGTTAAGTAAATCGAAACGGTTTCTTATGCAATTTTCTCATTAATTATTGAATAAAATCTAATTCAATAAAGTAAATTCACCTTAAATAATTGATATTGAAAATTATTTTAAAAGTAACAATCAATAAAATATCGGATTTGGTCTGGTTTGTTTTACAAGCTCTAGAAATCCAATTTTAAAAATCTGTCAGTGAAAAAAAATATTAATTAACCTTTAAGAATATAAATATTTAAAATGGTTAAATTGAAAATTTCATTTCTAATTAAACTTAAATAAAAAAAGCAACATTTTTGAAATTGATAGAAAGTTTAGTTTTCTTTTCTTGATATTTTGAATAATAGTGCCAAAGTTGGTAGGTTTACATTAAAAGAGAGTATCCTTTAGTTTAACTGGAACCAGTTCTTGAAACTGAGCCCTGAACCAGAGCAAGCTCTTTAATTTTTAAAATAGTACCCGGACAAAAATTGCGTCTGCATCCTGTAGTCATGATTACGCAATTATTAAATGCTGTACAAGTGGCTTAACTTGAATGAAAAGACTTGGATGAAAAAGTCTGTTTCTCAAAATAAAAAGAGGATCATATAACATATAGACAATATAAGCCAGTCTCCATAAGGCACTTATTGGCTCAATTAAAGACCATAATTTCCCATGTCTGAATTCATTCCCTGAATCAGGAATACAAAAATTACAAGTCATTCAAAATACAGCTGTAAGATCTATTCTGAAACTCTTTTAAAACTTCCTCCGAAGTATTGTTCTTTGAGCCAGAAAATAAACTAAATAAGATAAAATCGAACACAGGCCAAGCAACCTCCTAGAAAATTTTATCTCCACAGAACTAGCTAATTCTAGCTAATTAATTTTCTAGCTTTCCTGTTCCCATTCAATGTTTTCTGACTTTCTTTTTATTTTTATTCTTCTGTTCTTCATAACTCACTCCGTATAAAAATTGTGTTTTCTATCTTATCATTTATAACCGACTATTAAAACAAATTATCAAATTTAAATTATTGAGTTTTAAAAGTTTTATTGAAAAGGAAGAATAATTATTGATTTGAGAAATAAATCTAATTGCACAATAATTTTTATAAAAGAAAAAGGAAATAGTTTTAAAGGCTAGTTAATATAGATAATGGCTCGCGAGGACAAATTATTGGCAAATTTAACTAAATTGCGAAATTTTCTTATTATTAGAATTCTTTTAATTCCTATCTGAAGGATCCTAGGCTCGAACAGAAATACTAAATAAACAAAAATAAAAAAATTATTAAAAATTTTAAATTATTATTTTTATTATTATTATTATTATTATTATTATTATTTACTTAACAAAAGATATATTATAAAAAGAAAAAAATATTAAAAAAGTTAAAAGTTTGACTAAACTTTTTAATTTTAAATCAATATTTGTACTAGAACTGTGGGTAGTGATAAAGTAAAAATAATTCCGAGTGAGGTTTTATTTTTGACCTGAGAAAAAAAACGATAGCCATAAAGTTAATGTTGGCCCAGCATGAAACAATATCAAATTTCTGCTTGTATCCAAAATAGAATAAAAGAATAATAAAAAACTAAGTATGTTACAGGAGCATAAAATAATTACTTAACTGTATAATGTGATATTTGTCAAAAAATAAATCACTTTGAAAAAAAAGTATAGAATGGTCTGTGTCCCAAATATCGTATAATTACAAAGCTGTGAAATATGACCACTCTACAGGCTGTAATTACACATAAAACAAAAACGATTATTGTTCGGTTCTCAGCAACCGAATAAATCGTTTATTCTCTCTATTTATCCCAAGTTCCACTATTTTGCATTTAGCTCAAGTGCTTTGAAGGAAATGATAAATTATTGTTTATAATTAATGATTAGAAATTGTTTTTTTATTTTACGATTCAATAAAATTAGAGTAAAGAAAGCGCATCTTTAAATCTTTATTAGAAATTTGTAATTTATTAGAACCTTATTTTTGTCGATGGCATTAAATTTTTTGAAATTTATATTTAAACTAATTGTTTTGACATGTATTAATTTTATATTAATCATCGAGCTGATAATATAAACTTTTTCTACTTCTGATATATTCCGCTAAGGAAAATATTTAAAAAAACATTTTTTCTATTAATTGTCGATGAAAAGTCATTTGTTCAGCTTAGACTACTTTCCGGCAATTGATCATTAAACCTTGATTAATCTGCAAAATATCCTCTTTCTCTCTTTCCAACTCAAATTCCGTCCTAGTCTATTGTCTTTACTTGCTAATCCATTTCTGACTCGATGGTCAAATATGACCACTATATCGAAATTTATTCGATTACAAACCTCACTGAGCAGACCATTTAAGACCTAATAATTTTAAACAAAAAAAAAGATTAATCATTCTAAATGCCATTTTAATATAAACATAAATCGAACTATTAGAAATATCCCAGCAAGTGGTCAGCGCTTGCTTTCTTAAAGATCGTGCTCTACACATACTATCTACAAATCTGCTCCTTTGGTCACCGATTTATAGCCCGATTCAGATGGCGTAAATGATTTTATTTCATTACTCTTTTGGGCTATTGATCTGTGCTGACATTTTAAATTACGGTTCTTTTTTTTCCAATTCGATTAAGTTTTATGACCATGTAACTTAATACTAATTCGAATGATCTTCATTCAGCCATGATATAAAAAAAAATTTCAATGTAGACATTTTAAAATTAATTTAAATGAAGCGTTTTAATCAGTGCCAAAATCAATATTGACTTTATTTTTTTTAATTTTTATCTCTATTAAAATTAAAATAAAATAATACTTAAAAAGATAAAGATTTGCATTATGACTTAAAATTGATTATATTATAAAATAGTTAATGCTCTTATACTTTAAATACTCAATCATTTAAAAGCTATTATAAGAAGTTTTTTTTAAAATAATATTATTATTTAATTATTTTAGAATAAAAATATTTACTATTAAAATAGAGTATTATTTGAGGATAATTTTATGAAAAAAGTCTGACCCAGTAAGTGTCTTTAATTATTACATGAACTTTTTAGATGGTTCTGGTCCTATATGATGATTTATTTTAAGAAAACTCAAAAATACTGGCCCAATTAAAAATAAAAAACTAATTTTAGCAAAAATTAACTGAAAATTATTATTCTAAATTTTAAATCAAAATAATATTGACTAGTATTCTATCTAATAATTATTGCCGAGTTTAAGCCAAACTAAAATGTGCGTCTGAGATAGGTTCTAAAATAGTTTGAAAAACCAACTCAACACTTGAATAAAAAATAAAAAACAAAAAAAAATAATCTAGACCATCTGATGATTAATCGGGTTATCTGTTTCAATAAGATTTGTTTTTCAATGAGATTTAGACATAAAGTTTTTGAATTTGATCTAATGAAAAAATCGAATAGGCCTCTTGAAACTGTACCAAATAACATTAATGACTTTCAATTGCAAATAATTAATTTAATCTTTGTTTTTATTTGTGGCTAAATCGTTTAACAAACATTCCAAAATTTAATTTTTCTAGCTGGGGTATGAAATTTTTCCTTAATGAAAATTCCATACAGACTCGAAAGATTAATTTAATTAAAAATTTTATTCCAAGGCATTGAGTGTTAAAATCAGGAAGTAGTTTAAATTTTTTCCGTGTAGACCTAATTAGCAATATAAATTAAACATAATGCTATCTCAATAAATATTCCCACAGGTAACCAACTAACGAATGCGACTTTTGTTTCAAGTGCTGTAATTAGCGATTATTGATCTGAACCTAAGAACTTGATCTACAATAAACAATAGGAATTAATTTTAAAATATTTTCTTCCTGTTGGCTTATGGACCATTGTTAAGAGCTAACTAAAGGCTAAATTAATTTCAAAATCTGCTTTTAAATACATAGACAATGTTAATATCTTAACAGATAGGATCATGAAAACATTTGTCTTTTTAGTGAGCCCTGGGCTGAACTGTTTTGTTTTCCCAAAAATTTACCACTTGATCACCGATAATTCAAGATTTTACCAGATTTTGTTTTCAATTTAATTGTATAAACATAAATTTATTAATTATTTGATGTAATAAATTTATACATAATCATTATACCTAGTCAAAATTTAAACTCAAATAATATCCTTAAGATACAAGTGTTTGATTAATTAAAATCAATGAATTTAGATATTAAAATTTAACATTAACACTGATGCACTGAAAATAAAAATTTTTCAGATTTTTTTTTGATAAAAGATTAAGCTCAATTTATAAATGATAATAGAAAATATATTCTTAAATTTAAATACTTTATGAGATTCGAGATTATCTAGATTTTAAAGAACTTAAGAAGCCTTAAATTCCAAAAAAATGACATTGCATGGTTTCATGAGATATGTCTGATTAAAATGTCTGACTGTCAAATTAAAATAAAAAAAATAAAAACAAAATAAAAATTAGAATTTATTTATTTTTTAAAAATCTTCTCCATCAAGCCTTATTAGTTGATGAGAAAATAAAAATAAAAATTTGTATACAAATCAGGTAATTTAAGGAAATGAATTTATTGTTTTGAAGCGGCTTCCGGATCTCTTACCAGTGACAATATCTTATCTAATTTCGGAATTTCATAATCGGGTCCTTTTGGAGCTTCTTGGCCCTTTTTCTCCTTTGGTTTCTTTCTTAAATTTGGCGACAGCTTCAAACTGATTATGTTTCCTCTATATTTAAAAATATATTAATTTCTTTATTTGCCAGAAATTTTTGGTAAAACTGATTACCTGTCATCGCCTACTATTATAATCGGATATTTAGAATTGAATGCAATATGAGTCAATTTAGTCTTCTTTTTTTGAACCACTATTTGTTCACAAATTGGTTCATACTTGTTAATATTTAAATCAAAAACGAAAACTTTGCCATCTGCGGTCACAGCAGCAAAGACTGTTGAAGAATACGGTGCCCATGCAGCATCTCCAACAGCACTGCCCAAGTCATAAGTAAAAAGTGGATCCCTGATTAAAATTAATTAGATAACAATCATTTTTTCTTATTTGGCAAGTTTTTACTTGCAAGTGTGGTCCCAAATTTTAACTGTCCAATCGGCCGAGCATGTTAAGTAAACTTTTGGATGAAATGAGTTCCAGGCTACTGAATAAACAGCCATGTGATGCGCATCAAAAGTATCCAAGAACTGATTAGTGTAAGACTTGGAACATTTGTGAACCTTTCCCTCTTCAGTACATACCAGGAATATTTGGTCTTGTTGCTTGTTAAAATCAAAGCATGTACCACAACCGAGAGCAGCCACAACACCACCTTCCGGGTCATCTGCCGAGCTCTCAAGACTCAAAGTAACCACATCAGTGAATAACAGTTCGCTCTTAAATCAAATAAATTGCTTTTAAAACTGGAAATAATAACCAAATCATCAAACCTACCTTTGCCAATGTCCAACAGACCACTCGACCATCAGATGACACAGAAAAAAAATTCATATTTCCGTCAAGGTCATCTTTTTGCCATTTAACTTGCCAAACAGGATCAGTATGTTTTCCATTTCTGGCACTGCTTGAGTATTTGGGAACTTGAGTGGTTTCAGCCGTGTTGTATACGGCCACTGAACCATCATAGAATCCGGCAACAATCAAATGTGGATAATCAGAATGAAAATCCAAACTCATCACTCCACTATCAGTGTAATAGATAAATTCTGGGTATGATGGATTTTTAAGCGAATACAATAAAATTAAACCTTTTGATTGTTTTAAAAAATCATCTAAAAAAATTTAATTTAAAATAAAATATTAATTTTTTGTTGTAATTTTTTTTACATGATCCGTAAGCAATAGCGAATAAATCAGTGTATTTTTTATTCCATGTTAAACTGGTAACACTTAATTTTTTGGCTTTGTCACATGAAAATTTCCAAAGTGGCAAAAGTGTGCCTTCTTGGTCTCTAAATTCATCAGCATCGTCCTCATAATACTTAAAGTCCAAAGCTATTTCGTCATAAGTGTTCTGATTGACCATTCTTTCAAGAATTTTGGCAGATTTGGCAACTTTCTGCATATCATCACCGTGATCAACTTGATTCGTTTTTTTCTTTTTTTGTTTTTCCAAAGCCTTGCTACTTGGTTTTTTTTCTTTTGATTTTTGCTAGAAATAAACTTTATTATACAACTAAAAAGTAACATAAAAGATAATCTCTACTTGTTGTTCATAGTCTTCTAAATAAGCATCAAATATTTCCCATTGAGTAGCATTGGATGAAAAGTTTGCTCTCGGTGGTGGTTCGGTCATTTCACCACGGTCACGTGATGGATTGTTATAGGTTTGTGATGCTCTTTCGCTGAAATTAAATTGGTTAGCAGGCTTTTTTTCTTTTTTTCCAACAACGCGTTTATTTCCATCTTCATCTTCTTCCTCAGCTGGTTTGACTTCGGTCTCCACATTAACCTCCTCTGATTCATCATCAGCCAAATTTTCTCCCTCTTTTTTCATCATCATTTGACGCTTGGCCTCCTCAGAGTCCACGTGGATCAAATTACCATCCATTTGGAAATGAATTGCTAATTGTTCAACATGTGGAATTAGCTTGTACATTTTTTCTTTGTGGTTAAATCTAACTATATTTTGTGGGGCATTTGGATTATTGGCTTTCAAAATTCTGGTTATCTCCTCTTTTAGTTCCTTGAGAGAATAAGTTTATTTCAAAATAAATTAGAATTTTGTCCATTACCGCCTCGGTAAGGTTTAATTGATCATCTGGCTTAAGCAATGCTCTATTCTATTTAAAATTTTTACTTTAAAATTTTATTTAACCTTTTGAAATTACCTCCCAGGCATCATCTTCATCTTGCTCACCATCATCCTTGGCAAATCAGAAAGATTAAGATATGCTTTGATAAAAAGCTATTGAAATCTTACTCGGACAGACGCAATATTGCGTGGAGCCACTGATCCAGGCTTGAGTCTCATGTTAGGCCCACCAGTAATGCTCTTAATATGCCAAATAATTAAATTTAAAATAAGATATTAATTTAATCAATTAAGAATATTTTCATTTTTTGGGTAAAAGCTTTAACAAAACAACAACAAGATATTTGTACCACGTTCCAAGAAAATGGTAATTTAGATAGGAAAAGGGAATTAACTTACTGATGATCTACGAGCCGATAACGGCGATGTATTCTACAATATAATGAGGGTTTTTAATTTAAAAAATATCAAAAAAAATTTTAAAATCTATTCTAAACAATTATCCTATACTTAAAAAAACATGCTAGGAAACAAACCTTCGGAGTGTTTTTTTTTAACTCGGTTATCTTCTGAATATGATGGTTTATTTTAATGTTAACTTGGAAAATTCGAAAAAAAATAGTTACCTTTTTGCCGGTTTTGTTTAGATTACTCATAGGCATTTTGGTACAGATATATCTAAATTCCTCTCAAATCTATGAAGATTATAAAGATATATTTTATTTTATTAGAAAGAAAATCTATTGACTATTCAAATCCCAGTACATGATTTAAAATATAATTGTACCTTTGATAGCAACCAAATTTGAAGTTAGGGAATATTGCCATAGCAACTAAGCGATTATCAAAAATGCTAATTAAGTTACCTAAGGGCCTCACTAAAGAACCAAATTTTGGAAGTTTTCAGTCAAAAATTTTTAAATTTTAAATCTAGATCAGAAGAGAATATTTTTTCTTCTAAATTAGGAATGATTATCTGTCAAGTTTTAATAATCTCAATTGAATAAATTTAAAAAATGTTTAACAATTTATTGAATGATTTTTTTTAATTTTTAATCAAATGTATCTCTTTAGTTGAATTAACTTTCATTATTTTTGTTTGAATAAGCTTTCTGATTCATTCTATTTGGCTTTTTCTTTTGAATAAAAATTTGATTTCCGGTATAACAAAATAATTTTTTATTAAAAAGATTCAAGAATCATTATAAAAGAGTGTATTTTAAAAATTTTATTTAGGAAATTGAATGATAGTGATTAATTGAGCGTTTGTTTATAAAGGATTTTATCTTGGCTTTAATTTTTAATAAATAATAACATTCGGTTGTAATCACAATCATCATAGAAAGATGATTAATAGTTTTTAATTTTTTTAATTAATAATAAGAGGCTTTTAGGACAGTAATAATGTTTTGAATGGGAAATCTTAATATTTTCGGTTCTTTTTTGACAACTTATTTAATTGATAGTTATCTTATGGGTTAAGATTTTTTATCAAGTGATTCAAAATAAAATTTTATAACAACTGCCTTACCTTTATATTTAAATCAAATTTAATTCTGAATGAAAGCTTATTTAAAAATTCATTCGTTTATATAGATTTTTTGGTTAAATTAAAAAAAAGATATTTAATTAAAATCTTTATCACTCATATCAGTCACTTGGAGCCTAATCTTGAGCTCTTAAGTTTTCTTATTAAATATTATCTGCATGAAAAATATTCATATAAGAATACATTCACAACATTCTATTCTGGTATAAAGCTAAATCGATTTTTTAAGTTTATACCTAGAATTGGAATTGATCTTAATCAGACAACTAACATCCATCTTATTTTAATTTTAATTCTTGATTATTTTAACCATCAATTTATAAATACTTGAAGATACTGGTTACCATTTAGACTCATTTTCCCAAGTGAATTGAGCATTTTTTTTTCAAGCTTTTGATCATTTTAACAATGAATAACGAAATTTTTATCTTTTGTTTATTAGCAATAAAAATGATAGTTTTTTCCTTTCAATATAAGAATTTAAATGAATTATTATTAGTTTATTATTTTGATTTTGATTTTAATAGATGAATAAATTTATTATTTGTAATCAGTTAAAGTTATTTTTAGATTTATCACCATGAAAATTTTATTTTAAAAATTAAAGGAATGAAACGTTTGCTAGTTAGCTATGGCTTGGACAACAACTTGGACACTTTTCTTGAATCAATTGGCTCTTTTTGGATCTTTGACTTCCTTTACATATATTTATTCACACCGACCACTATTGCTGGCTTTATTCTAAACATCATAAGCCTCAAAATAATGGGTAACAAAAAATTCACCGCAACTCTTTACCAATATTTAAAAGTTTACACTTTTAACAGTGCCATGCTTAATTTTTTGTCCATTAGCAGTTTCCTTTTCATGGCAAAACGGTTTTTCCTATTTGCCAACAGCTACACTTCTATTTTTCAATGCTACATATATTTTCCATTAATGGCAAACTTTTTATTCATTAGTGCAGTACTCGATTTGATTATTGCCATCGAGCAGATAACTTTATTTGAAAAAAAATTCAAAATTTTTAAAATAAATGCCTACTCGGTCTCTATCATAGTTTATTTTGTTGTTTTTGTGTTTCATGTGCCCTATGTAGTGATTTATAAAAGCTCCGTAGCCTACATAAATGCCAATAATCGCACACAAATTGTAACTTACATGGACAAAAGCAAGCTTTTCACAAGTGTAATGGCAATTGTTTATTTGTCAGTGGAATTTTTTGTCAGAGATGTGCTTAGCATGCTTTTTCTAATAATTATAAATATATTTTCGATAATTTTTATGAAGAGACATTTTAATCGAAAGCTGACCCGATATGGTAATAGTGTCTTGCGACGAAATTCAATATACTACGTCAGCTTTAAACGTAGATTGAATCGTAGCGATCGTAGATTGACCCAAATGATTGTTTTTAAGTGCTTTTTGTCCATAATAGAACACATATTGCTCATGTTTCTCTGGTATTCCGACAATCGGCAACCAGATTTTGTCGCCAATATGATCAAGTTTGTGTCAAATTATTTTGTTATTCTAAAACATTCAATTAATTTTTTTAGTTTTTATTTATTTGATGTTAATTTTAAAAAGAGGCTTGTATTTTTATACCACTAGTCGAATTCTGGGGCTTATTATTTTTTTATTTCATTTAAATAAATATTTTTATATAGATCTTTTATTCTGATTTCTTATTTATTCCGAACAAACAAGAGTTTTTTTTTTATTTTTGAATTTTTTAAAAAGCTCAACAAGTTGACTTGGAACCAAAAATGAAAAACCAAAATCTTCCCACACCGGGAATTGAACCCGGGCCGCCTGCGTGAAAGGCAGGAATCCTAACCACTAGACCATATGGGAGTCAGAAGATGGTACTTTTATTTCAATTAAACTAAAAATGATAAAAAGAATGTATCATTTTTAATTTTAAGTATTTATCTTATAAAAAAATAAATACTTTCTAATCAAGAGATTACCAAGTATCTTGAGTGTTTATAAATATATCTTTATCTTTGTCCAAATATTGAAAAAAAAGATATTTTTAAAGCTAGACTTTCTTGTCCTGGTCCTAGAAAAATAATTTTTCATCATATATAATCTTTCTAGGCTAAAATGGATATTCTAAAGGCTACTAAATTCGAGGGCTGAATTTCATTATCAAAAATTATGTAATCCAAAAGTTACATAATACTTATTTATATTTTAATTTATCATGTTCTAATATAACCTCAATAACATTAGTACTTAATAAAGTTAAATTTCACATTATTTTTTCATTTGGTAAGAATTTATACCAAAGTGAAACAAAATGCCAAGTGGTCTTAATTTAATATTTGTCAAATTAGCTTTTATGTTTATTATTCAGCTATATTTCTATCCACTTGAGAACACTTTAAGTTGTTTATTTTTGTTACGAATGTTAACGATACAATACAAAATGTCGGACTACGCGTATCGTATTTCTAATCTTTAAGTGTTTTTTATCTGATTGATAGGCCAGGCTAAATGATTCAAGACTATGACTTCGACCAACAAGTAGATGAAAGATTAAATGATAAAGTTTGATAAAAAAATTTAACTTTGGCCTAAATTTCGATTAAAATTGCCATAGTTGTATCATGCTTTTAAACTTTTAACATTTTTTGTATAAATTATGTAGCTCTCTAGGAAAGAGTATTACAACTATAGCTAATTTTTCTCATTTATTTATTCGACCTTTTCTTAAAATAATTTCCAAAATTTAATAACAATTTCAATTAAAATTAAATTTAAAAAATAAAAGCAAAAATATACGTTTTTTTATTATTTTTTAACCTAAATAAGTAATTTAATTATTTAGATTAGTGCGTTATTTTTAAGTACTTTTTAAATTAGATTTTTTAATTTTTGTCAAGTTTAAAAATAAAAGCCATTATCATATGTTCAACTGATTCGGAATTTTATCATTCCGAATGATAGAAGCATGATCAGGTTATCTTTTTTTGTTTTTTTTCGTTCAATAAATTTAAAAATAATTCAATTTTTAAATTTCAAAATAATGATACTTATTTAAATACTTTGTTGAGTCTTGAAAAATTAAAAACACTTTAGAAAAAAATTTCGTTTGACATTTTGAGAGTCTCAATTTAAAAGAGATTATCTATTTGGTTCGAGGCAAATTAATGGCCATTAAATATGTGTCTAATCTTAGATTTTCTTCATGCATTATCCAAATTTTGTTACTCTTAGACCAACAACAAATCTGGAGCCAATTAGCCAGCAATTGTCAGCTTTACAAAACAACATATTTGATCAATTAGATTAGATAACCAAATATTTTTAAGCCCGAATGGCTATAAATAAAAATAAAGCCAGGATTATGTAAATTAATAGGCAAAAATCTTTTCGGACACACGCTTTAGGTCACCCAGTTAAAGATATTTTTCTTTATTTTTTATGCTAATTGTTAATTTTAATTTTTTAGTCTTTAAACGGTAAATATGCAAAGGAGGAAAAAATTAAATCTATTTTTAATAATGAAATTTATTTAATAATTAATTAAAAAGTTAATTTTTTGTTTCACTAACCACGTATCAAAAGATACCTCTAGAATTTAAACTTTGTTTTGGCTCTTAGTTTAATGCTCGTTGTTTGGCTATCCAAGATGGTTTATTTTGTGCAAATTATGTGTACATAGCTCTTTTTTAACATTTTTTTAGCTGGCTCAAGATGCATTTTGGCGCAAAACTAAATATTCAGTTATTTCTCGGTCCATATTCAAAATTTTCCTGACCTGTAGAACTTATTTTCTTAAAATTTGTTCAGGCCATATGCTTTTCTTTTGAACATATTTAACACTCATTTAGTTTAGTTGAGGCATTTCATTTAGGTCGGATTTCAAGCTATTTAAGGCAAACTTGATCGAAAATAAAACAAAAAGAATTAATCATATGTTTATTATTAAAAATTAAGAGCTGATTATAATTTATTTTAAGCTTAGTGAGAAATAAGAAATATTATTTCCTAGGCTATTTAAATTGAATTAAAAATTGAGAATTATTGTTCAGGGTCAGCTACTGCTGACTCAGTAGCATTAGACAATAAGCAGTGCTTGGCTTATTGTGATTATGCATTGTCCTAAATTAATTTCCTGTCGTTTACTCAACATATTTTATCAAGAGCATAAATAGTCTATTTTCTAATATTAGCTAAGCTTTCCCATCAAGTCACTTATTCAGGTCTGGTAATGCAGCTATATTTTTCTTTTTCGATCAACAGGCGGTCAAAAAGGCATTTTAGTCTAGTACATGCATTGAGAGCAGTGACACGACACGTAATTTGTCTTAAAATTAAAATGAACTTGAAAAGTTTTCTAAGCAACTTATTAAATGTTGTGTGGCATTAAATAACGTTACATAACCACTTTGGATATTTAACTCGAATATTATGGGAAGGGAGGGGTTGGCAAAATTTTCACAATAGATTAGGAAGCATCAATTTTGAAACAAAAAAAGAAACTATAAACAAGAAAGATAGAATAATTGTTTATCCTGGGAGATAGAAAGTGGAGCCTTTTGAATTTGAATGCTTTTGAGAAAAAATTTGGTTTAGCTATTTTGGAATAGTTAAAATTGATCTTTAAAAAGATAGGAATCACTTATAAATTGAGGCCGAGTGAAGCGTGCGCTCAATTAGTATTTTGTATAGTTATCTAATATTAAGCAAAGTAAGAAAATAAAACGAAAAAAAAAGAGATAATTGTTCCTAAATTTAAATGAGCCTAGTTCTAGTCATCTAATCGCTCACTAAATAAACAAGCCTCGAGACTTATCAAATTTTTTTCATAAAATAATAAAAAAAATAAAATTTTTTTATTTTCTTAATTCAACTAAATCATCTAAGATGGTATTAAAATATGTTTTGTAAAACAAGTCATAATTTTTGCTCGTCAATAGTCATTCGACTTGGAAACTATTTTAAATTTAATATTTGGCACATAATTTAGATCAAAGCTTATATTTTTGTTCGCACTAGGTGTCAATTGAATCTCAATGATTCTGGCCTATTCGGACAAACAGCTGATAAATTAGTTATCTCTTTTTAAAATGCCATCTAATCGCATCTTGAAATTAGTTGTGTGTAACCAATTTGGCATTTTATCTCGCTATCGGATCAATAGAACCAATACAACCAGTCAATACTAGTCAATAGAGTAAGTACTTGTATCTGTCGGCATGTGGCATCAATGTGTGCTTTTTGAGAGCCCGATTTTGGGGATTTCTCACACGTGCTTCATTAAAAACCATCTTAATTTAAATTCCATTCATTTTAAAAGATTTATAAAAAATTAATAAAAAGAGAAAACATTTCAAAACCATTTGCCCATCCACACTAAACAATGTTAATTACAAGCGAACAGCGCTGCATTGCAAATCAACTGTAATTATCTATTTATTTTTAGACTTTTTAATTATTATTTTTATTACAAGTAGAATAAATATTTTTAGTATTTTTTTTTTATTATTATTTATACTATTATTCAAAGTAGTTTAAAAAATTTGATAAGTTTAGTTATAATTATTAAAATTAATAACTCGGTCTAATTATCCGAAGTTAGCTAGCTAAAAAAATATGCTTGAAATTAATGTGTTTGTATTAATTAGTAATAAAATGGATACTTTTTCAAAACTACGTCCACCGGACGCTGTCCGAATAAAAGCAAAGGTAATAATTGAAAATAATAAAAATTAATTAATTTAATTTGTTTAATTTTAAGTTAATTGAAAGAGAGTGTGTACAAGGTGAGGAAACAAAGCGGGTCAAAAAAGTGAAAAAATTTTGCGTTGACCCAATGGTGACCAGCTATGACATATTGTTTAATTTGATATGTCAGGCATTTTCAATTAAAGAGTAAATTAAATTTTATTAATTATTTATTTAATTAATTAAATAATAAAAAATTTATCCTTAAAAGTGATTTTCAGATGAGCTATCTGGACCGAGAGATGGACTCGGCACAGTCAGGCGAAAAGCTGGTAGCGTTGTACAACGACTGGGACCTGGACGCGGCCTTTCTCACCGCCTCGGAGCCCTACCTGAGCATAAGCGTCGAGCTGAAGCAAGCGGACAGCTTGGACAGCGTGTACAACGAGTGGGAGGTTATTCACTCGGCCGAATCGGCCATGAGCACAGCGCAGCTAAAGCGCATCCGGTTCAGCCCCTCGGCGGACCAGAGCAGCCAAGTGGTCAGCACTCCGAACCGCTCGCTGATGTCGAGCGCGGCAGACAAGGCCGTGTCCGTGCTCAACCGCATGTTCAGCTTCAGCCGGTCGAACTCGAGCTCGGCAGGCGCCACCGACCACATTGACCCGTTCGACATGGGCCCGATGGAGCAGGGCGCCCGGCCAAGGCCGCCTCTTGCCGATCCCGAGCTCAAAAACTTCATGGACTGCGACGGACGCATTGTCCAAAGCCACGAGCTCAGACAGCGGATATTCGAGGGCGGCTGCGATCCGTCCAAGCGGCGCCAGCTCTGGCCCATCCTCTTGGACATATATCCCTCCCAGCACATGAGCCAGCTTCAACGCAATGACTTCATACACCTAAAACAAGTCGAATACAAAAACCTAAAGCACTCGCTGTGGTACAATGCCAATCAATTGCTGCACCAAAACTCGTCCCAAATGGTCTCGGACAGCTCGTTTGACTCGAACTTTTCCGACGAGCAGCAACTTCACAATTTGGCACACAAGATCTACAAGGACGTGTGGCGCACAGACCGCAATCACAAATTCTACAGCGGCGAGACCAACAAGAACACCGAGGCCCTCTTCAACATTCTAATGACATACACGCTGTCCAACGGCGGTCAGCCGTACAGCCAAGGCATGAGCGACCTACTGTCACCACTGCTCTACGTGCTCAAAGACGAAGCGCTCGCCTACTACTGCTTCTGTGCTCTGATGGCCCGCTGCGGTCAAAACTTCGAAGTAACCTCTCACTCGATCACCACCAAGATCCGACTGCTTGGCTCACTCATCCAAAACTTCGACCCGGAGCTCTGGTCCTATCTGTGCCAAGTGGGCGCCGAACAGCTCCTCTTCGTCTACAGATGGCTCCTGATCGAGTGCAAGCGCGAGTTTCCCTTCAATGACTGTCTCCGTGTGTTCGAAATAATGTGGTCCAGCATCCAAAGCACCAATTTGACCGCCAATACAACCATTAATTCCACCAACACCCCCACAAGCACCACCGCCAGCAACAACAACAACAACAACAACAACAACAATGCCTGCTCCAACTGCAAGATATGCGACAACAACGAGCACACAGAGCTCGATACCGACACGGACATTGAGTCCGTGACCGGCTTCGACTACTACAATCATTTGCGGCGTAGCAAAGAAAGACGCCGACGTAGACTTAGTCTCAACTCGTCTTTTTACAGCCACAAGTCAAACAACAAATTTAAACCGTCCAGTTTGAACACAAACTGTTTCCTAAGCGAGCTCAGAGAGCAGCAGTATGAGGAAAAAATGAAGAAAAAAAATCGACATCGAGTACATGCAAGGGAAAAGTTGAGAGCCAAAAGTGTCGAGTGTGTCAAGAGGGAGTTAGCTGAGACCAGGTCGAAAAGTGAGCTTAATTTGAGAATAAGCTATGACAGCAGGGCTAAACGAGTGCCGGCGCTATTTGCCAAAAAGCTTAGGTCCTCGTTGCTAGGCAATTGTGACAAGTGGAGTGAGAGCGAGGGCGCGCGCAAGCAACGACCCTCGTCGACCAGTTCGGACCTGAGCGATGACCTGAACAAACTGGCCCTCAAGGTAACCAAGAGTAGAAAAAAGAACCGAGCTGTCAAGAGCTCGTCGCGCACAGATCTACAGCTCAAGGACATTAAGAAAAAAATTCTATTCAAAAGCATCAAAAAGTCTTTGGAAAAATCCCACTTGCGCATAAGTAAAAAGTTTACCAAGTACCAAACACAGAAGAGTTGCGCATCGTCCAAGTCGTCCACATCGGCCTATGTGTCAGCAGGCTCGGTGCTTAGCTCGGCGTCGAGTCTATCCTCCTGTTCGAACACCTATCACAAGACCGATTGCTCGCCACCAGTGGCCATACGGGCCGTCGAGAGCGAGCCCGGCCTCGCGCACCAACTCGACCAAGAGCAACTAGTCCACGAGCTTTCCAAATTGGATAATCCATTTTTGTTGTTTGTTTGTTTTGCAATGTTTCTGGAGAATCGGCAGCTTATCATCAACAGCCAAATGGACGCCAATGATATCGCTTGCTTCTTTGACAAAATGACCCGCAAGCACAATGTCAAAAATGTGCTCACAAGAGCACGCTACTTGTACACCAAGCTCTACTTGGCCAAAATGAATGCCATCACCTACATACAGCAGTTGATCGATATTCAAAATAGCCCCTAATCACAAACACACTAATTAAATTTTATACACCTTTTTTTTTCTTTTTTTCTATTTATTTATTAAAATTTTATTATTTTTTTTAATTAATTCCGATTGTAAGACTGTTGGTTTAGTACTCTAACTCCCAGAAACGAAATGGGTGTCAAGGATATTTAGTAGATTTGTTAATAGTGAAGGTTATGTAGTTTAGAAGAGAAAAAGGCTCGATGAAGATCTTTCTTTTTTTTTTTAGTAGTTGATTTTTGTGACTTTTCCGGTTAGGTATTCAAGTAATTTTTAAGCTACGGTTTATTGGATTTTTGTTTGGTCAACTTATCTTGAACTCCTTGATTCCCTTAATATTTTATTTAAACATTGATATTTATTTTAATTTTATTAGACATTGTTCTTTTTTTTATCATATCACGAATTTTTTTTCTCAGTATTAACGAGTTTTTTTTGGAATTTTTTTTTTTTGCTTCATTTTTGGTGACTCAATTGCTTTTTGAAAAAAAGTGTTTGAATGTTCTTTTGTAATTGAATAAAAGATTTGATGGTTATAGTTTTTTTTTTTGTTTTAATAAAATAAAATTCAATTTGGTTGAGATTTGTCTTGGGTTATATTAGATGTTTTTATATTTAACAAATTTAAAAAAAAGGCTTTTTTAATACTTTTTATAATAATAAAAGTTAATATTCTACGGTCAATTTAGTTCAACTAAATTAACATTTTATTAGTTGCGAGCAAATTCGATGCTTAGCTCGCCTTACTCCTCCACTTGGATCGTCATTGTGATATAGCGACATCTTTGTCGATATCACTGGTTTAATTAACTAACTTAACCATGAGCGTTTAAGTTAGAAAGGAGCATAAATAGCTGCTCCAATACGTCTAACGAGGAGATCGGATAGACGGGCCCAAGGGTACTAATGTAAACATTACAGTCATTATTCACTGAAGCACCAAACTCTGCATCATAATCCCAATTGACTAGATTGAATTTGTATTGGGTTTTATAAAATTGTATTAGATCACCACGCTATCGTTTTTCTTTTAGGGCCTCTAATCCTAGATTAGCTAGTCTCATAATTCAAATTTCTAATTTGTGCAAATAATTCCGTTGCTCGTCTTTTCACTTGTTCTAGTCTAAATATATCCTTTTTTAAGAAAGGATTCCAGGCAGGCATTCAGTATCCTAACATATGTTTTGTAAAGTTGCAAGAATGATTGGGCATCCCAATACACAAATGTTTTCATGCATGCTGTTGGCTTTATTTACACAGTTTGAGTTAATTCACCAACGTTTCGACCGCTTAACCATCTTGTCCTTTTGTATCATCATTTGATCGCTAGAATTTCTAATGACACTGATCAATTTGCTATCATCCACAAGCAGCTTACAAAATTGAGACTAGGCTAGTCATTTATGAAGATTAAGGATAGTAGCGGACCAAGAACTCAACGATGTATAACCCTTATGAAATAAATTTATGTTCAATAAAATATAAGAATAACTTTATTTATTGTTTATTAAATTTTGCTCTAAAAAAAGAAAGAGGCCACTCTGAGCCAAAATGGTTAAATAAAGAAAGAAGAACCAGAGAATGTAAAAAAAACACAACACATAAGCAAACTAAAATAATAAAAGAATCCGAATATAAATAAAATATAAAACTAGTGCCCTGCGCAAACTGTTTGTAATTTTATTTTTTCAACACTTGCTTTTGGGATTGACACTTGAGCACTGCTTCGTTTCACATGACGACACTTCACCTTATTTTAATTCTTTGTTGCCTTTTCTTTTCCGCCATTTTTTTTAGGATAGTTTGTACAGAAACATACTTACGAATAAAGCAAAGTTGCTTAAAGATTAAGCATTTTAAAGAAGTAAAATTTTACTTAAAGTAAAAAAGTTATTCAAGTTTTTCTGAATTGAAACGATCAAATTGAAAGGAACTTCAAGTAAGCTGACCGACCAAGTGACTGTTAATGGAGGCATTGTGAAATTTGGAACAAAAAACAAAAACAAAATATCAAAGATGCCAAAGCTCAAGTTCAGAAAGAGCAAATTATGTTCCGTGAATTTTGGCACTTGGTACATCCTTTGTTCAACCATGATTCTGCGAAATTCAGAACTTTGTGTACAAAGGATGTACCAGGTGTTTCAACTTACAGAGCATGTTTTGCTTTTTCAGAACTTCAGCTTTAGCATTTTGATATTTTGTTTGTGTACTAAAATTCACAAAGTTCTGAATTTCGCAGACCTATTACAGAGTTTTCTAAAATCATAATATTAGTGGGACAAAGGATGTAAAAAAAATTTTACCAATTTTATTTCCGAACTAGAGCTAAATTAGTGATTCATGTACACCAAAAAAGGGTATAAATAGGATGTCATTTTGAAGAAAGTTCACTTCATTTTTTAAACTTAAAAATTTTTAATTTGAAAAATGAATTAAAAAATCAGTCACCATAACTCTGCCGATCCGCAGGTCCCAAGCCCTGATGAAAAAAGAGGAGGGTGGTGGCAGCCACATGCATCGTATGTGCACGTGGTCTTTCACGTAGTCTGCAGAAGAGCTGTATGGCGGGTACATAGACCTACGGGTCTTTGTCCAAGTCTTGTCGTATGAGGGCGCCGCTGGCTTCGACCATCTCCCAGTATAGAATCCGAAAGGAGCGAGAATCTGCTGTACAGCTGACCCTCTGCAGATAGACGTAACTTTGGAAGCCTTAAGTTAAGACTTTTTCTCAATCGAAAGAGAGAGAGAAGTCGCTTGGTTTGTGGTTCCAAGCTAGTCTAAATAGTTGCCGAGTTCGCAGCCTTGTGCTCGGATGAGTGGCGCTGTTTATGATGAACGTCCCACTGGCTTCTTAGGGAAAGACGCCGTCATAACTCTGCCAAAGCCGGTCCCAAGCCCGGTTGCAAAAAGAGGAGGGTGACTATTATTTTCTATAGTATATCTTACAATAAAAAAAACTGATTGATAAACTAAAAAACTTTTATTAGCAAAAATAAATTAATTAAAAATATAAAAAAAATCATTCTACTGAAAAAGTTAAAGTTGTTAAGTGATTGTATTCAATGTCCAGATTTAAAATACAAGTTGGAAAATGACCCTTAGATTATAAATATTATCAACAAAATTTAAAAATTATCTTTAAATTTACCTGATTTAATGAGTCCGGATAATTATGAGCCTCTAAACAGAAACCATGATGCATTCTATAATGGGTCGAATGATTGGTAGATATATCCAAAAAATTTCCAGTATAAAAATACAGCCCAGGCTGGTTAGATCTCAAATCAAATATGATTCCATTAGATGGGTTCTTAACTCTAAAAAAAATTAATAATTCTTTTATATTTATTTTAAAATAATAGTCTAATCTAGTTACGAAGCTAATAAATTTAACGATGTATTTGAAGATTTGCCAATGAAATAGTTATCAAATCCTTCCTCAGGCCAGTTACCATTTACCTTTACAATATCTCCCAGTCTTTTAAAATCTCTCAAATCATATTTCAAATTGTCAACTTTCTTTATTTTTCCTGTCACTGTATTGTCCGTGTTGAGTTCTAAATATTCATCTGAATTAATTTTGAACAAATGATTGTAAATTCTTTCAGTTGAATCACGACCATTTAGGTTAAAGTAAAAATGGTTGGTCATGTTAATAGGTGTTGGCTTATCAGTTATAGCCTTGTATTCAATACTCAATGTACTTTCATTTTCGTCCAATTTGAACCATGCATCGAACCAGACTTCTCCTGGAAAACCCCCCTCTCCATCTGGACTCACATAGCTAAATTTCACATAACTGTCCACAATTGTAGAAGCCCAATTTTTCTAATTATTAAAAATATATTCTATAATAAAGTGACTTTTTATTTTTTGTTTACAATTGCCAGTCCTTTAGGACCTCCATGGAGTGTATTCTCACCTTCATTTTTTTCCAGATCATAAACACTGCCATGTAATTCAAATCTAGACTTAGCTATTCTATTACTGACCCGACCAATTGTTGAACCAATATAAGCGTTGGACAAATATTCTAAATAACTGTTTAAAAGTATTTGATTAACGATTAGAAAACTTGCCTTCAATCGTCTCAAATCCTAGGGCAATATTTACCAATTGACCATTTTTATCTTTGACTAAAACTGATTGAATCGAGGCGCCGTAAGAAATTAATGATACGGAGAAGCCTTGTTTGTTGGTCAATTTGTACTTTTTGACAATTTGCTTGTCTGGAAGTGTACCAAAGACACTTTCTTCGATTGTTATTTGACTCATGATGAGAATAAATTTCAATAAATTTTTCTGAATTAAAATTAGATTAAAGAATTAGTTGATTAATTTTATGTCAAAAATTCTAATTAACTTTCGTGATACCATATTTTATAAAATTTAAATAAATTGTTTTTTATTTTGCTTTATAGCGATATTTATACAGGAAAATATTGTTCATAGATTTTTATTTTGATAATATAAATTAATATTTTATTATAATAAATCTGATAGAGAAGTGTCTACGCTAAATTTTTCCTTTTATAAAAGTGTTACTTTTTTTTAAATTAAGTTTTTATACAGTAAAAATAAAATAGAATTTATCTTTTTTTTTATTATTTAATTATTTTTATATCTTATTAAATTTAGAACTTATTCATATATTTCTAATTGACTTAGTGTTTGTCTGAGTTAAAAAAATATTTTAAAATTCAAAATAATAGATTTATTTAATAAAAAGTATTATAAAAATAAAAAAAATCATTTATGGTCGCACGAGTTTCTTCATTGAATCAAATGACCTAAAAATAAATAAAAAAAAGTTATATTCGTTGATTAGATAATTATATAAGCAAGAAAGCTTATTGTTCCTAAAAAAACCAAGACTCGTACTCTCCTGGAATTTAATTCACCAAAGTTAAGATAGCGGACAAAAAATATTGGTGTTATGTGACCAGATTTTTTACTGTGATCTACTTTGGTGACTGTATAACCAAAAAAGTAATATAATAGTTTATTAGATTTGTTAAAATTAGGTTTTTAAACTCCTCAAAAAGTCACCACAACAAGACTTTTCAAGGATTTTTTACAAAACAACATTTATTAAAAGACAGTTTTTATTTATTTCTTAGCAAGAATAGTATTACCATATTGACACTTCTAATCATTATCATCTATCAAGCAAAAAAAAATTTTTTAAGTACAATTTGGGATAATTAACAAGTAATTTTTACAGCTTGGAATAATTATTATTTTAAGCCTAAAAATGTTTATATGTACCTGATTTATCAAATTTAACATCGCCGAAAAATAATTTTATCTCATGTTCAGCTTGTTCTTGAGTGCTGGGTCCATGTAGCGCGTTCTTCAGCACATCCACGCCGTACAAAGCTCTCAATCTATTCGGTTTAGAATAATTAGCATGTCTTTTAAGCTAAGTAAAACTACGATTCTGGATTTTCTTGTTTGGCTTTTTCCGGGTCTGTAGGTCCTATCAATTCTCTCCATCCTTCAATGGCATTCTCTCTCGACAGCACCATTATTTCTGTATCACCACTTGAACAAAAACAATAGAAAATTTTTTTTTTTACAATTAATTTTATAGCTTACCTGCTCATTAAATTGACCAAATCATTATAATATTCTTTATCACTGGCATTTTTGTACATATCTTTGGCAATATCTTGGCTAAGTGTCTCCGACTTTTTGGTGGCTATTATAAAACCGAATTTTTCAATTTTATTTTTTATCTCCTCTATAAGATTAAATAAAAATAGATAAGCATTGACAAAATTAAATCTAAATACCCTTCTTTTCTGGTGATAGACCAGGCTTAAGAACGGCGACTGTTTGCTCCATTGGGAAGAAAGTTTGGATCTCTCTTTGAGCCTGTTCTTCAGTAGACGGACCATGTAGGGCATTAATGGGGGTGCCATCAACATCAAATTCATTCCTCAAAGTACCAGCAGCCTCTTTAATTCTTTCCTTTTCCTTAGGACCAAGCAAATTTCTCCAAGACTGAATAGCGTCTTCTTTAGCCAGACAGAGCACCATCATTTTGCCACTAGTCATTTCCTTGACTAAGTCATCAAAATAACTTCTTCCCTTATGCTCAGAGTAGAACTCCTCGGCCTGCTCTACACTTAGTTGAACTGTCTTGGTCATGGCGATCTTAAAGCCTTTATCTTGAATTTTTTTAACTATGGACTCATGGTGTTTGGTAAACGCGCTTGGTCTGATCAATGCTAGTGTGCGCTGTATTTGCTTAGGAGTTTCAGGATTTTCATAATCAGGAAAGAAAAATGCAAGCTCTCTGGTTGCTGATTCATGACTATCACTGCCATGAATGGCATTCATTAGCTTATCAGTAGCATACTGGGCGCGGAAAGAGTCCGGATTTTCCTGAACTTCTTCGAGATCAGCTCCGATATCATTGCGCCAGTTGTTTATAACATCTTCATTATTTCCCTCTTTGGTCAAAGCAAGGACACAAGACTCGTCACTAGTCATGTATCGGATCAAATCGTCAAAGCTTGGCTAAATTTTTTTTTTCAAAAATAAAAAAAAAATCTAATTTTTTTAATTAATTACATCATCTTTTTTATGGCCATAAAATTCCCGAGCCATTTTCTCGGTAAATTGTATATTTCGTTGCTCAACTATTTCATATCCTTTATCCTTTATTTTTTCTATAATTTCATCTTTTTTGTTCTTGGCAATCATATCTGGTTTGATTATACAAATGGTAATTGGTCGTTTGGTCTTAACTTTAAGGAAAATTTTTAGACAAAATATATTCTTAAAATTGTTTAATTACTCAAATGCTTAACTTGCTCCTTCGACTTTTCCTCTGCTTTTTTTTTCCTTAATTGTTCAATTGCTGGATCAACAATCTAAAATTTTAATTATTTAATAATTAATTAATTTTTCCTTTAAATTAAATTAACTTACCGGTTTTCTTTGCGCTTCTCCTTTAAGTACTTTATTTTCTTGTTCAAGTTGTTCCATTATGGTGCGCACAATCAATGGAGCATTTGCACCTCTGACTACACTAACCAATTCTTGTCCCTTAATAATCAAATTTAAAAAATGATAATTATAATTTGATATTCTCTCACCGCATAGAACAAAAAACACGGCTGACAACTTCCACGATAATCCTCTAGAGCATTGATGTTATCGGCTTTGGCCTTTGGTTAACATTATTATTGATAATAAAAAAATATCTCAATAATTAAAAGCAAATTTTCAAGAGCTATTTTTACTAATAGATAGCAAGCAAATATTTGTGTGAAACTCACTATGGCAAAGTGTAATTTGTCATCACCAAGTGTGTTTTTAAGTGCTCTAAATCTTGATTCCATGGCCTTAAGTGGTCCACCATAACTTTGGTACACATCAACAACTTTTGAATAATAATGATAATAATACAAAAAAAGTGAAATTTGTTTTTTTTTTAATAAATAGAGTGATCAATTAAATTTGTGGTCTACAGGTTAATTTTGTGAATTTTAAAAATGTGAATTTGATTCTAATATAAAGAATTAAGTTAATTACAACTGCGAATTTGAGCAAATCGCTTGACTGTTCCATTTTTATTTTTTTAAATGTGTTCTCAAATGCTTTACATGGTCCACACCAAGCCTGGTACGCCTCGGTAACTAGCAAAAATATAATTAGAAAAAAAAAATGAATAGATAAACATTCTATGGGGACTTGGAATATAAACATGCAAATCTACAACAGGAAATACTTAAATGCAACAATAAAAGCACTATGGGCTTTAAAGTCTAAATAATTACGCTAATGAATTTTATATTAGTATGATATTTGCAGACACTTTTCATAAATCGAAGTATATGATACGATGGACCTGTCCATTTCTGATAAATATCGATTACTATTTTTAAAATTAAATCGAATGGATAAAAGTTAGAAAAATGGTTCCCCTTTTACCAATAAGTCCTTCATTTTTTAGCAAAGCGTTCCACTGTTCGTCTGTCTCAATTTCTTGCTACAATTTTGTTCAAAATTAGGTTCAAAATTTAGCTAATTGGTCAATAATTACCTGCAGGTTTATTTCGACTTTTCTGCGTGCCATTACTTTTGGTTACTTTGGGAATAGCTAAACTTCTATCAACTAAATAATATAAATTTTTAAAAATTAAAATAATTTTATTTTGATTTAGCTTGTAAAAAAGTATTTCCATGGTAACTATAATTTTTTTTTAAAGTGAAAAATCAACAAATTTTTTTAAATTAATTTTTTTGAATGATGACGAGGTTTTTGTATACTCTAATTAGTATAAAAAACAGATTTCCTTCACTAATTGCTTTTGTTAAGCTATGAGAACAGAATTGTTTAGTAAAGTGTCAAAATTAAAAGTTAAATATTTATTTAATTTAAATAGAGGAAAGAAATAAAACAAATATACAAATAGCATATGGTCAGTTTAAATTTGATCTAGAACTATTGAAAATTTCTTAATTTAATTTCCTAGTCTCTCAAATAACTAGAATACCAAATTTCTTTAAAATCAATTGTCTCAAAAAAAATCCAATAATTCAAAAGAGTTTTTCCATACTGCTTTGGTAATAAATTTTTTCCAAAAATTTTATATTAAAACTTTCATGACAAGAGAAAATGTGTGCTCAACTAATGTCGACACAATTTTAGATTATTATGTAATAAATAATTTAAATAATTTCATGTTATTAATTAAATATTGTTTCAAGGGAAAAATAAAAATCAAAACTATTGAAACACACTCAAATTTTACATTTATTTACAAATTTTACACAAAATAATACCAGGTTAAAACTAAAAAAAATTTTAAATATATAAATTAATTAAAGATAATATCGATTAGATGGAGTATTTGATAGAATACTATTTGGGCGTTTAATATCTTCATCCTTTATTTTAATAATGTTCAAATAATTCTCTCTACTACTTGGACTAGAACAAGCCGAAGAGCCTGATGAAATACTGGATTTAGAGCTGACAAACTTGGGCTGATGAACCGAGGTAAAATAGTTGATTTCGTTATCATTTTCTATGCACAGTCTGTTGACATCCAGGAGACATGGATTGCATTTGGCCTTCAAAAAAACATATCTAGACTCTGGACAATCGGCTTTGTTGGCAGACAATACTGATGACTTGGTCGAAGTGTATGAAATGGTCGACGATAGCTCGAAAGGACTTGACTGTTGTGAAGGGGCAAAATTTTGCTTATCTATTTTGGCACGGTCATTTTTTGGAAATTTACCAAACATGTTCAAACTTGGTACCTTGAATTTTGTGCGATCATGTCTCAATTTTAAAATTAATTTGCTCATTTTAAATATTGAAAAAAAACATGTGCAAAAAATCAATAGAATAAATAATAAAATTAATAATATAAATAAATAGATATTTATTTTGATATTAATATCGTTTTGGTTAATTATTGGTTCAATTTTTTCACTTGTATTTGTCTCATTTTTATAATCAGGATTTTTTTTAAGCTTTAATAGACTAAAATAAACTTGGGTCGAATTTAGTTGGCTAAGTGGAATAGTTTCAGGATCAAGCTTATAATTAAAACACTTTGAGTGTTTAATTGACCATTGGCAATAGGGATAAAGTGCTTGGTCGCACTTGTCAATGGTTTTTTTCTGCCCACAAAAGTCCATTTGGACAGATATGAGCCTATTTTGGGTCACAGCTATGAGATAATCATGATCTTTTTTCTTAAAATATTTTAAATTTTTAACCATTGTTGACTTGATATTGGTCACTTGTTGATTAAAAAATCGACTCGGTGCCAAATTTATGTTTACATTGACCTTGGTGTAGTTGACTTTCAAGTCAGTCTCATTGAACAATTCCATTTGCTCTGTGTACACCAATTGGTCCTGATCGAGCACAAATGTCAAGACTCGTCCATTTTCGGTGCCCACAAACAAGACATCTTTGGCTTGAAAATCAACGTCTATGGACACAAATCGGTCTGGCACCGAGCTTTCGACCACAATTGCCTCGGACACAATCTCTTTTTCCATGACAAAATTCTTGCGAGAAAAGACCAAATGCTGATAGGTTAGCTCGTTGGGACACTGGCTCGGTCTGGGATTTGGTACAGACTTTTTGAAGCGGTTGTAATTTTCGCCAAAGTCAAAGTTTCCATTTGATTTAAATTTGTACTCGCCGTGAAACGAGTCCATTATCTGGTCCATATCAAATTTACAAATGGCCGATGCTGTTATGGCACTCGATGAAGTGCTGAATACTGCATAAAAGTATTCTCTACCACTTTGGTCTCGGTAAACTTGGCTCACAGACTCTGAAATTGGAAAATTAATTAAATTAATTGAAAAAAAATATTTATTTTTTTTATATTTATTTTAAAAATTAAATAAAAATTATTACTTATTTCATCGAAGTAAAAAATAGGTGACTTTTTGAATGTAGGGCTTAGGGACTCGTGGAAAAGCGGCGAATTGGTCGCCGGATTGTGGGTACAACTTAATTTAGACTTGAGATAAGTGGTCCATATGTTGCGCAGTGAATTCAGTGGTGCGCCTCGGTCATTCTGGCATATTTGAGCAATAAAAGAGGTCTTGTATCTGTGGCGCAAATTTGCCTCTTTTTCGTTCAAATTCGACGCCTCTTCATTGAATATAAAAAATACTCTTTTATCATTTTTAAATGTGCTTATAAATTCAGCTCCTTGGAAATAGTTTATTGATAAATAAAATTAGATAATTAAAAAAAAATATTTTTTTTTTACTATTTATCCAAGAGTTGTCGTCTACATTGGTACTGATACGATCTTGGTCATACAAACCATTGATGCTTGTGTAAAATCGATTTAGATCGATTGAATTAGCGGCATAAAGCCGATTGTTGATGTAATTGTAAGCGTATTTGCTTTCATAGGCCTTAAGTGGTGCTTGTCCAACTCCGCTAGTCTCATTAATTATAAACGTATTCCAAAATTGACCATAATTGCTCTTCAATAGACAAAATTAATACAATTAGCAAAAAAAATCCAATTATTACCAACCTTTTTCAAGCCGTAGAAGCGGCATTTGGGATTAAGGGCGTTTGTAGAGCAAATTTTGAATACATTATCATTTATTTTTATGTATACTTTAATATAACTATCACACTCATCCTTTAAAAATGCCGGGTCATATTTGAAAAAAACTTAAATCTTTATCTAAAATTACTTTATTGCTTATGATTGATCTATTTAGACAATTAATGGTATCTATATGAGAGCTGGACCATGTTTGGTTCTAATTTAAAAAAATTAATTTTAAATGCTAAATTAGTCCTGTCAACTTACACTAATTATTTGCAAATCGGCAACCCTCAATTCATATAAATAATTTCTAATTGAAAAAAATTTAAAATTCAATTTATCATTTCTAAATAGAGCTCACCTGGCCCCGACATAAATCGATAATTCGTCAATGTCAAACGTGTTGCTCTGATAAGATGACAACAATTGAAAATAATCTCTATTTAGATAAACACTTTCGAATATCTTGACTTGGCTATTTCCTTTAATACCAATTTATTAGCCCATGGGCAAATTAAAATAATAATATTAATAATAAAAAGAGCGTTTTATAGGAAATTATCTTTAAATGATAATTAAGGAACAATAGAAAAAAAAAAGAAAAGTTGGTGACATTTATTACCAATCAGCTGTGTATCTACTTTGAAGTTGAAGTCAATTGAGCGGTGCCATGCGCTTGCACAATTTAAAATTTTGACAAAAAATATAAACTTTATAAAAAAAATCATCTAAAATTGGTTAAAATTAGAGAATTTTGGTTAAAATGAATGCTAAATAGGTCCCATGGGTTGATTATGAGTCGGGCAGACTTAAAATAAACAATCGTAAGAAAAGAATGTGTTATTCTATTGCTAAAATTTATTGTTTTAAGCCGTAAAAAGAAAATAATTAAAACAATTCTGAGAATCCAAAGAGCCGAAAGAAAAACAAAAAAAAATGACCATCTTGAGACTAGACCTCAGAATTTTGAGATAAATGACTTGGAATTGTTGCTTTAGTAGAGAGGAAAAAACCGGAAATTACTAAACCCAGGTCAAGATTGGAAAAAATATATTACTTTTTAATAACTTTAAAATCAAATATAACAAATAGAGGGTTTTTCTCTCTCTTTTTTCTATTGAACAAGTTCTCAAATTAAAATTCTTATTTTCTTTTTTTTGTATTATGGGACTAAATTTGATATACCTGTAACTCGAATTTAAAAAGCCTTTACAATGGATTAACACACTTGATAATATTTGTTTATAATTTAAAAAAAAATAAAAACAACTAAAAAATAAATTGCTCGAATAGGCTTTTTATTTGCCATATGTGTAATAAATAGTGAAATAGTGCCCTGTGTGTGTGTGTGTGCCTAATCTCGGTCCTCTACTAATTGTGTAAAATTTGCCAAATTGCCCAACATGCTAAATCCAGCAAAAAATCTACTTTAAGCGTGCCTCGAATATCCAAATCCCTTTTAATAAGTTTAAATTTCTAACAACATAAAATGTCCACTCAGCCAATTTATTATTTTTACAATAATTCATCAAATTTAAATTAAAGAGTCCTAATTTTATGACCTTTATGTATTTTTTATTTAAATAAGCAAAAAACGTTTATCTAACCCTAAATTTAGTAGAGGTAAGTTTTTTGACTAATTCTTACACTCGAGTGAACAATCAGTCAGCTATCTTTACTCTTATTCAAATTTTAATTTAATTACTAATAAATATTTATTAAGAAAATATATTTTATTTGATTATTAAACTATTGATTTTTGGCAAGAGATTAGTATAAATGTTAAACTTAAGCTCAAAAGAACACGGCTTTCGCTTCATTGTTTACTTTTATCATTAGACAGGCTATCTAGTAAAATTTTTCCTCTTATTATCTCTTATTTAGAAAGAATTAATTAAAATAGCTTACTCGCCATATCACTCAATTAAATTTATTTATGCAGATATACTTTATAAAATGAAACTCCTTATTATTAATAATAATTTAATATTAATTGTGATTTAAAAAAAATTGATTTTTTAATTATTTAAAAATTCTATTGAATTTTCTGATTAATTAAATAAAATGAGTTTTAATAATTTCTAAAAATAAAAATGACAAGATAAATAATTTTTTGCGAATACTTTTATTATAACTGGTTAACCTAGGCGTTTTATAGATTCAACAAACCCAATCTTTTCCTATTCTCTAATCATTTGATCTTCTGGTTTATTAGTTTTTACCATTGATGATATAAAAAGAGCTGTCTGATTGCATAATGGCATGGATTGGCGCGGAAATTGAGCGCCAAGCTCTCTTTTTACCAAATAGATCATTCTCATGCATCTACTAATTCAAATATTGATATTTCCTGCGCATCTAAGTGCAGGTGTTGCGCTACCAGTGGTCTGGAATGAAATTGATCGAGCGAAAATTTGATGATTAGAAGAAGCCTAAGAAAAATAGTTGTTCATTTGCAGCGGGGAAATAGTGAATGGCCCCGATTGGAAAATTCGATAAACATAGATATTTACATATATAAAAAAAGATTAATTTTGAATAGCTTGAGAGCCGAATTGTGGCTTTATCTGCTAAAGCAAACTTTGTGGAATTTGTTCGAAAAACTAATTTAAAACAAATTCAATATATGAAGAGAGAGAAAGAAAAAGAAAACAATTTTTGAGGTCAGATAATTACAAACAAATATTGGTTGATGCTGTTTGGCGCACATATTCCTGTAAATGATCTCATTAATCCTTGGAAATGGCTATTTTGTGTATGCCTGTCATCAATTGTTTTTAATTTTTTTGTTTTTTTTTATTGACAAGACAAATATTTAAAAAATTTATCATCTCATAAAAAAAAGTTAAAATTCACAACAGCTTAAGGAAATGATACTATTTATTTTGAAAATTTTATACTAATTAAGGACTCATTCAACTATGAATTCATTTTTCTTCTCGTATCTTTGCTCTACCTATCGGTGCTTGAAGGTATAAGCGTTTAACCCAGAAAAAAAAACACATTTAAATTGCTTTAATTGAGATCTTTGAAGAGATGTTGATCAAATTGGTCTAAATTGGCTCCCTAAGAAAAGCTCAGCTAAATTCATTTCAACAGGGTCAAATTAACTGTAAAATACTACGCTTTAATTACAGCTATCAACACTTTGGCTAAATCCGATAGCCTCTAATTACCATATTAAAAATTTAGATATTTTTTATTAAATAAAATTATTATTTCTAGATGAGTAATTTAATTTTTGGTAATAAAATTGCGCTAAAATGCGCTCGGCTTGCTTCTTGCCGAAAAATAAAAACTTTTTTTCTACCTAATTAATCACACCAATTCTGTTTTGGCTAAAATTTGATTTGTCTTATCCTTATAGCTGAATTAAAATGGCACTAATGACCCTTCAATGCACACGTGCCTGTCTCGTATAATCTCGGATTAAAAGACTTGTAAAGAAAGAGAATTACGTGTTTTTTAATTTAGGTTATTATTTGTAAAGACAACTAGGAGTTAAATCCATTATAACAAAGAAAAAACTTATTAATCAAAATCCATTTAAAAGTGTTCAAATTGAATAGAAATTCTAATAAATTAAGCCAAATATTTGCCAAATTTATTTAATGGAAAAAGGCTAACTAAGCAAAAAAGAAATTGTTTTATTAATGTTTCTTTTTTGTTGTATTTTATCAATTGATAAAATAGAAAAAAATCACGTAAACTTTATAAAATCACATTTGTAAACTATTTAATTTTTCCGTTTAGCTTTTTTTGCTTAAGAATCAGTCAACCGAAGCACATAATTAGAAATAGCTTAGCATTGGCAAATGCACGGCTCTTCGGCACAAGAAATAAAAAAATTTAAAAAATATCTAAATGTATTATCTATAGATAATATCAATCAAAAAAAAAAGATAATTTAGTTTTAATGCGTATGCTAACGCCTTGAAAATCAATTTTAATTTTTAAATCTTATTTTAAACAAAATAAAAATCTCTTAAGGGGTTAATCTGAACACAAATTTGTCTGATGACCCTAATACTGGACAAAAAAATACAAAATTAAAAAATTAATTTTACTTCGTTATCCTGAATTAAAAAGCTCTTACGTAATTAAAGCCAATTAATTACTAGTCTCCCTAATCTTAGGAAATTCACAATTTTTTTCCAATTTAATATTTGCTTTCAATTAAAATTAATAAAATGTTTAAATAATTTAAAAGTTTAGTTTTTGTCGCTGGCTGCTTAATTGCCGAGATCTAAAATGGCCATTTAATAGCCAGCATGCTACGAATAGACCCAATTCTTATTCAGAAATTTAATCCTATTCACCAAATCACTTAAAATTCTTTTAATTCACTTAATACTGAATAAATAATTTAATAAAAATATAAAGAGAGACTATATTTTTTTATTGGGTTTCTTTTAAAATATGTTCTCATTTAGAAAGTCCAACACTGAACTGGTGCTAATGAGCGAGTTGAAAAATCTTCTCTCGCTTTTGGACAGATTGTTCTGGAGCATTTGTGCCAGAACTTGATGAAAGTATTGGAAAGGAGTGCCGTATTTGATGGATATGTCTACCCAGTCCTTGACGCACTAGATTGGAGTGTTTGGATGGCCGGAGAAAAGTGCCGGCTTCTCCAGAAGCATGCACTGTCAAAAAGCTGCAACCGCCCGATTCCAGTTCCCGGCACAAATAAGTTGTCCTACTTATATCAAAAAAAATTAATTAAATTCTTTCATTGGAAATATTTTCATTCTACACAATTAAATGTTGTGTAGATTTATAAAATTGTAAAAAAAAAAATCATCAGGAGATTTTTTAATTTAATTTACCAATTGTACAATTGGGTTTTAAATGGGAAATTTTGATTTTTTTTATCAAGAGGAAATAAATTTTCAAGTCAAGAGCTAATTACAATTTAATTGAACACTTAAAATCTGAAACCAAGTCAACTGAAAAATATGCAATATTAGCCATAACTTGAGAGCTCTTAAGCTCTATGAATTAATTTTAAATATTTGTTTTTAATATTTATTTAAAGCTCATTAAATAAAATAAATAAAACCAGCCGCTTGTTTTTTTTAATATTTACCTTAAATTTTCGTGTAAGCGTATTTTAACTGCTACGGTAAAATCTTTATCGTAGTTTAGGCGTTTCCTAGTCTCTTTGACCATTTCACATACCAGATCATTTTTGTCAATTAAGCCAGCGCCGATTCCCTCTTGAATGGCCCATCTTTGTGGACAACCACAGTTGAGCTCGACACCATCGGCACAATTGCGCACAAACTGGGCCGAAGTGGCCAGATCGTTTGGATTATTGGCCGCAAATTGGACAATCAGTGGTCGATCGGTTTCGTTTGTGGTGAATTCATTGTCTCTGGCTTTCTGTGAGCGCACAAACGAATCAGACATAATCATTGGCGTGTATGCCAAATCACAGTCATATTTTCTGATCAGTTCTCTGAATTGTAGTCTTTTATAATTTAAATTTTGGAATTTATTCCCAATTTATATTTATTGAATCAATATTACTTTGTATAGCGAACCATTGGTGCACAAAGTTTGACCATATCACTTGATTCAAAAAGTTCAAGTGGTTTTTTATATTCAAATTTTTTTGATTCACAAATTTTGGTCATTATTTTTCTATATCTTAATTTAATTTCTAATTAATTTTGTCCAATTTATTTTTAAATTGTTTTTCAAAACAATTATCTTTTAATAAAGTTTAATAAAACCAAATAATACAAGAATTTTTTATTTAATGTAAGAAAAATTTTTATTATTTAGTTTTCATTAAATTTGTGCAAAAATATTAGATCATCAGCAACCAGATTGGTTATGAGCTTTGGCTCGCCACTTTTGTTTTTTACCAAGTCGTAGTGAAGACGTCCAGTTATGTGCAAACGATCGCCTTGACGAACTCTGTCCAAAGCATATTTTTGCAATCTTGGCGAAATGAGAGTGATGCGGTGCCAGTCGGTGCGCAATTTTGGCTCACCATTTTCGTTCATCCCTTGGTATTCATTTGTGGCTATCGAGAACAAAACAACTCTATTTATTTTCTTATCTGACTCATTTTTTTCGCTGTTTCCAGCTACCTTTGGGTCGTGACCAACACGACCAATTATTTGTACCAAATTTAAGGTTCTTTCTCTGTTTATTTGATTGAATTTTTCATCAACTTGTTCAGCTTCATTGCGAACAGTTGCACTGACCGAAAAACGTCTTACTAATGAACTTTTTAATAATATACGTTTTAGACTCATTATCTAAAGAAATCTTTGGTGTTAATTATTAATATCTTATAAAGTCAAAAGCCCATTAATAATTTATTATAAAAACATCTCTAAGAAATTTAATTTTTCTTGTTCAATTGAGAAAAATTTTGTATTTATTTAAAGGTCTAGATTTTTATTGATTATACCGGTTAGTTAAAGATTTGAGGACAATTTTTATCAAAATTTTCAAAGTACATATTTACTTGTTAATAATTATTTTTAATCAATATTACACAAATAAGCAGTTTGTTCAGTACAGATATGCAATTAATTTATTTTAACTTTCATTTATGTCCGAGAGTAAATTGAATATTTGATTATATTCTATTAATTAATAATTATCTCAATTTCATACTTAATTGTCAAATAAAATTTTTTTTAATTAAAATTTAAATTCTAAACTATTGATATTTCAAATCGATTGTATAAATAATTTCTAAATTGAATTATAAATCTTTTTACGTAATATATTAAAGAATTATTTTAAAAAAAATTCCTCACTTTATTTTTTGTTCAAAAGAGAAAAAACCCAAAAATTATTTAGTATTAATTTGTTTATAAAATAAAAAATTTTAAGTAAATTTAGATAAGATAAACGTTAATATATATAATTATTAATACCTTTACTACATATATGAATTTTTGTTTGAACAAATTTTATCTTTATTTTGATTTAATAAATGTTGAAATTGAACAATAATGTCTAAGTTTTTTAACATTATTCAAACTATTGAAATTTTGCTGCTTTTTAAGCAATCTACCAACTTGACTGAACCATTGTCAGAAGAATTTTTGTCAATATCCATTCAAATTTTGTCCAAAAAATTATTTAAATAAAATTCTTCACTTACTTTTTTGTTCAAAAGAAAAAAATTTTTTTAAATTAGTTGGGTAAACTGTTTGCTCGGAATCTTCTTTATATTAACCAAGTCTTATTGTCAGTCAATGGTGTTGTGAGTCGACTCGGCTAAGTTGACTAAGTCGAACATTATTCTCTTTATATTCTTTTATTTTAAAATGTATTCAATTATTTTTAATAATGTATAAATTTTCATAGTTAATAAAAAGTCCTTAAACGATCTAACAGTTTATTCAGTAGTTGAAATGAGTTAGAATTATAAAAAATAATTGTAGCGAAATATCCACTTTGTTAAAAGCTTTTTGTTCATATCCAAATTTGAACATTGAAATGAAAGAATATAAAAATTCTGTTGATAATGTTAAAAAATTTAATGAACAAGAGAAGGTCCTAATAGAATTATTAGATAATTTGAAGCCATCTTTGATTATTAAAAAAAAGATTATTCTCGCGAAAATTTGTATTATTTAAAGGGAGAGTAAAAAAATCTATGTAAAATATAATTAATTAAATTAAAAATTTTAGCTTAATAGGTTCAAAAAGTCTTTCAAATTTTTTTATTTGCAGCTGTTTTGACCAGAATCATTATTCTTCCTTAATTTCTAAAGATCAAAATAACATTGAATTTAAACCAAAAAATGATTTTACAATATTTTTTAAATAATTATTTTTTTTTACAAATTAAGTTTCTGTTTTAAATTTTTAAATAAAATTATTCAAAACTATCTGATAAATAATCGGGGACATATTACTATTATAACTTTTTTCAGTAATAATTTGTTTATATAATAGAAAATTTTAATTTAATTTAGATAAAATAACATTATAAATGCTTTAGATAATTTTTAATACTTTAACTACATATCTGAACTTTTTAATTGAACAAATTTTATCTTTATTTTGATAAAATGCATCTCAAAATTGGACAATAATGTCAAATGTATTTACAATCCTAAATAATGTTTTATAATTTTTTAATACTTTAACTTCATATCTGAATGAGAATTTATAAATTACTAAATACATTTTAACTGAGCAAATTTTCAATTTTTTTGATTAAATTGATTAATCTATCACAAAGTTTGACTATCATGTGATACGACTGTAAAGCCAGTTAGTAAGAGAGAAAATGCGAAGTTTGAATATAAAGAAAATATTGGATAAGAGAAAGTTAAGCGAGAGATTGAAACAGTGTTTAGAAAATTAAAAGTAAAAGATTTGAGAGATAAGTTGATAAAGGTTTACCAGGCTTAGAATATAAAGATAATATAAAGTCGAAACTGTTAAAAGCATGTCTAGTATCATGTGTACCAGAGACCAGGAAAACACTTTTGGAACTGTCAGACAAAATTTGGGCTGAATTGATTGTGATTTTTGAGAATCAAGTAGATTACAGAACAATAATACCAGGAAATTTTTCTCAAGAAGTTTCAAGATTTATCAGATAAACAAGATGGATCAAAGACAACCAGTCGATGGAAGATAATATATCTAGAAAATAAATCAAACGAACAAAGGCGTGTGAGATTTGATTCAAATAGAAGTCATCAAGTTGGTCAGAATAATTACAGACAAACTAACAGTCAGAGCTACCAGAAACCAAGACCAACTCAACAGAGACCTCAAACAGCTTTTGCAATTGAAGCTAAGGTAGAGGAAAAAAGAACAATTCGAAGCTAAAACGCTTTTATGTGAATAAGTTAGTTGCGATTCATTAAGAAATTCTAGATTAACCAGAGTCGAAACTAAAATTTGTTTAGGACAACATGAAATTAATCTTTCAATGTTACTTGACAAAGGTGCAACAGAATCGTTTATAAACATAGTAAAACTTCCAGAGACTATGGCTGATACCGTTAAACAAGTGACTGCAGAAAGCAATTATAATTTTTCAATATTATTGATTCGTAAAATGCTAGGAATGAAATTAAATTGTTTTAATTGAAGAAAACTTAAAATATTTTAATTAAATTGATTTTTTTTGATGCTTAACTGAAGATGGTAAGTTTTTATTTCAAGTTTAAACTAGTCACTTTGCTTTTTTTTCCTTTAAAACTTGCTAATAATAAAGCTTGTTTTGAAAATGAATATTATATTATTATAATTCTTATTAAAATTTTAATAATTTCTATTTTTATTTTGAAATTATTCATAAATTTTGATAAAAATTTTTAAGCTCTTATTTTTAATTAATGTTTTTTTTAAAGAAAAAAAAAGTCGTGGTCATAATTAGATAAATAAATATAACAACAGTATTTTTTTCCAAATATTTTAAAATTTTGAAAAATGGAAGATGAAGTTGAAATAAATATTTGCCTACAATTTGAAAATTTCAAGTATTCATTGGATAAATAAGAAAAAGTCTCATCTATAAAAAATGATAGAAATTTAAGAAATTTGATAACAGACAAACTTGGCATAGCTGGTGGTCTATTAAAATATGAATTTCATCCGAATTATCGACAAAATGAATTAATCGCCGATTGGCAAAAAAGAGATAAGAATCCAAAAGTGGTGTTGATTATGATATCGAAATCTCAATCAAACTCATTAGGATTTAATTTTGGACCATTGGATGGAATAAAAAAATCTCGCCACGAGTCACTTCTCAAAAGGTTTTAAAAAAGTTGAAGATCACTTGACTAATAAAAAAGGGCTTAACGAAAAACTTGATGAATTAGTTGGTGAAAAAAATTTACATACACTGGTGGATTTTATTTCGAAATTTCGCTTAAAAATTGTGGATCAATTGAAAATTGAAAATATGATTCAATCCAATATTGACAATTGGAACTCAATGTACGATTTTTTGAAAGCAAACCACACTCCAAGACAACTTTGGTCAATAATTAATGAGGAGGCCGAAAAACAAGGACTAAACTATGAAGACTGGTTGGAATTGAGAAACATAAGCAATAATATTAATTCTTTAAAGCATTCTAATCCAAGACTAAATAAGCTAGATGCTTACAAAAAAATTGATAGTTTAAGATTAACTAGATATGAAATTTATCAAACTCCGTTTAAAAATTTAAAAATCGATTTATTTGAGAAAAACAATTGACAATAATTTATTATTTAACCAAATACGGCAAATAAAAGCCAAAAGTACTGTAGAAATAATCTACATTTGTTTATTTCGAAAGAAATTTGACCGCCCAATTCACCTTACTTGAACCCATGCGATTTTTATCTCTGGAATGCAATTGTGACGCGAATGAGGATGAATAAATTCGCAACTAGAGTTGAATTTATTGAAGAGATAAAAAAAGCAATTAATTTGCTAAAAGAGTTCGTAATGTAGAGAATTCTAAACGAAATTATTCAAATAATAAATAAATTTTTAAAAAAGTATTTTTTTTTATTTTAATATTGAAACACAAAGGACCAGTGATGAATTTTGTATATCAAATTAAAGTTCAGCTCTTTAGCTTTTATTTAAGCACATTAACTTTTACTTTGATTAAAGTTTTTAAAAAAAAATGTGACCTAAAGAGTACCATATATTTTTCAGTAAATAGTATATATAAAATAGTAAAGAAAATAATTAATTTTAAAATTTTTACTTTTCGTAAACTTGAATCCAATTTATAAAAGCGCTTTTAATTTGGTGTAAACTTGTTCCGTTCAAGAGTTATTCGATTAAAATCAAAAATTTACCAAATATTTCTTTTTTCAAAAAAGGTTAAATTTTCAGGGTTTTTTGAGTATCTTTTGAACAGAATTTAATAAAAATAAGATCTATATACTCATAATCACATAACTTTGGTCCTGGTCTCAACTGAATTTTCTAAGTAAAGATGAGTTTTTACCAAGCGAAACCAGTGTTTAATTGTAATTACATACAATTTTAATGGTACTTGTTTAACTAGTATTAAAATTACAAGTTGCTTTAGTAACTGTTTGCTAATATTTTATGCAGATAAATTTATTATTATTATAAAAAAGCTACAGCAAGACTAGCTTGCGGAGGCGGCCTACATGAGAGGTCGCCTATGGTAGCTCGTTGCACATAATGAGATAAAAGACTGATAGAAATAAACAATAAGAATTTTAGGGTTAAGGAGTAATTTTTACAAGAATAAAAAAAAGAAAAACTATTTAATAAAAATATCCTTTTTTTAAGAATTTTAAGAATTTAAATTTGAAAATTTAGACTAAATTAACTACTATCTTTCATATTTGATATTTTAAACTAGTTTCCTAATATTAGATATTGACAATTTTTTTCTAATATTTTTAATTAAACTAGTAAGATATTAAAATAATTTAATAAAAACATAAAGAGAGACTATATTTTTTTATTAGGTTTCTTTTAAAATATGTTCTCATTTAGAAAGTCCAACACTGAACTGGTGCTAATGAGCGAGTTGAAAAATCTTCTCTCGCTTTTGGACAGATTGTTCTGGAGCATTTGTGCCAGAACTTGATGAAAGTATTGGAAAGGAGTGCCGTATTTGATGGATATGTCTACCCAGTCCTTGACACAGTCGATTGGAGTGCTTGGATGGCCAGCGAAAAGCGCCGGGTTCTCTAGGAGACCTCGCGCACACATAACACCGCGCACATTCGCTTGTTTGGACATGCGCTCACAGTCTTCAAGCGAAAACAAATCGCCATTGGCAACTATTGGCATTTGTTTAACACTGTCCGCCACCAGTATCAACTGATCCAAGTGTATTGGCTCGTGACGTTCGTGCTTGGTCCTGGCATGCACTGTCAGATAACTGCAACCGGCCGATTCCAGTTGCCGGCACAAATCAATTGTTTTACTTAATTAATTAGATTAATTACAGAATTTAATTAAAAAAATTTATTAAATTCTGTTAATTGAAATAAATTCTTTCATTTGAAATATTTTCATTCTACACAATTAAATGTTGTGTAGATTTATAAAATTGTAGAAAAAAAAAATCATCAGGTGTTTTTTTTAATATTTACCTTAAATTTTCGTGTAAGCGTATTTTAACTGCTACGGTAAAATCTTTATCGTAGTTTAGGCGTTTCCTAGTCTCTTTGACCATTTCACATACCAGATCATTTTTGTCAATTAAGCCAGCGCCGATTCCCTCTTGAATGGCCCATCTTTGTGGACAACCACAGTTGAGCTCGACACCATCGGCACAATTGCGCACAAACTGGGCCGAAGTGGCCAGATCGTTTGGATTATTGGCCGCAAATTGGACAATCAGTGGTCGATCGGTTTCGTTTGTGGTGAATTCATTGTCTCTGGCTTTCTGTGAGCGCACAAACGAATCAGACATAATCATTGGCGTGTATGCCAAATCACAGTCATATTTTCTGATCAGTTCTCTGAATTGTAGTCTTTTATAATTTAAATTTTGGAATTTATTCCCAATTTATATTTATTGAATCAATATTACTTTGTATAGCGAACCATTGGTGCACAAAGTTTGACCATATCACTTGATTCAAAAAGTTCAAGTGGTTTTTTATATTCAAATTTTTTTGATTCACAAATTTTGGTCATTATTTTTCTATATCTTAATTTAATTTCTAATTAATTTTGTCCAATTTATTTTTAAATTGTTTTTCAAAACAATTATCTTTTAATAAAGTTTAATAAAACCAAATAATACAAGAATTTTTTATTTAATGTAAGAAAAATTTTTATTATTTAGTTTTCATTAAATTTGTGCAAAAATATTAGATCATCAGCAACCAGATTGGTTATGAGCTTTGGCTCGCCACTTTTGTTTTTTACCAAGTCGTAGTGAAGACGTCCAGTTATGTGCAAACGATCGCCTTGACGAACTCTGTCCAAAGCATATTTTTGCAATCTTGGCGAAATGAGAGTGATGCGGTGCCAGTCGGTGCGCAATTTTGGCTCACCATTTTCGTTCATCCCTTGGTATTCATTTGTGGCTATCGAGAACAAAACAACTCTATTTATTTTCTTATCTGACTCATTTTTTTCGCTGTTTCCAGCTACCTTTGGGTCGTGACCAACACGACCAATTATTTGTACCAAATTTAAGGTTCTTTCTCTGTTTATTTGATTGAATTTTTCATCAACTTGTTCAGCTTCATTGCGAACAGTTGCACTGACCGAAAAACGTCTTACTAATGAACTTTTTAATAATATACGTTTTAGACTCATTATCTAAAGAAATCTTTGGTGTTAATTATTAATATCTTATAAAGTCAAAAGCCCATTAATAATTTATTATAAAAACATCTCTAAGAAATTTAATTTTTCTTGTTCAATTGAGAAAAATTTTGTATTTATTTAAAGGTCTAGATTTTTATTGATTATACCGGTTAGTTAAAGATTTGAGGACAATTTTTATCAAAATTTTCAAAGTACATATTTACTTGTTAATAATTATTTTTAATCAATATTACACAAATAAGCAGTTTGTTCAGTACAGATATGCAATTAATTTATTTTAACTTTCATTTATGTCCGAGAGTAAATTGAATATTTGATTATATTCTATTAATTAATAATTATCTCAATTTCATACTTAATTGTCAAATAAAATTTTTTTTAATTAAAATTTAAATTCTAAACTATTGATATTTCAAATCGATTGTATAAATAATTTCTAAATTGAATTATAAATCTTTTTACGTAATATATTAAAGAATTATTTTAAAAAAAATTCCTCACTTTATTTTTTGTTCAAAAGAGAAAAAACCCAAAAATTATTTAGTATTAATTTGTTTATAAAATAAAAAATTTTAAGTAAATTTAGATAAGATAAACGTTAATATATATAATTATTAATACCTTTACTACATATATGAATTTTTGTTTGAACAAATTTTATCTTTATTTTGATTTAATAAATGTTGAAATTGAACAATAATGTCTAAGTTTTTTAACATTATTCAAACTATTGAAATTTTGCTGCTTTTTAAGCAATCTACCAACTTTGGCCCGTATTTATTGAATTTTCCTTGAATAACAGTAATCAAATTTTAATCAGAATTCTCTTTAATACAACTACATTTTAAATACATGGTAGAGGTTAAGATTATAATTTAACAATTCTTGTCATTATTTATTTGACTGAATTGATCATCCAAATGCTCCACAGATACTCTAGATGTTAATAAGCTATAATTACCTTAATAAATTGATTTTTTTGACATTATAGATAGAATTTGTTTTTTAAAAAGTCACTTATCAGCGACTAAAATTGGTTAACAATCGACTAAATATGATAGATGGTGTCCTATAAGATTTTTGACCAAATTTTTATCACAAATTTAGATATAATACAAAATGCTTTTATTTAAAATTAATTACTTTAAGCTTTAATAATTGGCAACATGTTTTTGGCAAAATATTTTTATTTCATCAGGTCAATAATTATTCAATTAAAGGATATTAAGCCTCTTATTAATTAGTCAACAACTAAAGATTACAAAGTCAATTTATTTAAAAATTATTTTTTTTATTATAAAAATAAATTCAATTGCTTAATATAATTTCAGAAATAAAATAAATTTAAATTTAAAATATTTGTTTAAAAAATATCGAAGACCAATATGCCGAAACATTAGAAAAATAAAGAAAAAACAAATTATATGAAGATAAATTTTTTTAAAATTAAAATAATTCCAATATTAAAATTCATTCGCACCTTTTTTAAAAAAATAGACTAAACAAAATGGAATCTTATCTATTATTAAATTCTCTTTTTTATTTTAAATCAAAAAAAAAAATTACAACTAATTGATAAACAATTTTGGAAAGTCAATATCACCTAGAGCAGTCGATTTAGTCTGATTTAAGTTTTCCTTACCCAAATGAGAATGAGCACTGGCATTTGTGCTCATGCTGGTCATGCTACCATTTGACTTGTTGGCATCTGCATAACCATCAAACATGGCACCGTTCTTCAACTCCTTGGAAACAATGTCCAATACTTGCTGATACTTTTCATTACTGACCAAATTTTGGTTCGTTCTGAGCAAGTTTTGTTTGAGCTCGTCGAACGGCATGTGATAAAAATCCCTGATTATTTTTTGGTTTTTCTCTTCCTGGTCTTCGCTGGAGACATTTACAGTTATGGTGGCGGGCCCAATGCTGCTGCCAGGGCCGACTGTGCTCGAGCCCACGCCCAGACCACTATTGCTCACATTGCTGGCGTTCATGTTGGATCCATTGTTGAACAACATGCGACGTATGGTGTCAAAGCTGGTGAAGTCCACCGGGTTGTTCCTGGCGCCTTGTATGGACGTAATTGTTGTCTGATTATCATCGATGAAAAATTTGATGTTCTCCTTGAGTTTGGGATCGGGCTCGAAGCCTTGGTCAATGCTTATTTGGCTAGTGCTGTCGTATGAGGTGTCGTCGTCTATCGAGTCCATGTCGATAGAGCGACGCGGTGTCTGGTTGGCTTGGGAAATGCCGCTGTAGCCGCGCAAGTGACCGCGACTAAAGCCGTCGTCGCTGGGCGTTTCGCACTCGTTCGAGTACGGATTGCGAAAGCGCAGCGCCGACTGGACTAGGGGAAGTGATTGAAGATAGGAATAGGACAGTGTGAACTCGGCATCAGTGCTGAGCAAATCTTTGCTCAGGTTAAAATTGTTCTTGACCAATATTTGCTCAACACGCTTCTTGTCGAACATCCATGGTGCTAGTTTGACGCACCAGTCTATTTCGTTGTCAGTGTGCCGGCTAAGCTTGTCCACATAGGCTCTGTACTCGGCGGCCGACTCGGCCATGTCCCTTCTCAGCTCGGACTCGATTTCATTGAACGAGCTCACTTGGGACTGTATGCCCGAGTCGCTCGCCGAGTCCAGCAGTATGTACTCCGGATAGACAAATTTGTACAGGTCCTTGCGCCGCCTCATGTCGCATATTTCGCTCACATAGTTGTACAAATCGGCCATTCGGCTCGACTTGGACACCAGGAGAAAATAGGCGCATATGAATTTGTGCACAGAGCATTGTAGGCTGAAAGTGAAGCCGGCCGAGTCCTGGTTCAGCAGTGCCAAGTCTTGTAAATAGAAGCCAAAGCGCAAAAAGTCGCCCAAAAACTCATTATCATTGTAAAAGCCGATTATAATCAGACTTAGGGTCACATAGGCCGACTCGTAGTTGTCTCTTCTATTGTTGGCAAAGAACAAGTACTCATTGAAATGGGAAAGAATGGCACGGCCGTGTTTGCGCATGAACAGGGTGTCTTCGCGCATTGACCGATTTTTTGTCTTTTCCTCAAGGCTTAGCTGGCTCAGAAAGGTCTGATTGCGGCTTAGGCTTTGTTGCGACATCTTGTGCTCCTGTTGTTTGTTTAAAGAGAGTGAACTCTCGGTCAGGCTGGTGGCAGATTTGAAATTTTTTTTGAGTACAGGTACCATGCGGTATGTGCCAGGCTTTAGTGAGTGTATCCTGTCAAGCATGTGATACTTGTCAATAAGAAGTTGGAGGATTTCATTGGCTTTTTTGCGCGATGCATAGTCATTGACCAGAATGAGCTTGAGGCTGTCTTCTAGGAATTGTTGGCTACCAAATGCGCCAAACAACTGAACCGGCTTGTATTTGGTGCATATCTCGTACAAACACTCGTAGTACTTGGCCCTTTTGCGGTTGTTGAGCAGTTCCAGCTCGTTCTTGTCTGCTTGGTTGTTGCCACTAAGCTCAAAATAGCTGAATTGTTGGGTGTTTATTTGGCGTGCAAAAAATACCAATATGTCGTTCTTGGCATAGTCAGGCATATTTTCTGTAAATTGCCGCATGGCACTAATTATCTCTTTTTGCAGCTTATTCTCGTCGTTCAAATTGTCCACTGTTTTGGTCGACAAATTGAACGACTTTTCCACACTTATGTTCATATGTTTGAGTAAATTGTTAAACAAGTCTATTATTTGACTGGTGGTGCCAACAGATTGCATGGCACTTATCTTAGTGCAAAGAATAATGGTGCGGATTATTTGGCATTTGAGGGTGGCACGCGAGTTGCGATGCGAGTCCAAGTGTTTGAGCAACTCGCGCACAACAAATGCATGCTGATGTCTCACATTGTAGATGACAATTAAAAATACACATCTGACAAACTTGGTCAAGTCCCATCCATATTGGCGATTATCGTCCAAAAAATCCAATATAGGCACAACTATTTTGCTTATGGTGGTGTAGTCAGCTTTGGTGCATATGTTTTTGAGTAGAATTTTGGCCTCATGTTCGGGCTCCATTGCTTCATTGCTTGTCCTGTTCTCATTTAAGTTGATGACCACATTTTCCTCATTGGCAAATTCTGAGCTTTTGCTGAATTCGACTCTGGCTGTCGAATCGGCATCCGTATTCAGCTTGTTCATGCTCTGTCTCAGCCTTGTGCTCATGTACAAATCACCATAAATGTATTCTGTCAGTTCTTGTTCGTCCTCATGGTAGTCATAGTCACTCTGGTCAAGCCTAGCTGTGTTTCTGTCACGAGCCACGTACCGCTCGTGAATTATAAACAGAACACCGGCTATTGTTTTGTCCATGTTGTCCCAAATGTAGCCAGCTCGTAGATTATCATCCGGCACCAGTCTATGCACCATAGTTGCCAGACATTGCAGTCCGCTTGACCTGATCTCTGCTCGCACACTCTCGTCTTTGTTGTTGTTAAAGCACAGCGAGCTGAATTGGCACACAAATTGGTCAAAGTTTAAATTGTAATTGGACAAGTTTGAGGACTCTTTTTCGCAAAATTTTTGAAAGAGACCAGCTGCCTTTTTCTGATAGCGGAGAGATTCGTTGTTTACATTGGTCAAAGTGCCATAGCTGGACGTATTGGTCATTCCACTTGGGGACAGCGGTTGCATTTGAGCGCTCAGACCGTAGCCTTGTTCGAGTAGCTTTTGTATCACTTTTAGATAAGTGGGAGCGTAGTAGTTTAAATTTTGTGGAGTGATGACCAGTAGGATTTGTTCCAAAGCTTCGATTGTATTCTCGATGTATTTTGCGTATTTGTAGCCATTGTTTAGAGCCCATTTTAAATTCTGGTACAAGTATTCGCCTATTTTGGACAGCTTTTCGGGATGAACCCTGGCGTAGTAGAGTAATTTGTCCACTTCGTTTTTGACAAGTGGTGCGTCGGTCTGGCGCGGATAAATGTTATCTACTTTTCGTTTGTATTTCGGATAAAAGCAGCAGCAAGCACAGCATGATGACATTATGTTTGGTTGGATAAATGCTATCTATTACAACCAACACTCGCTCGACAAAAAAAATTAATATCTATAATTATTTTTTTCTAAATTAATCCAAAAATAAACTTAATATAAAGCTTTTTACAACTTTAATTAATTATTTTTTTAAATTAAATTCAAGAATGTATTTATTTATTACATAAATTTATAATAAAAGAGAATTTTTTTTTATTTGTAAATGAGGACTCAAAATATCTTATCTAAAAGTAACTTTTTAGACTGTGTTTCTGGTGAGTGGAGATACTAAAATTACACCGTCGCCGCGCACAAACAGCATTGGAATGGTTCTTTTTGTCGGCTTTGGTAGAAAAAAATTAGTTTTGCCAATCTGACAATTTTAGCATATAATGAACAAATAAAAGCAAATTTGACTACAGAAGTTAAAGAAAGTTTATAATTAATTTTAATTTTTTATGATTTTTTTTACAAATCGGAAAATTAATATTTTTTTTTCTAAAATTATTTGGAAAAAATTATATTTCCTGAACTAAACAGAACATAGATATTCAATAGACCGATATATGCTTGGTATAAATTGCTTGGAAACGGAATTTCCTAATTATTAAGCTTCTTTTAAATCAGATAATAAGGAGATAAGTTATTAAAAGACAAAAGAAATTATTTTCTCCTTTTTATCAACATTTTATTTAAATTTTTTAAGATAAAGCTATTAAATCAAATCGAATTTTTAATCTGTTTATCCACCTAATCTCTTGACATCATCTGTAAGAAAAAAATTTCTACTTGATTATGTTTCAATAAAAAAAGAAATACTATTAAAACAAGTTAATATAAATATTTAAATAAAATAAATTATATCTTAACTATTACTCCTAGATTTGTGGCAAAAAATAAAAATAAAGCGTGCCAGAGTAAATAAATTGTGAAATAAAAAGGTAAAAAAAGTAGCTATAGTCTAAAAATAAGAACTAAATTTTATTTTAATCTAAAAAATAATTGAATGGAAGATAAAATTGAATATTATTTCTCTTCAGTCTATCTAAATAAACTCTCAAAAATCTAAAGAATTTAATTTTTTGATCAGATTTTGATTAAATATGTCACTTAATTTTAAATGTGTCTTTGAAGAAAATTAGATAGAAATTTCCCAGGGATTATAAACAAATTCAAATGCCCTGTCACATCAGAAACAACTTGACCCCTTTTTGCCAAGGCTGTTAGCTAAATTTCTTAAAAGTTCGTATAAAATTAAATTCTAATTCTCTAAAAGCTTTAATAGAGTTTTTTAATTAGTTTCGATCCAGCTATATAAATCAAATGTGAAAATTTGCTTTGCCTAAAATGGGTCAATTGCTGACCAAGTCTAAAATTACTTTGTAAACTTCTTCATAAGTCTCTTCATCGATCTCTACCGAGGTAACTGTTTCTTCCACTTCTCCCAGAACCATGTTCAAGTGCTGGTCATAAGACTGAACAATTTAAGCTAATAATGGTACAATAGTTTCATTTAACTTTAATATTTACATGTAATTTTCCCCTTAGCTCGCGGTCATTTCTCATTTTCACATAAATTCTCTCGTCTAGACTTAATTTTATCAAATCTAAAGGCTCTTCTATTGTTTGGGTAGATATGGGCTGCCAAGGTAAATTAAAGAGCTGCGTCTTTAAGCTATTATCAAATTACTTGCTCTTCTTCAGTCATCTCGTTTTTTTTTTATTTTTTTCAAAGCAAAAAATTGAGATAAATTAAAAGAAAAATAATTTTATACTATCTATCCAAAATATGTTTTGTGTTTTAAATGTTAAATTTTTTTTAGCAGAAAAACCTAACAAGCTAGCTAAATTGTCTTCACCAACTCTCCCACTCTCTTTTTCCAATATTTGTCATGTCTGAACATTGCTTAATTGCTACCGTGGTGACATTAGAACATTTTAGTTTCCCAGGCAAAAATACCTCATTGATTTAAATATTTAATTATAATTTGAATTATAATAAATGACAAAAAATTAGAAACGATTGTTTGTAGCATTTAAAATTATGTTTTTTTTTCTATAGCTTTTATTGATTTATGAATCCGATTTGATTAAACATGTCACATAAAAGAACATTTTTTATATGCTTCCTAATCACACAAACTTAATTACACCATTTTTAAAAATTATATATTCCGAATCATTCAGTTAAAAAAAAACAAACTTTTCTCTTTCCAAGAACTTATGGTAAAATTTAAAATTCTGAAATAAATCTGCTGGTTAGAAATTAATTTCAAATTCATTAATAAAAATTACATAACTTTTTTAATTCGATTTTTTTTTATTTAAAAAAAAATTAAAAACAGATTTTTTTCATTTAATCGCATTCATTTGGTAGGCAATATATGTTGCTTTTACATGGTCAATTCAATGCAAAAAATTCCAATCAATTCTAAAATAGACACTTATAAGTTTGATTTGAATTTTCAAAAAGCTTAATAGATAATGAGATGAAATAATTATTCGATAAAATAAAGTTAATAATAAATTAATGGAATTAAAACCAAATTAATGATATAATTACACATTTCTGTAGATTATATGCTTTAATTATTACAAGAATACCCTAGATTTTAATTAAATCACATTAGAAGAGCTCCTTAATTAATTAATGGATTAAGAGTCTAGGCAATTTAATTTTATGCATCTTTTTTTTTCTGTAAAAATTTCTAATTAAAAAAATCTATCAAAAATATTCATTTTTAAAATTTGATTCAATTTTTTTCTTGCTAATAAAGTTAACTAAAGCTGAAACAATTTAAAATTATCTAGGCCATTTTATGAATAAAATATTTAATTATTTTGATTTTTAATAAAAGACAAAATTTTTGCAAATAAACTGGAAGTAATTAGTGATGAAATTTTGTCACAAAAATTAGAGAATTTTGAAATTTTATGGGAAAAAGCTGGACTAAAATTAACTTAATTCTTCTTTTAAAAATTAAGAATTATAAAATATATTTTGAAATTTAAAAAAATTATTATTTTTTTGTCTAGAATAAAATATAACAAAATAAAATGGCATCTCATAAAGAACAAATCAATGAAATAATTAATAAAGCATTCGTAATTATTAATTTAATAGTAATCTGAAATAAGCCTGCATATACAAGTTCTTTTTAAGTCTCTTGAAACCATTGATGAGTATTCCTATTCGAATAAAAGTGTTGATATAGTTAGTCAACAATTAAAAACATGCTACAATGACTTGGTCAATTTATTTGCTTCAATAATTCAATACCATAGACAAACAGAAGTATTTAAATTAAATTAAAAACATTAAAGAAAATTTATTTGCTTATAAATCAAGGGCCAGGATAATTCTGAAACAGCGAAAGTAAAGGATTTTATTAAGGAATTGGTCAGTCAAATATTTCACCAACAGCATGCCAAAAAACAACTTTTGCTTATTAGATTGGTCAAATTATTGGTCGAGAACAAGATAATAGAGGTGAAATTTGCCAGTGAGTCTATGTTGAAAAACTTGGTTTATTCGCCAAACATTGATAAAGTAGAAAACTGCGAATTTACAGTTGGTCCGTATCTTTGGTGCAAAATATTTGATTGTATTCGTAGCTTTATAATTCAACATGATTACAAGTCATGCCGAGATATGTTCATATTGCTGCTCGATGTGGTCAAAAAGTTACCTCACGATAATTCAAGTGTCCCGTCTGAGCTGGAAAATGAGGCCATGTTTTCCACATCTGCTCGGAAAAACAAGTTGGTCGCTGATCAAAATGTACTAATTGATGACCATTCGGTCATTTATGATCCGACATGTATTTCATCGGAAACTGATGACATAAAAATAGAATCGTTATATTCAGTAATTTACTATTAAACAAAAAAATTAGAATTTATTTTTCATTTTATCTATTTAGATAATAAATTTTTTGATGGACAAAAAAAACTATTTTATGCCTAGATATTTAGCCTTAAATGAAATTAAAATTGCTATTTCATTTGGCAAAGAACCTTACCATAAAGTAAGCTTTAAATCGATTTAATTATCTTCTAAAAATATCTTTTATATTTTTTTAAAATTCAGAGATTTCATAAATTGTTTACCGATTTTATCAATTCTTTTTTGCCCACAGCAAATATGATTTCTGTTTCGGGCAGAGATAGACTTATTCCGATAGTTGGTTTTTCAAATTTGTACAATTTGTACAGCTTTTGGCGGTATAATCCGACGAACTGTAAATTTAACCTAAGTGGCCCATTACCATATTATAAGGTTATTTTCTTATAAATAAAAAAAATCAATTATCTCTTTAAAAAAACGAAATTTTTTAACTTATCTAGCATGTAACCAAACCTCACCAGGAATTTTTTTTTTACATCCTACGCCAAAATACCACTCAGTACTTGCTACTAAGTCTAATGAGCTTGAACCGTTCGATTAAAATCAGGTATCCTGTCTTTGAAACCCATTTTGTTAACGCAGTTGTCTTTACCATGGAACTTACTGAGCAAAATTCGAACAATATTTTTGGTACATTTTTGAATTTAAAATAAAATTTTTTGAACATTTTTAAAAATTAAAAATGAAGAAAATTTAAGAATTTGGAACAACTTGGTCAATAATCTTATCTATTTAACTCAAATAATACACATGCCTTCTTTTATACAACAAATAATCTCAGTGGTATTTTAAAGCAATTAAAAATAGACATTTTTTAATTCCATCTTGTTAAAGATAAAAGAAAAGAGACAAAGCTTTAGAGAAAGTCGCGATTGGCTAATGTGGTTTTTTTTGATGATAATGGTTACTAATATAAGCAAGAATTGTTTTGCGGACATTTTCCAATTATTCGATGTGCTGTACCAAGATAATGAACAACTTCTTCAGCCAGACTTGAGTTCAATTTATTCTGTTATCAGATCAGCACCTCTGGCAGTTTATATCTCAATAAGTTCCAGTTTTAACTCAATCCAAGATAGCTCTTCTGGACAACCGGCTAAAAACAAGTCCCTAATCATACCGGAATCATTGATGCAAAATTACAGTTTTCTGCAAGAATGCATCAATTATCAGCACCAAAATGAGTACGCTCTGGCAATTTGCCTCAATGCTTGTAAGTTCGATTTCATTTGGAAAAAATGTATATAATTTTGTCCTAGACTCGTATGACAATACACATTTTATGCAATTGTTGAACTCACTTTTGGATAAGATTGGCAAAAATGCCCAAATTATGTCCCAAAATCAGATGCCAATTGTGAATTCTCCGTCAGGAATTACTAGTCCAAATAGTGCAATCAACTCAATATTCACAAACCACCAACCTTTATCTGTGGAAGTTATCAGCTTTCTCAGCTTAAATGTCCGATTTACGTAATTAAAAAATTCTCACAAATTAAACAAAATTATAATTATATTTTAAATTAAATTTTTTAAATATTAGTTTGACAAATTATTTAACCGGAATTTTGAGAACACCGCAGAAATCAATTAACATTTCTGTGGCTTTAGTGGAAACATTGGCTCGTCTTGTTATCTATGATCCGGACAATTTTGTCAAATATCTTAATCGTAATAAAAATTTTAGCAATTTTTTATTGTTTAATAAGCTAGCTTTTTATCTTAGAAAATTTTTGGCAAGGTCTCATTTCAGTCAATGCAAATAATTTAGCTCAGCAACCTGGTCAAAATGTCCAGCTATCATTTTTTTACCAACAAATGAATTTGCTCATAGAATTAATAACTTTTCGCCTAAAACAACTAAGCTTTACTCATAGAGCAACATTTTTAATACTCATTAATAGCTTGTACACACATCCATCACTTGGTGCACCCCAACCACCACAGAGCCAAAAGCAAGGCCAGAACACATTACCAATACCTCAGCTAAAAGCTGATCAAATAAATTATCTCAAACATCCACTAATTTACATGAATTCCCAGTGTGCCATGCTCAAAATTCTCTCGAGCTACAGTGGTGGTGACTTTTATGAACTGCTGAACAGTCTTCATTCAAATAGCAAGCATTCACCTGCCCTGTTTGTGAATCAAGAGTCTGAAGAAATAAACAAAGCCATTGTTATTATCATTGCTCGATCTGTTCTTTTAACCTGTAAGAAAATACTTTTCTCTTAAATGATAATTTAAAAAATTTCCAAAAGCTTCTGACCTATCTCCTTTCGAGAATAAAGAAAAAGATGATATGCTGAAAAATTTGTTAAAAGACATTTATCAAAAAACTCCTATTTTTTTCCACGAACACACACTGGAATACTTTCCCAAAGTTATGCAGGACTTTTTCCTAAGAGAGCAGCAAATACGCCAGGATTTGTTCTTTACCAATTCATCCAATACTCAATACAAGAATACTTTGAAAAATAAAGTAGAAGAAGACTTAGCTCGATTTTTGGGTTAATTTTTTTTATTATCTCTTTTAAAATTTTAAAAATAAATTGGAATTTTTACAGAGTCTAAGACAGCAAACCAAGCAATGCATTTGTTCCAGCAGTCGAACCAAATCAATGCTCATACATACTTTAGCGTCTTTTTTAATATTTTACTAAATCATTTGTACAATCAAAATTTTAACAAAATTTTAATTGACTTATGCTTGTAAACTAATTTATCTTATTTATTAAAAATAAATTTAATTAATTTTTCAACTTTTTAGCTGTCTTAATTTTGATAACAGGAAATTAAGTCAATCATTGCGCACATTTTGCGACTATTTGGTAATTGAGTGTACAAACAAACCCATGGACGTGATCAATAATGTAATAGCAACAAAAAAATATAAATAAATTAATAAAAATAATTAATATTAAGTATTGTGGTATAGTGGTTCAAATGATAAAATTTAATTTGTTCTCATATGACAGATTTTTGTACATAATGGTAGTTGAATTAAAATTTTATTAAATTGGCAAAAAATTATATCTATAATTATTTTTCCAAAGACATTTAGAAGCTATGACGAGAATGATAGCTTGTTGTCATTTGAAATCTTAAACCTAGTGCTCATTAATAACATGGATTTTAATTCCAAATTTAATGACTTTTTTAATGTAAATTTAAATTTTATTCAAAGATAAGAAAAAATAATATTTTTCAAGTGCTGGAACGCGCATTCTGACGCCGACGTATGGAATCCGGTTTTCTACGGTCAATACATTCAGACCCATCCGGAAAAGCACTTTTTTGAAGCTTTAAAGGAAAAATGTAATGTACCTATCAACGAGGCTGTCATAAATACCTATTATGGAAATTTAATTCTACGCTGCTTACCAGTTCTTGATTTTTTGAACAACAGGTACATAGAGCTTAAGAGCCAGTCGAACAGCGCTGAAAATCTGCTTGACCAACTGAACCATTTGTACAAATTTCACCACAATCCAATATCTTATGTATACAATACATACATGTATTATAACAATAAATTTAAATGTGGTAATATGGGAATTGACTTGTTAAGCAGAAGTAAAAAAAAACGCTTGTTTTTCATTCTAACAGGTAGATTTTTTTTAATTATTAGAAAAATAATAAAATAAGAAAAATGTAAAATTATCTAGCTCAAAATTGTGTGCAATTTTCGCCATTGTTCAGCAATTACTTATCTCAAATAAACATTAAAGAATTGAACAATCCGGACATATCGGTCAGCATTGACTATAGCTACTATTATGGCCTAATACAACGTTTGGTTAAAAATATCCTTTTTAAATAGATAAAAAAAGATTAAATTTTTGTTTATTTTTGCTGTGTTGTAATTATTATCTTTAACTTTGTTGCACGAATTTTAGACCAAGGGCTAAATCAAAATTTTTTGTCATTAAATAGTGAATTTCAAAATCCATCATGTCACATGCTTTATGAGACACTGTGCGAGCTGATATCACTTGAGCTGTTTACCACAGATCCTGCTTCATTTACCCAAAATATATCCAAAAACATATTAACCATGTTTTTTATAGGGTATTTGAAAATTTAAGTTTTTTTTCGATTTTTAAAATTATTTTTATTTTTTAAAGAAAATTCAATGATCCACAATATTTAATAGATGATAAAGAGTTTGACTATTGGTCTAATGCAGCCGGTATTATCATTTCAAGCTTACCTGTAAACAATAAAGCAATTTTCTAGCCTTTTTATAACTTAATACTTTTAGGATACATATTGGTATTCCATATATGATATCATATCGGACACGATGAAAAATGACCAGATGTTGAACCAGTACGGGCCCATGGACGATAGGACAATCTTTTTCGATCAGCTTGATACCTTTTTGGCAACTGAAAAGAACTGCTTCAGCCGATTAACCCTGGTGACCGCATTGTTCCATTCAATATTGTGCCACTCAAATGCCAACCAATTCCAATATTTCTTTAAGTATTTATATGCCCAATTTATAAATTTTATGACCAAATTTTTTACTTAAAAACAATCAAGATTTTTAAAAGAACATAAACAAGAGTTGGTCTACACAGAATATCAATTTTTGTTCATTTGTAAACTAGTTGGGCCATTTTTGTCCAAAATCCACATTGAAAATACAAACTTATTAATTGAGGTAGAGTTTTATTGATTCCTAAAGAAAATTTCTAATTTGGAAAAATTAATTAACTAAGTTTGCGAATGAGCTGTACGACATGATTTATCTGGTGGATAAGTCTAGTGAACAATTGTTCAATATGGAAACGATTTGTAATTTTTTTTACCACCTAAAATACAGACATATTGGCGAGTCGATTAAAGAAAAAATACACCAAGTGATGCCAAATTTTAGACCAGAGCTTAAAACTCTATTCAAGTACGTAACAAGTGAATTAAACCAGCAAACCCAGAAGTCTTAAAATATTTAGATAAACTTTTAATCGGTTTATTTTACACTTAAAATTAAATATTTTCAGTTTTAATTATTCATGGTTAAACAATAAATAAATTTTTTTAATTAATTATCTTTGACTATTCAAAATTAAATTTCTAATGAAAAATTTTAATTTTTAAGTCACAGATAATTACTAAAATAAAATATTTATTTTTTCTCTTTATTGTCACAAATCCAAGTACCACTCGAATCACATAGCTGAATCGAAAAATAAAATTTAATTTAATTTTTTAAAATGGTTTTATTCTAAATTTTAATTTTGAAATTAAAAGAAAAAAAAACACTCATAATTTTTGATTAATGAATTATCTAGTTGAGGCAAACGGCTCTAATTCAAGTGAAGTTAGTTGAATCTCATCATGATGATTATTATATTGAAACAAGAAGAGACTAACTACTTCACCTAAATTAAATCCGTATTTAAAGACTTATGACCATTGTCCAAAATGACGATGACTATCTAAAAGAAAACTAATGCCAAAAGAGTTAGATCTGACATTCAGATTCACAGAACTTAAATTTTCCCATTGTCATCTCTAGCCTTTTAGCTCAGTTATACTCTTTTTTTTTGTAAAATAGTAAAATAGTGAGCTTTGGCTAAAAAATTCTAGCTGTATTTATAACTTTTTTTCTTAATACTAATTTCTATTATCTATTAAAACTGCCTTTTGAGTATGTTAATCATGCTAGAGCTATCATATGACAATTTAAGTTCTAGTGTTTATATCTATAATAAAACAAGTAAAGAAGCCGATTGAGTTATCTTTATAGATAATATAATTTTATTTTAAGGCCGAGACAATTTAAAAATAAAAAACAACAGATTAAAGAAAACAACTCGTTTGACTTTATTGATACCTTTACTGCTCTAAGTGATTAAAATTCTAAATTATCGTCATTTTCAACACGAAATTAAGTCTTTATCTCTTTAAGTAATTTTTTTTGTTCATTATTAAAGTAAATATTTAAAAAAGATAATTTTTATCTCTTTTTAAAAATTAAATACTTAAACTAGTTGTCAAAGGATCGTCCATATTGTGCAAGACTTATAAAATTAATAGTCGATTTTTGCCTTTTTGCCCCATTGGTCAACCGTTTACCTGACATAAATTTCCAAGCAATTTGTGAAATTATTTTTCTAAATTAATATTTTCTTAAGTTTTTTAGTTGAGTTTTATTTATATTCATTCTTTAAAGAGTATATTAAAACAAAAACATAATTTAGATAATATTTATAATACTCTGGTTTATTACTGATGCGAAAAAGGCCTCTTGGCTTCTAAGTCCAGTTGATTTTTTATAGACCATTAAAATTTATTTCAAAGCTAGAAAAATTTAATATAATTTAGATAAAAAAAAAGCTTTATTATAAAATATAATTTAAATTTATTTGCCAAATAAGAACACCTTGTTTGAGCAAAAAATTATTATCATAGTTAAAAAACGATTAAAATTCAAAAGTTTTACAATAGAACCTCTCTCATGTTGTAAAAACGTTATTTAATAGCGAAATCTAATCAAGCTAAATTTGCTTATAAAATTATCTTAAACTTAAAATTAAAAATGTTATCAGTTATTATGAGTAAATTAAATATTCCTCTTAAAATCCTATTTAAATTGTTCTCTCACTATTTTATCTTGTTACATATTGAACATAATTAAATTAAACAAATTTTAATTTTATTAAATTGATTTTAGAAAATAATTTTAAAAAAAAATGAGATTTTATTTCATTTAAAACATAAAAAATAATTTTTAAATTAAAAAACTAAAAATTAAATTACATCCCGTATTGATGCAATAGCAGGCTTGCTCATAACTTGACTAATTAGGGCTTTTCTTTCGTCTACGTGTTTCATCTGATCAATAGGTGTCCACGAGTTATCATATTCTAGTCTATAGGCACCTAAAAATGTGTGCGGACAGCTGGAGCCCCAGTCACTTGGCGACATGATTGTCATGTACTTTTGACCGGATTCTCTTTCGTAATAGTAATAAACAGTTCCAGGTCGCTTCAGGACATTGCATGCCGCTTGGTGCAGTTCTTTTTCCATCTTGGCCTTTTCCAATATGCCTCTGGCTTGGTTCTGCAAGAACTGGATCTGCTCAATGATTATGTTCAATTTATTAGTTACATTTGATTGTATACTTTTATCAGCCTTGAAAACTATAAGTTTTTTTGGTAAAAAGAGGGCTTTAGAAGCTTACATTTTGAATTTGTTCTGCTAGAGCCATCAAGTCGGCGGTATAGTTCGGCTGTACCACTGAATTTTCCACAAGATTGGCTTAATATTCAAATTAGAATGTTGGCTTAATTTATTTTTTGTGCTTACCTTGGTCCTTCTCAAAGGTACCGCTAACTACTATTTGATTTTGCATTTTTTTTTAATTTTTTTTTCAATCCAATTCGGATCCTAAATAGGAAAAAGTCTAGTTATTATGTAAGAAATATATATTTTAGTTTATGTATGCCGACACACTTATTCTTTAAATTATGGAATGCAATTATGGCAAAAAATTGGCGTGCTTAAGTTTCTTAAAAAAATCTCAAGACAAATAATTCAAAGCTTGCATTTTAAACCAGACAGATTGAAGAGTTGGTTGTTGTTTTTTATCCTAGTATATACCAAGTGAATTATTTTACACTAAAACATATTTACTATAGAGATAAAAAATTATTCAATCAGCAAAAAGTATGATCAATAATTGAGTCATATATAGATGCATTATTTTTTCTCAATAGTAACTGTCTTTTTGGGCTGCTGCAGCAATGTGTTCTTTTTGGAACTTCTTACCAAGTAATGTGACCATTTTCACAAGCTTTTTTTAAATATTTTTCTCAAGTGCCCACCCTGGCAGCGGTAATCTGATCACATTGGCACAATTTTTGTTCATATCGATCAAAGGATTCATATTTGAGCATCGATTTGGTACCAAAAAGTCCGTCATACCAATCAGGTAAACAAAAAAGATAATTCTAACAAATTTAAATTAAATTAACAAGAAAGTACATGAGTTTGGTGGTGATGTTTTTTGTGGTTAGTGTGGTCAATAATTATGCCCTTAATTTCAACATATCAATGCCACTTCATATGATTTTTAGATCAGTAAAATAATTTTAATCCAAAATTAATAATTATTTATTTGTCAAAAAATAGGGTTCATTGATAGCCAATATGTTTTTAGGAATACTGATTCTTAATAAAAAATACTGCCTAAGAGAGTATCTATCAATTTTGTTTATCACAATTGGAATTGTCCTATGCACATTGGCCTCATCAACTGAAATAAAGTCAGTAAACAAAGTATCAAATGAGTTTATTGATTTTGTCTGGTGGGTTGTTGGTAAAAAATTTAAATTATCAAATTAATGATCAATAATTAACTCAATTTATCGAAAAGGAATCTTGATGCTGACATTCGCGCTCTTGCTTTCAGCAGGCATGGGAATCATTCAGGAAAAATTGTATAAACATCATGGCAAACATCCATCCGAAGCTCTTTATTATAATGTAATAAAAACTTAATAAATTTTATAAATTTAAATTGAAATTAAATAAATTTATCCAAAGCACGTACTGACACTGCCAGCTTTTATTCTACTTGGCAATGATTTATCAAACCAAGTGACCATTTTTAATAAATCAGAACCATATGATCTAGTCATGTTTAGTATTCCGATCATGTGGTTGTATCTAATTGGTAATACTTTGACACAATATGTTTGCATTAGTTCAGTTTTTGTGCTAACCACTGAATGCGCATCGTTGACGGTGACGCTCGTTTTGACACTTAGAAAATTTGTCAGTCTAATAATATCCATTATCTATTTTAAAAATCCGTTTACCATTTGGCATTGGATTGGTACACTGCTAGTATTTTCAGGAACTTTGATGTTTACCAATTTTATAAAAATAGTCCAAGACAAATTTAAAGCTAAAGACAGCAAAAAATCTCTTTAAAAAAATAATAATTCTAATTTTAGCTAATTTAATTTTTTTTAATTGCGAATAAATTTTTTGAAAATTTGACTTTTTGTTTCCAATCATAAGCAATTTGGGATTCATATCCCTAATTTAATTATTTACGTAATTAGAAAATTAATCAAAATTTTAAGAGGCAAGATGTTTAATCTGCTTAGAATATCGAGAGCTTCTATCCTCTCTTCAAAGTTTTTATTGGAAGTATGCTAATTAAATTTTAAACTATAAGTTATGATATTGAATAATTTGTAGAGCTCTACGCGTAGCCTAGTTTCCTTTAAGGATCTATTTGGCTCAAAAGAAAACTCAGATGTTTCTGTAACTAATAATCAAAATGAAAATTTTATCTCTACAGATTTTGAAGCCATTAAAAACACTGAGTAAATTAAATTTATAGAAGATAATTCTTTAATTTTTATTTTCCATTAAAGAACAACGAGATTAGTAAGAGTCAAAGCTTACAAACCACCAGAGAATGTAGAGGAACTGATAAAAAATGTTTGTAAAGAATTGCTTGGTGAAGCTTTCAATGATCAAGACTATCTAAACTTATCTCTATCAGATCCTGGGCTAAAATTTAGTTTGTTGACCAAATGCATTTCTACTTTTGGACACAATATATCCAACACAAGTTTAAATGATTTAAAAAATGTCCAAGATTTGGTCAAATATTACATGACTGAAGTAAAAGACACAAGTCCTCTTGAGGATATTTACCATCAACACGATTTGCCAAAAAATCTCCACATCAATTTAGAATACAATCGCTTCGATCCTGAAACAGACAAATTCTTCAATGGAAAAGACGCTTTTCCTGAACGAAATACAGTCGCAACTAGTTTATGGTACTCAAAAAAATATAAATCTATCACCAAAAAAAAGCCTTATTTTACCAAATAAAACCTAATTAAAAAAGATTTTTATTTTAAATATTTGTTCAATGTAGACTAATAAAATTTAAATAAAATCATGTTTTTTTGTGCGAGTTAAACCGTATGTTTTAGAATAGATTGGAAAATTATAACATTGTTAGATAATGGGTTCAAGATACCAACACACAAAGAAACAAAAAAGCCATCATTACAGAAATAATAGACAAAGAAATACGCCAAGTGACCAAACTGAAACCAGACCAAGCACTTCTGCTGAAAGCACTGAAATTCCGGGCTTCTACTATGATCCAGTGAAAAAAAAATACTTCAAAATTCAAGAAAATGCTTTTGGCATTCAAAATGTCCCAACTGAAGAAATAATTAAAAAAAAGGTTGATGAACAAAAATTGGAAAACGAATGCAAAAAACAACTGACCAAAAGCAGTAATTTAATTGATTTTATGCTTAAAAAAGAGCTTTATGGCTCAGATAATGCGTTAAGACTTGACTTTACAGACAATTTGATCAAAAAATCGAATCTTAAAGAATTGTGTTCATTGGAAACGAATTTGACCATAAAAAAAATTGAAGTTTTGTGTTCCAGTATGTTTCCTGGCAGAAAAAATTTTATCTATATTTTGATTAATTTTGTTGGAGTTCCATTTACTTATAAAATATATGAATTGTGTACAGACTTTTTTGGAAATAATCAAAAATTACCTATTAATCAGCCATTAAAGGAATTGTATTTTATTGAACAAAGCGATAGAGGGCTAATTACAGGTCCGGTTGATAATGGACAATCTAATTTACCAGCTTTCATGACAAGTAATAACCATATTGTATCTACGTTACAGTCAACTGACCACACTGATAGCAGGCCTTTTAAATTAAAAATTTCTCAATTTGATTCTTATGACTCGAGTTCAGATTTTTTGGTTCTCAATCCAAAGTATTCCAAAAGCTATAGATTTCCATTATGGTGCAGTGATGTTAACAAAGAAATGACAAGATGTGCAGCTGGACTTCATCAAAGCGCTGAAGTTAACAATCTTCAAGACAATCAATTTTTCAAGCTTAATACTTATCGAAGTGATGTATTTTGCATTAAATTTAAACCAGAATCAGAACAAGTGTTTACAGGTATTAAGATTTTTTTTGCCAACAAAAAAACTATCAACTTTTTTTAAGGTTGTAAAAGCAAGTTTTTATTTGGCTATGATTTGAGGTCCAAAGTTTGTAATCCAATATGTGAAATGAGGCATGAATCATGTATAAATGACTTGATTTTCTGTCCAAAAAATTCCAACTATCTATTTGTAAATGATTATTCTGGAGAAGTGATAAATATTTTTTAATATTTTTTAAATAATCTATTGAATTAAATAAATGATCTCATTTGAAAGATAAATTTATGGGATGTAAGATTTTGTAAGCGTAGTGTAGTCAAGTTTTTGAGCAGCCAGCAATCTAATTCAAGGTGTTCAATAAAGCTAGATAATTCAGGGGATTATTTGTACTCAAGTAAATATTAGATAATTAAATTCAAAAGTAAATAAAAACTTAATTATTGATAATTTTTTAAGTGACTAAAGATGGCCATATAAGAATCTTTAATACGATAAAGAATAGCTTAATCAAGACAATTGTTTCTCCTGAAATAAAAGAGCCGAATCAAATATATTCAGAAATACCAAGTATCCATATTTTTGATGATTTGTCTTTATTATATGGTTTAAAAAATAAATTAATGTATTGTTCAATTTTGAAAAATTAATTATCTTAAATTTTTAATAAATTTTTAATTAACAGATATAAAATCTCCTATTTAATTCCGAAAAAATTCAGTAATAAAACAATAAATAAGTGTAATAGCATGGCGCTATCAAATAAAAATAGAAAAAAAAATTTATTTAAATTCCAAAATATCTTTCTTCCTAAGAATAAAAACATGATTCGAGATATGAGAGAGATCGATAGAGTGAGATCCATGTCCGGGACACAGCAAATGTTACATAAGTTCTCAGGCAGAAGTATTACAACCAAAATATATATAGAAATAATCAAATATTATGGTCAAAAGTATAAATTTCGAAAGTATAAATGATAAGAACAAGTTGGGAGTTGATGGATGCCAAGTTCAATCATACCATAATGCTAAGGCAATAATTGATAAAAATTTAAAAATTATCTATTTATTTATCCACTTTACTAAATTTTTTCATCTATCAAAATGTGATGATTTAATTTTTGTCTAATACTTGATGGATAATTTATGTCCAAGTACATGGTCATTCTATTCTGCTTGATTCTATGTGAGTTTTATTTTTTCAGCTCTTTTTCAAGTTTATTTCTCTCGGTTGAAGTGCCCAAAATGATTCTACTCTAAGTATTCCATTCTTTACCAATAAATTCTGTCACTTTCATTTAGTCTCCAAAATTCCATCAGTACAAAATTAAAACAACCATAAAAATGTATTTTGGTCATCATGCTTAATTTTTATGTCCAATAATTCATATCCATCATATATTGTTTTTTTTTTTCCAAATTACAATATTAAATAATTATTAAAAAAAATTTTCGAATCTAAATTTATTTTATAATTTTATTAACAAATACTATATAACAGATAATCATTTTTAATTATAGTTGAATAATTTCTAATCAGAATTGTCCTCAGTTTCATGTTGAGTTTCATCTTCGGCAGTGTGCTGTTCAGCCGTCTCGTCGCCTGTGTCTTGACTCTCCTCGTTTTGTTCCACAGCTTCTACAAATTCTCATTTTAACCTCCAATATTTTCATTTAACTTCTTCCAAAATTACCTTGATCTTCTTCCTCTTCGCTCTCTTCTTCACCACTCACGTTCTCTAGTTCCCTAAGTCTTGTACGCTTTTAATCAAAACTTTAGAATTAAATTAACCATGTCTTTTTGAATGGCAAATACTTGGTTTCTCTCCTCCTGTCTTGTAAATGGCCTGTACTTAACATTCAATTTAGTGTTTCCAACTTTACCTAATTTGGTACGTCTTTTGCTCAATCGGACCCTAATTTTGGTCAATATTTATTTCATTAAATTGGAAGTTAATAATCAATAAACCTTGTTTCCAATTCATTGTAAAAGACACCTGTATCTTTGATGATAAAATAATAATTCTCTTCGTAGCCATACGAAGACTTGGACTTTATATTCCAAGTATACTCTCTGGACAGCTTGAACTCATACTCATCATCTGCATCATACTCGGTCTCATTTTCATCATCCCGATGCCTTTTATGGACAGTGTCTTGTGTTGGCAAAAAATATGCAACAAACTGTTCGCCATTCTTATCCACCAAACCCTTGATCAAAGCCTGGGACATTTCTACTTGTTGTGTTCGCTCCGATTCCGACTTGGTTGTCGGATCGTCATCAAAAAGCACTTGGGCACTTGAATGACGCCACAACTTTTAAAAAAAATCACTATCTTTTCCTTAAATTAATTGGCATTTTACATCGAAATCAGGAAATATTTGAAGTTCTTGTTGGGCAAATACTCCCGGCTTGCTGTAATGTTTGGTGACTTGTTTTTTAATTGCCTCAAAGCCTTGCTCAATTGCAGCAATTTGACTCCCTCTGTCTTTGTAATAATCAGTATCCTTGAGTTTTTTTTTTACAGAGTAACCAACTCTTGGAAAAAATTTTATTAAAAAAAATAAAAGTTAAATTCAGAGCTGAATACTTAGATTCAGCCGAGTCATATTGTTTGGGTTGAAATCTGGTATTCTCGGCAGAAATGTACTCATTTCTTCTCATCCAAGATACAGTCTTGTTGTGCTGTTCGGCCCTCTTGAGGTCAGCCGCTGAAACATTGTCCTCTTCGAGTAGTTTCTCATCATTTGGATGCAATTGGGCATTTTGGTCCAATTTGTTATAGTCCTGGTTGATTAAATCGATGCGTATGCCCAAGTCTTGCTCGTTTAGAATGTCCCATTTGAAGTTTTTCTCCAATGTGGTCGATTTGTATTCAATGTACCGACTGGAGTCAAATGGATAGATTATGGATTTGGGCTCGAATGGAATGTCTGGAAGCTTGTTTTGGTATTTTATTCGGCAAATTAGGTCAGATGTGCCGGATTTGTGACCGCCCGAAGACGAGCTTGATTGACTGTTTCGAATCATTTCTGATTTTAAAAATAATGGTTTTCTGAATAAGTCTCTTTTATCATTTTGTTAATTGCATTATAAACTTATACTTTGGTTCAGATTTTAATTTAAATCTGATTTTTAGTTAAGCTAGATTACATAATGAAAATTCCATGCAAAACCCTTATAAAACAATAAAGTTAATACAAAAATAAATAAATTAATTATAAAATTAATAACTATTTTTAATTATTATTAATTATAGAGTATTTATTCTATAGTTTATTTAGAAATTTATTTTTTAAATTATCTAAATATTAGAGTACTCTACAATTTGATATATCACAATCGGGTAATCCAAAAGTTTTGCCAACCATTACTACCTTTTTTTAAGCCTTTATGATTAATGTCTTCTAACTTTGAGTAAATTGTGCTCTTAAAATACTTAATTTGAAAACTTTCCGACTCTTCACGTGGTCTCTAAATAGCATTACCAAAAAATCTTTAATTTGGCAAAAAATGGATAATCAATTTAATTTAAATATGATGTAATTTTCAACTTATAATTTTATCTAATGACCAAAGCCTTGTTTGGAGCCAATATTTACATTCATTTTATTTTTTTTTATCAATATTATTTATAATTTCATTTAAAATTACAATTTTAAAAATATATAATGCAAAACTATCAATTTCAATTTAATAATTAAGTAATAAAATTTATCTAATTTTTAATGAATTATCATCAAATTTTTAAAATTTTATTAATTTAAATTTGAATTTAGTTGTCTTTTTAGTTTAATTAAGCGCCAAACAAAAAAAACTATTTTTATTAGCTGAGTTAAAGTGATAAGTGCTCAAAAAAACTTGGAAACAAAAAAGATAAAATTAAGCTTGTAGTAAAATATCAACCTAATGGTAGCATGGTAACCATGATTTAAATTTGGAGAAAATTATTATTTATTTTGGACATTTTAAGCCATAAAAAAATTTAAATGAATGACGATAACAATTTTTTTGATAAGCTTTTCAACAATAATAAGTTATTGTCAAGAGAGTAAATTAAAATTTTAAAACGCTAAATTTTTTTATTTCTAAGGTGTTTAACCTCAAATGTTTTAATTGATTTAAATGATGTTCTCAATGAGCTTAGGCCATTGTCTGGTGGCATGCAAAATAAACCTAAACTCAATAAAAAACTTTTTTTTTTACTTAAAATTAGAAAAAACAAACAATTTATTAAAACAAATAAAAATCTCCATTCCAAGTCACACAATTGGGTACTTATTGACTTTAAAATGAGCCAAGCAAACACTAAATTGGTGGATGAATACCCAGTGTACAAGAATGGTGAGCTTTTTATCCATTTAATCACGAAACATTGCGTAATTTATTCGCTAAAGAACAAAAAGAGACTACAGAAAAGAAATCCAAGTGTAAAAGCAGTGGTAGCGAGCAGCCCCCCAGAGGCGTTGTATCTGTGGTAAAAATAATTACAACCAACACACTAGAAGAGCCTCGATACAAGCGGAAAAATAAACTTCTGAACACAAAATTATTAAACAACAAATCCATAGTAATTGATCCATTTCATGTTACCTAACTTTTTAATTCTATATAAAATCTTAAAATTTTGTACTCAATTGAAATTTAAAAATGAGCTTTAGTTTTAACCGTAGCTATACTAAATCATGCTATGTATTACCAATTAAGTTAGAAAATGACCAAGAATGTGACGATTATGCGAAGCCCGAGCTTCGCATTGTCCGAGCTTGTGCAGTCCGTGGACATCTGTTTCCAATGCTTTTATTTTATAAATTTTTATTTAGGATTCATGTGATACCGAGCTGGTAAAATGTGAAAAGGAGAACTTTCAGCTCAAAAATGAGAATACTTATTTGAAAAATTTGATTGCCAAGCTGAGAGAAAGCGTGAAAAATTTGGAAGAGTCTAAAAAAGAACAAGACTCCAGCGAGAACAAGTGCTTCCAATTGAACAAAAAAATCTATGCCCTTCAGGTAATGTTGAATAATTTGGCTACTATTTGGCTTTTTGATTACTAAAGTGTTCAATTAAGGTCATTAGTCTAATTGTATGTGTTTTTTATTAAGAGTTTATTTTTTCTCTAATGGTCAAGAATAGAAATATTAACTATTTTTGATCTCAATTTTATAAAAGTTTATTTCGAATGTAGATTTAAAAGTTAAATATTCTTAAAATAAAATTCAATTATTTGAATAGTTGAATAAATTATTTTTAATTGAGAATTAAATTTATATTTGTGTCTAAAAATAAATTATTTAGTTCGATGAAAAAAATCAAGAATTTCATTAAATATAGAATATTAATTGTATCATGATTTTTAATTAACCAAAATATTTGTTTCCCCAATTAATTTATTGTAAAAAGCTTGATAATGTTCTCTTTTGAATTTATCTTTTATCATAATGAGAAAACATACATTAAAACAAAAAATTAAAAATTTGATAGTTGAGTTTTAAAAGAGTACAAAAATAAATTATTAATCCCCAATTTACAATTTAATTAAAGATTCGCTTTTTAGCTGCTTTTTAAACACCTAAATTAATTCCAATTAACTTAAGATTTCAAATAAAATCTTGAAATTGAAATTAGCTTTCTGTCGTATATTTTCACAAATGATAAAATTTTAAGTTAATATAAATAGCTAAATAATCTTTAAAATAAATAAATATTCAATTCCGAGACAAGTTAATGTCCACTCACAAGTCTTAAAATAGATAATGTACCAATATAAATGAAATCTAAATTGATGGAACTTTTAATAGTTAATTAAATAATTAGTTAGTAATTTAATTTCGACATCCTAAAGAATGTCTGAGAACCATCTCTGCTTTATATCAGTGTGATTCTATAAAAGCCATTTAGGCTGAATTCATCTCAAGTCACCTTAAGTTTTTTTTTGACTAGGGTACTAAGCAGGACCTTGTTCCAATGGTGCGTGGCTGGTTAGTTCTATTCCTTTTTTAAATATTTCAATCAAGTCTCCTATCACTTAATTTTAATTGTGTCATTTTAACCACCTCATATTCCATAACTTTCAAAGTCAGTAAAGTCCTGTACTGGAACAATTTACTCAAAAATTTGGTAACAAAAGGAATAGACTGCTACAGCTCCACATTGCTTAATACTTTATATTTTTGACCATAAGTTTTTCTCTATTGATAAACATTTCAACTATCTTGTTTGCTATTTTAACTCATATTATTTAATTTTTAGAAAAATTGAATGAGCCATAACTCGTCCAGCCTAACAATTAATAATAATATCAAACTAAAATCAAAAACTAATAAGTTATAATAGTTCACACATATTAATTATATTACTTTTTGTGCTAACGCCAATGGGAAAATTTGTTCTAGATTGGATAAGTTCGATATGATATTATAGTTTTCTTAAGTATGAGAATAAGATTTTTCCAGCCTCTATTATTTTCTAAGTATCGAAAAATAAAAAATTTAATTGAAGTCAAATCCAAATGAATGATTTTTCTTAATTTTTAGCCTATTTTCATTTAAATCAACAAATATTAAGATTTAATTTTTTTTTGATAAAAAATAATGTTAAAATAAAATGAAATAAAACTTTAATTGTTTAAACTAATTTAGGAAGAATTGATCAGAATCAAAATTATGCTTGACCAGTGTCAACAAATGAGAAAAAGTGATATGGAACGTAATCAAATATTACAAAATAGGCTCGATTTGCTAGAAGTATTTTGAATGAAGACCCTAAAGTTATATTTTAATAAATATATTATTTTGTTTAATTAGAAAATATCGAATTCAGAGCCAAACTCGGCGTTAAATAATCAGTTTGAATTAGTGAATCAAATAACCAAACTTCAAGTAGTCTTAAAATAAAACAAAACTTTATTTATTAAGTTTATTTTTATTTAACTTTTTTTTTTTTAAATTTCCAAGGCATCGGAAAGCATTTTAAAACAAAGTCTTGAGAACCAAAAACTAAAAACCAATGAACTAAATGACCAAATATTTAATTTAAAAAGAACACTACATCATTCAGCCAACTCGTTTGAAAATACACTTGAAAATACGTCCAATGTAGGCCTTTGCTTTTGTTTTAGATCAAAAAAATAATATTTTTATAACCTTTGTTGACTTTTTATTCCAAAAGAATGATAAACTTTACAATGAAATATTAGAACATTTAAAATCGCAGGGTCTTGACCAAGAGACAAGCAATTACCGCGATATTATTACTCATTTATACAAGCAAAAGATGAACGCTTTAAGGCAGCTAAACGATTTTACTTTCTACATACAGGAAATTAATCCAGACATTGGTCAAGATCCTCTGGATGCCATGAAAGTTGGTTCTTTGAAATTTAAGATATTTATTTTTGCTAATTTTGTCAATTTTTAAGCAATTGTTTACCGAAATGAAGTCCTACCAGCACGAAATTCAGCAATTGAAGCAAAAAATTGAGCTAAACAAATTAGAGATGAGGCTACAACAGGATGAGTACAGGCGTCAAATTTCCACTCTAAATGACGAATTGAACAAAACGCCTGAGAACAAGGCTAGCCTGATGGTCAGAGATAAGATCGAAGACTCGGCAATCGAAGAGGACGCTCTCAGTCAAAATATTCCAATATATACCAGCACTGCTGAATTTGTTACCAGTCGAACCATCACAATACCAACACATGAAAACTCATCTTTTTATGCCATAGATACTGACAATGTTGACAATGTGACAGTGAAACAGCCAAATTTTGAAATTAAAAAAGCGGAAAGTGTGGACAAAGAAACAGAAATTGATGGTGAATTGGCAAAAAATTTAAGAAAGGACAAAGAATATAGGCTTAAATGTGAAAACCTTACCGAAAATTTGGACAAACTCAAAGCTGAAAAGGCTTCCACTGAACAGAAGTTGATATCTCTGTTTTCAGAGCTGAAGCAACTTCAAAATGAAAACTATAATCTAGCTAATAAACATGAGACTCAAATTCAACTCTTAAATGAACAAATTAATAATTATCAGGTAGGATAATTGTTAATTTTTAATCTAAAAGATAGAATTTTTTTTCTCTCAAGGAAGAAATAGTTAGATTTAAAAACGAAAATAACCAACTTAGATTTCAACAGACCAAAAACAACAACGAGCTTACTCAGCTAATGTAAGTCTATTTAAATAAATTAGAAAGAAAATAATTTAGTTATTTTACAACAAATTTAATAATTATTTACTATTTTTTATTTTTTTATTTTTATTTTTATTTATTATTTCAATTGACGCCTCGTAGGCGATGTTATAAAATAAAAAGAGAGAAAGAGCAAGTGAAAAAAAAAAGAAAATAAAAATGATAAAAATATACTAGTTAAAAAAGTCAAGTTAAATAAGTTTAGTTTCTAAATTTTTTAAATTATATTTCTAGTTTTTAAAGGAAATGATTTGAATAAATTCTTTAATCCTCAGAAAGTTAAACTTTTTTGGTTTCAATGCAAATGTTAAGTTAGTTTTGTCGTCTAAGCAATTAAGGATATCTAGGCTTGGACCAAGATAATTTTTTTTAATTTTTAATAAAATTTAAATTTTGCTCAATAAATTTCATTAAATTTCACAATCTAAATTTTAAATTAAATATTAAAAAAATCTATTCAAATATATAAACAATAGATAAATTAAAATAATCTAAATTTTTTATTAAATTAATTTTTTAAAAAGAGAAAATTATGAGGACAAGATAAGCCAATCTAATTCGCAGGTAAACAAAATTAAAAATGAAATGGAAGTGCTCCGAATCGAGAATGATAAGCTTCAACAACGATGTGAAGAATTAAGTGAGACAATAAACAAAAATTTGAATGAATCCATTAAAAGAAGGTACCAAAAAATAAAAAATAATAATCAACTTTCTAATTTTAAAATTAATAAAGCGCTGAATACAATTCCGAAGTATCAAATTATACCCTTGAATTGTCAAAAATTAAGCTAGAAAATGAAAATTATAAGAACGAGAATGAAAAGTTAATCAATGAAATGTATAACCAAAAGCAGGAACACGCTAAGTCAACTGAAGAGCTAAAACGAAAGATAATAATTTATGAGAATGATATATCCTTAATGAACAAAGACATTAGAAAGCTTGAAATTGATCTTAACAGTTCTCGTTTGGACTACAGAGTCAAATGTGACGAGATAGAACGCCTACAGCACTCATTAGTTGAATTAGATGATCTAAAAGATAAATACTCAGAAACTGAGCACAAGTTGAGCAATCAAATAAAAACAAGTCAAAATGTTCAAGACAAATTACATCAATTACAAAATGAGCTCATTTCCAAGGGATTTGCTAATGATGCCAACCTAATTACCAGCTCAGCTGATGCCAATTATGAAAATATAATTGATAATTTAAAGTATATAATCAATGAACATCTAAACCTAAGAAATTTGAGCACCCAAAGCGAAATTGATGAACTAAGGCTTAAGGTAATATGTCAAAAAATTTTATTATTTTTTTATCTAAAGTTATAATAGAATAATATAATTTCAAATTTTTTTTCTTTGTTCCTGTCAATTTTTGACCAAAAAATGGTCGTGGAACAACTAGATCCTTTTAACTTAATTTAGTTCTATTGCTAAGTGGTTTAAGTTAAAATGGGAAAAAATTAATCAATTAATTTGGTTATCTATTTTGATTTTATTTAAATATTATTGAAAAAAAATATGTTTTAGATTCACGATTTGCATATGAAATTAAACCATGAAAAATTGCAAAATGAATCGTTGGAAATGAAGTTCAAATTGGTCGATCAGGACAACCAGAATTTGCGAAAAACACTCCTTTACAATAGTAGAAAAAATTTGAGTTCTGATAAGTGAGCAAACGTTTCCAATAAATTAAAATCTGTGTATTTAATTAAATTTTATCTCTAGATCTAACAAGAATCATATGGAACAAGTAAATGAATTGATTGAAAAAGCTCAGAAAAACGCATTGTCTGTATTGGCATCACATTCTTACAAGAATTCCAATGAACTAAATGTAACCAATTAAGCCAGTGTTAGAAAAAATTTTTTTTTACTAACTTTATGTATATTTTAATTATAAAGCTTTAATAATTACATAAATAAAAGTCAATTAAATATTTTATTAATTTTTTAATTTTAAATTTAATCAAAAAGATGTTTAGAAAAATTTTAATAATTGTCTTATTATGCAGTCACTTGGAGCAAACAAAAGCAAGTTTATACGGTTTTTCTTTTGGCAGCTGTGCACAAGTTCCGATCATGTTAGATTTTGACATTACCAGGGTAAAAATTTACCAATTAAATAAAATTTTTTTCCTGAAATTTAATTCAAAATTTTCCAGTATATTAAAATAATTAATAGAATATTTTTACTCTGCTTCTAGTATCTTGGCACTTGGTATGAAATAGAACGAATCCCAGTGTTTTTTGAACGAGGCTTAAAGTGTGTTAAAGCAAACTATGATTTATTATCAGATAACAAAATATCTGTCATAAATTCTGGAATTATGAAGTAATACAGCTAAAATTTGACTGTCGCTTTGATTAAATTTTAATTAATTAGAAGCGGAAAGCCTAGCTCGGCTAAAGGCGAAGGCTATGCTCCCAATGCCACCGAGCCCAATAAACTATATGTCGATTTTGGAAATATTGGTAAACACTCTGATAGAAATAATTCAGCCAATTACCATGTTTGGTTAACTGATTATGACACATTTTCTCTAGTCTATTCCTGTAGAACTATCTTAGGCTTTGTTAAATTTGAAGTCTTGTCTAGAAGCAAGGATTTAGATGAACAAAAAATTGAAGAACTAAAAGATGTTTTAAGCTCTTCAGGTGTTGATAAAACAAATCTGATCCGAGTGGCTCAAAATTGCTAGCTCGTAGAGAAAAGCAAGATGATAATTATAGACTTTAAAATTAGCTAATTTCTTTGTATGCCGCTATTATTACTATTATTTTTTTTTAAAATTTATTATTCTATTTAATTAAATAAAGTAAACGCAAAATATTGATCCAAAATCATAATCAAAATTTAAAAATTATAAATATATATATATACATTTAAAATAATTCTTCAAACTGCAGATTATTTAACAAAAAATAAGCGTCTCAGAGTCTTCAGAATTCCTCTATTCCCAACTCAAAATTTTAATAAATTTAATTAAGTCTAAATTTCTTGAGGCACTTTTATTTTTCTAAAATAAATATTTTTTTATATTTATCTTTGTCTGATATGAGTTTTTTTAGTTAATTAATAGTAAAAAGATACTTAATTAGATAATTTTTTTCAATAATTTTAATCGTACTTTTTTCCTTGACGCAATTCGATACAATATTTTGATCAACTTCCTAATCAGATCTAATTTTATGATTAATTGTCATGCGTAGGAAATTAATGACTTAAATAATTTTTATCTAAACAAGAGAGAACAAACTTTATTCTTACTGAATAGTTTTGCCCGGTTAATCGGCAACATAGGTGCCGGATGACGGTGCCTAGAATTTCAATACTCATCTAGAATCATCTACAATCAGTGTTATTATATCTAAATGTGCTTTTATGTGATTTTCGGATCAAAATATCTGCTAAATAATTAGTTTTTCAACAAGAATTATGTAATTAATCAAATAATTGTTATAGGCAATAAAAAAATTTAGAAGATAAAAAAAAATCTTCCTGATATTTAATCTTAGTTTGATCAGCACCTTGAACAAATTCGTTTTTATCTAAGTTATCCAAAGTTATATTTTATTAAAAATCAATTTTTTACATAATTAATTTATTTTAAACAATATGGTCGATTATCTTTTTTTAATCTCATTCGACCTAATTTTTTTCTAGACAGTTTAAAATTGGCTTTATTTAAAAAAAATTTTTAAAAAAATTTTATTAGTTTTCGATAGGCGCTCAGTTGTAGATAAAGTACTTAAAAATTAATATTTACAATAGATGATTACGTTGAAATAAAAGGTAAATAAATCACATTTTTGAAGATAAATTTTTTTCCTAAAACCAAATCCCCTATTATCTAAGAGTAAATTGTTTTTTTTTTTTATGAATATATTTTGTTTAAATAAACTGAGCTTAGTTAAATAGGCTTTACCAACTTACTGTAATCCATGGTTAAATTCTAATGAGCATTTTTAGGTTTATCATGTTTCACGCCAAACGCAAACTCGAAAACTTAAAACCGATGACTTTTTATTATTTTCTTATCTAAATTTATAATAGCCTAAAAATTGGACTTTGATGAAGGATTATCTTAGTCACAAAAATAAAAATTCATTTAATTTTCTAATTTGGTAACCCTGGAGAGATAAATTTTTCTTTTCCAAGACAAAACTAATAGCATCAATTTTAACTTAATTTAAGAAGTATATACTGTCTATAAGATTTAAAAAAAAAGGTTCTTTTTCACTAATTTATGTTTTTTGAAATCTCAACATCACCTAAATGTTCCATTCTTATCAAATGGCAAACTAGATTATTTATCTACACACTTAATTAGCGCCAATTCGAGCTCAAATTTTGCATGATTAAGGTGGCCCGAGGTAGTTTGTTTCATTTAATTTAAAATCAATAATTTGTTTTAGTTTCATAATTTATTAAAATTGGGAAATTTTTCTTATCAGAATGGAAGTTAAATCCGAGCATTTAGGTGCAATATTAAATTAATTCCTTTCTCTTTTTGGAACGATCCAAGATCGCACTCTTAATGAAGCTAAAAGCTTTTATAAATTCATGAATATTCATTTTATATAAATGTTTTTTAATTTTTTTTTAAATGAAAAAAAAGAATTTTAAAAATTGACTCAATTATTAAGCATTTTGATTAAGTGAAAGTTTTTCTAATTATAGAGACTATGTCTAGAAATTGAATTTATCTATTCTCAATCATCTTAAATTTAGAGGACTTGATATTTTTTAATATTTCAGACTAATCTTTACCAAAACACTTGGGATGTAATTATAATTTTTTTGTTAACAACAAAATTATTTTAACAAATTTAGATTTTATCTAAAGAGAAAAAAAATATAATAAATGTAAATTTTGTGGACAGAGAATGGCTTGTGCGAACTCACCGAAGACCACATTTAAAGTGGTCGAAATTTACCGAAACAATTCATCAAGCAATCTTTTGAATACGAGTGGTCAAACAGATGACGAAACAAAATTGAGTCAGATGTATCACTTGCTCGGCTTTAGCCTAATTGGGGGCTATTCAACCGAATTGCCCATCACCATTGTGGACATAATGAACCAAAATGGCAAAAGCGTTAAAGTATTATGGACACTATTTTTCACCAATAGAGATAACAGTTTTATTTTTATAGGTTGAAGAAGGTGATATTATACTCGAAATAAATGGTATTAGTACAAGACACATGACATTAAAAGAAGGTATTTAAATACTAGTATTAAAAGTTTTTTGATTAAAAATTTTGGTATTTTAAGTATACAAGCAATTAAGGTGTTGTGGAAATCGAATATTTTTAAAAATAAAATCAGGTAATTAATAAATCCTTAGGAATTGTTTTTCTTAAAATCCTTTCCTTTTAAAAAGGTTTCTAATTAAAACAAAGGGTGTAATTCAAACTATCTAGGGCTTAATTTTTTATCATTTCCGTTCTGAAGCGAAATTATCATTTTTTTTCAAAATAAAATTTAAAATTATTTATTAAGTGAGTACAAAATATATTTATTTGACAAAAAAAGTAATTAGTAAAATTTAAAATTTATGCACAGTTATTAAAGTAAATAATTATCATTTTATGTTCGATTGAAGACACAAAGAGCCCAAAAACAAAAATTAGATAAAAATTTTTATATTCGGAAGATAATTTTTATTTTGATTGTTGTAAAGGAAATTAAAAATTCTTTCTAAATACTCTTTATATTAATTAAAAAATAATCCAAATGTCAATTTCAAGATTTTTAGGTAACATTTTAAGTTAAATTGCTTAATTAGGAGCCCGCTTTGACACGAGATCAGCTATTTAAAAAGAAATTCAGCATCCGGTTAATACACACAAGCTAAAGATTAGATAAGAAAATTATTTTTTAATTTAAAGCCTTGCGCAGGCAAACTAATAAATGTCTAAAATAAATAGTTCCCTTTAGATATTATCTTTTAATAAAAAAACATTTCCCAGTATGTTTATTTTTTATTCCTCAAGATTCGGACTATAGACAAAGATTAAACGAGTTGCTCAAACAAACAGAAAATTTGAATTCTTTGGACACTCTTGGTCGTGCTAGCAGCAAAAGCTGTGACAACTATTCATTCCTAACCAATTCGACCACAATTCAAAATATATCCACAACCACCTTGGAAAACTCGATATCTGCTTCTGAGTCAACAGGGTCTATTCAAAATAAAGTATCAGTGAGTGACACGATCACAAACGATCTCACAGATCAATCATCCAATTCTCCATTAAGCTCAAACGATTCATCAGATTGTACTACCGAATCAGAAACCCATAGTGAACATGTTTACGACAATCAATTGAATACCAAAATGCCCACTGATCTACCACTAATGCAGACAAACACTTCGACAGCATTGAACTTTCAGGTGGAAATTGACGATTTGGTCAAGCAGAAAATAGACGAAAAGCTCAAAGAATGTGAAACAGGAGACTCGGACTCAGACTCCGAAGTTCAAGCTTACATGCCCAAAGCAGTTGATCTGCCATCGGCACAAAGACTTGCCAAACGATTGTACTATTTAGATGGATTCAAATCAAGCGATGTAGTCAGACATTTATCAAAAAAGTAAGACAACAAAATCTATTTTTTCACCCACCTCAACTTATTAACTAACCTAAGCCGAGAAATTGTTCTTTTTGTATTTAATTTTTCTTAGTCATGAAATTTTTAAATTATTAAATTATTAATTTATTTACTTAATTTTTTTTGCCTGATTAGCTTAATTTGCGTCATTTGAATGAAATTAAAAACTAAGGGCTTACTTGAGGTCTATAGGGATTTAGTTGGCGGATATCGTTTCTTAAACTGCTGCAATTAGTGATGCATCAGTTTACCTTGTAGTAAATAAAGCCCTGATTAGAAAAAATTGAAATAGTTTCGATTAATTATGCTATTTGAAATTAATAATTAATTTCTTTCATACTTTAGAACAGAACCAAGAAAAAAGACGAGCAAATTAGGGAAAAAAATCAATAAATTTCATATTACTTGGATTTTTGTTTCACTATTTTCTCTCTCTAAGCGCTTAGAACCAATCTTTGGCCGTCATTTTATGCGCATCTTGAATATCCTAATTTGACTTGGTAATTAGAAAGCTGAAATGGATTTGGCATACGAATATGCCGCTAATGTATAGAGAATTCTTAATTCATTTTTTTTTTTAATCACCAGGGTTCAATGACTCAATGAATACTTAAATAAAGAAAGTTCTTGACAAGTTTGTTGAATTATTTTTAAGTGTTGTTCATTTTAAAGGAAGCGTAATTTTAACAATAAAAAATAAGAATAAAGAAATATTGTAATTTAGTGATTGTGTTTGAGCTCCACTATTGAGACACTTGCACAACCGGATCTTTTTTTTTTCCATTTAAAATTTTCATAAATTTATTCTATGTACCAATCTCAGTCGATCATAGTTCTTTTAATTATTAAAAAATAAAGTTTTCTGTCCAATTTGAAAAATTATTTAAAATTATTTCAAAAAGACAAAAACTCGGTCATTTTGAATTTATTTGCAATACATGTGTCCTTGAAGACAAATTCAATGTCGGTTTCAAACATTAAATTCAACAAAGTACACTCGTGAGTGTCCTAAAAGACAAATTTAGTGACATCATAAAGTGCAAGACTTTTCTTATTCATTTAATGGGTAATTTAGTGCCATTGGGAACCACTCAGGTGTTATTTACTTTTTAAGTATGCTTTTATTATCTTTGTTCATATGGTATTAATTCTGAATGGCACTAAGTGATCAAGTAAATTATCTGGTTTATTCGAGTGTAAAAAAAATGATTTTTAGACTAAGTGATATAAATGATAATTTAAAAAAATCAATGACTCGATAATAAAAGCATGGCTGATCAATTCTGAGACCAAGTTTAATTTTAATCAATAAATAGATTATTGTTTATTTGAGCAAATACATAGAAGAAAGAAAATAAATTATTTGCTTTGATCGAGGACTAACGGGACCCGGAAATTTATTTATTTTCTTTTCAAAAATTCTCTTCATTAATTTGGTATTAAGCCTTATCATTCAAATTATTCCCTATTCAGTTAAATAATTTTTTTTTCTCTTTTTATTATTATTATTTTTTTCTCAATTGATTACGCAATGTGTAAATCATAAATTTTTAGTAGATTTTTGTTGGAAAAACTCGGTAAACTAACAAATATAATGTACATATTTACCAAGTTGAAGTTTTATATTTGCTTTTTGAAGCACTAACTGGAAAATAATAATGTTCAAAAATTAATAGTTTAATATTTTTGAATTCAAAATTTGATCTAATGTGTTGCAGCTCGGCTGAATCTGGGTTAGCTTGGTAGTCCAAATGTGAATAAATATTTTTCTAAAAAAATTTTTTTCTCTTCAGAAACGACTTTAGCTCGCTGGTTGCCGAGGAGTACCTGAGGCTCTTCAATTTTCAAAGTCTTACCTTGGATGCAGCGCTGAGAAAATTTCTCAAGCAATTCCAATTGGTTGGCGATGCGCAGGAAAAAGAACGCGTCCTAATGTACTTTGCCAAGCGCTATGTGGATGCCAACAACACCACTTTTACCGATGTAGACAGTTGTCACACTCTCACCTGTGCCATAATGCTTCTAAATACCGATCTACATGATTCGGTAATTAGAAATACAATTAATCTATCTACTTGTTATTTTTAATTTAAATTTTTAATTAAAAGAAAATTCAAAATAAAATGACCCTTAGCGAGTTTATTGAGAATTTAAAAGGCCTAAATAATGGTTATAATTTTTCCGAGATTCTGCTTGAGTCCTTGTACAGTGCTATCAAAAATGAACCTCTAGAATTTGCTTGGTAAAAAAATTGCATTTTTTTTTCAAAATTAATTAATTAAAATAAAAAATAATAATTAAGTTTGGATAATGATGATTATGACGAGGTGAATGGTGCCGGGTCGAATCAAATCAGCGGAAATTACACACTTCGTCCACTCAATTCCAATCCATTTTTGCAGTTGCCAGACCCGCACACTGCAAAGGAGTACAAGTTTGGATGGTTGCTCAGAAAATGCTGCTTGGACTCGGACGGAAAAAAGTCAACCTTTCTTAAACGCAGTTGGAAAATGTTCTACGCCAGCCTACGCGACATGGTACTTTATCTACACAAAGACGATAAAGTATTTAAAAACAACTCATTTGATAATATCAACAATGCCATCCGTATCCATCACGCGTATGCCAGTGTTGCATCCGACTACAAGAAAAAACAATTCGTATTTAGGCTAAAGACGGCCGACTGGGCCGAGTATTTGTTCCAAGCAGCCAATTCAAATGAGCTTTACGAATGGGTGAGCACTATTAATTTAATAGCAGCCATGTTTTCCAGTCCACCGTTGCCAGGCGCCATTGGATCAAACAAGTCGTTCCAGAGACCCCTGTTACCAGTGTCCAAAACCCGATATTCCATGCACGAACAATTCGAGTATCATAAAAAGCATTTAAAACAGCTCAAGGGCGACCTGAGCCGCTTGGAATCGGCCGCAGGCGCCTTCAATAATCCTCAAACTCACACGCCAATAGTTCACTTTGATAAAGAAAAGTACAACTATCTCCAATTCGAGATACAAAGGTACACTGTGTACGCTGGTATTCTCGATGAAAAGATCCAAAACGAGCAGGGTAACCAAACTCCCCAGTCTCCAAAACCGGTTGTTATAAACGAGCTTAATCCGTCAAGTATATACCTGAATGGTGGTCTGGTCAATGGTGCTCTCACCTTTCCCGAATCGAATTCAATCAAACAGACTATTCTACATGGCTGTTCGACCGTGTCGCCAAGCAACACTCTCTCAAATACAAGTTCGAAAAAAATCAACTAAAAAGCTTTAATCATACATCTAGAATCTTAATCGAATAATCGAAGATTTGCTTATGGGTCAATTATTTTTAATAATCAATAGTTTATTATTATCATTATTATTTTTTTTTGTTAAATAATTAATTTTTTATTTAATCAATTGTTAATTAAACTTGAAAAATTTAATTAAATTTTATACATTTTCGAAATTGGATATTTCTTTTTTTAGCCTATTAGTCTTCTCTTATTCTTCGGGGGTTTACTGTTCAAACACTTGTTTGCTTTCATTTAATAATTGTAAACTAAATTTTAATTCTATATTAAAAATAATAAAAATTATATTGAGATTTTAAAAGCGATCAAAGTCTTTTAATCGATTTTTTAAATTAAATAATGATCAATAATTAATTAGCGCCTTTGTGCCAAGGGGTCTGATTAAAAATTTGAATTTTTAATTAAACAGATATGTAATACCACTTTCATTAAAAAAAGTGTTATGCGAATTAGCTAAAATAAATTATTAACTAAAAATCAAGAGTACGAATAGATTTTTTGATATGAAAAAAAATTAGATATTTATCTATTCTCATTTGAAAAAGTTGATTAAATTTATCAAGTATTAAAATTTTATTGATTTTTCAAAGAAATTAAAAATAAATAATCAGCTTAATAGTTACATCAATTTTTATCTTATATTTTATCATAAATAATCATAAATTTAGATGGTGAAATAATAAAAATTTTGATAAATCATAGTGTAAATAATCCTGTTAATTTTATAATCTTTTTTACAAATATCAATCGAGTCCAGTGAAAAATGTGAACATTTTGTCAACATAATTTCTGGTCACATATTTGGTGACCAAAATTAATACACAAATGAATGAAAAAATTTTAATTAAATGAAAAAAAATAAAATCCCACAAATGTCATTTTATTTAATTTTTATATTTTATCTTGGTTTTGATACCTATGGTCAAATTTTTCGTAAACATTTGTTCATATTTTCCACTAGATCATATTAATCTTTAAATAAAAAATACAGTAAGAATTACCAAGCCTGGTAGTACTAAAATTGTATTAAAAATAATAAATATTATTATTAAAACTGAATTAATTTATTAAATTATTTAAAAAATAAATTTTTATTATATATTTTTAAAGTAAAATTATTAATTAAAAAATTGTCTACAGACAAAAATATATTCAACACTAATTTTATTCAACAATTGAGCCTACTTTTAGAAAATTAAAATATAAAATTTTAAAAAATGCAAATTGATAGTGAAAAACCCACTGAAAATGATATTCAAGAAATAAACCTTATTGATTTTATTAATAAAACTTTTCTAATCAATGTAAAAACTTTGACCAAACAATTAAGCATATCCGAATCGGCGTTTGTGTCCAAGTCGAGCTCGAAAATTTCCATTTGGTTCTTGAATGAACTACTAGTTCCAGTTCAGAGTTGTCCATCAAACACCACTGACAATGAAGGCCTTATTTCGCTTCGCTTTTTTGACTGTGAAAGCTCGGCGTCAATTTTTTCCAAAAAAAAATTTCCTACCATTAAAGCCAACTTTGACCTAGAGCCAGAAAATGAACACCTCTCTTTCGATTGTATCAGGCATATAAAATCAAGCGAGAATACAAAATTTCCGCCTAAATCTGACTACATTTACACATTGAGTGCATTTGAAAAGTGTGGTCAATTGGCCTGTCCAATGGTTATTTTTCCAAGCTCGGATCCTTTGGAAACAACAAACAGCAAGAACCCTTTAATCAAGACCACAGCTAGCCTCAATCACTCCAAAAATGGAGACTTAGCATCAATAGATTTTTTTTCTAATTGGCTTGATCTATTTATACAACAAACTGATCCAGCCATGCCAAAGCTAATCTTTGCCAATAAGTATTTAATGGTAAAACTAGGCAGCCTAATTGACGCTCAGTCCTTTTCTACCATAAGAGATAAATTAAGTTTGAACAAAATTTACTTTCTTTTCTATCCATTTGAGGTTAAGCTAAGCGAGTTCATAAAGGACTCTTTCAATGAATTTTTTACCAAAAATTTGGTCGAGTACAGCCAGAGAGATAATCCGAACAATGATTTGGCTTTTTTGTTTGTCTTCAAGCAATCGTGTAGACAATTTGTCCAACAGTGTAGAGCTCAGGTGTTCGATCTGATGATCGAGGACAACAAACTTGAGTTTAGTATCTCGGCAAGATCGGATGAAATTGCTGAAAATAGTGCATCCAATTCAAACCAAGATCAGGAGATAAATGATGTGGAAAATTATAAGCTAAGCGACTCGGAAATCGAGTCTTTCTGTGATTGGATTGACGAGATGTCCAAAATTGGAAGTCTCTGCATAAAGCACACATTTTTGCGTGATCTATGCTTACGCAATAAAGCAGAAGTCCAAGGCAAAAAGGAATACTTGTGTCCAGAAAAGCGTTGGAATGAGTTTATAACCAAAAATCGTTCCAAATTTAAATATCCGAGTTCAATCGGCCTAATGAGTGAAAGCGAGTATTTACTAAGGACAATGAACTTGACAGAATGGAAGGAAAAGTACACCAATTTGGTTCTAAATGAGTTAAAGATTGAAAAAGGTGACCAATTGTGGAATTTTGAAATAATCACATTTCCATTCATAGTTGCCAATAATAATCTCCGCCAGCCAGAAAAAGACACCGACAGACCAAAGAATACCAAGCCAAGAATAAGTGTACTATTTGCCTACAATGCTGCCGGTGACTATCTTCAGCCTTACTTTGTATTTCCGCAAAATTTGGCCGAAGACAATGCTGAAAACAGTGGACACGAGTGCTTTTCCATGAATGGCTACGTGACACCAAAAATATTCTCCACCTGGCTGCTTAATGTATTTGTGCCATACATTAGTCAGTCAAATGAAAAAGTTTTGCTACTTTATTGTGCCAAGTTGGCCACAGTGGACAGAAATTTGTGGACCACTTTAAACGAGGAGAAACTTAAAAACAAGCTGAGTTTGTTTGCAGTGTGCACCGACACGATCAAACCGTTCAACCTGCTTTTTACCAAAGTATCTCGTAATCGACCCACTGACTTATTTTTGGACTCCTGGCGCAGGGTCACCTCCAAACTTAAATTGTCCCATCAGTTCAAATGCAAGTCTAGGCAGCAATTTTTCAACCTGTTTATGGACACATTTCAGAATTGTATTGAAGAAATTGGCAATGAAGACGCCAATCAAAGCCTTAACTTGTCCAGTGTGAGCGCTTTTCGCGAAAAAATGATCAATACATTCGAAAATTGTAAGCTTTGGCCTGTAGATTTGTGCAAAAGTGAACCAAAACCGGTTGTAGAGGATAAAATAGAGCCCAGTCCGAAGCGCAAACGTGTCCAGACTGCTGAAAAAGTCAAGATTAATGGTAACAAAGAAAATTCATTGAAATTAGGCCAATTGAACCAATTTGATCTAAAAGGTCGAGCAGGCAAGAAGAAAGTACAAGAGGCCAATTTAACTCAAGAGCTCTTAAATGACTTAATTTTGTTGTTGGTGGAAAAAAAATGCGTTAAAATTGAACCAAGTGTGGAGCAAGAAGAGGAAAGTTTGGAAAAAAGACTAGACTTGGTTAGTGCCAATTGTGAAACTAAATTGGATGCAGTTAGGAAAATATTCGATGAGATCAAGTTTAAGGCTGAGGATGGTTCTAAAAATGAATTAGTTGCTAAACTAGGCGATTATCTATGCAAATTATACAACTCAAAATAATTTTGTTAAATTAAAAAAATTAAGTCAATTGCAGCTAATTAAATGTTGTAAATAATTTTCAATTCTTCAATTATTTTCTTCTTTTTTTTTTTTAATTAATAAAAAATTTTAACTTTTTTAGATTGGTTTTAATTGTTAGCTTAAGATAACCGACCAAATTAAAGAGATTTTTATTTATAAATTTAAATCAACAATTAAGAAAAAATTCTTATTCAAATAAATGAATTTTTATTTCAAAATTAAATGAATATATCTGAAAAAAAGATTAAAAAAATTACTAAAATATTTAAATATACGATCATATATGTGATTTTTTTAAAAATTAATTAAATAAAATTTTTTTGCTCCTAAAGATAAATAAAGATTCCTATTAATAAATTTTTCTTGAGATTTGGCTATTTAAAAATAGTTTTTGTCATCAAATTAAATTAAATTTATTTTAGTTTGTCTTAATCATAATTTAACAAAAATACCTTAGTTTAAAATTAAGTAAAGACATTATTTTTATTATTCAACTTCTAATATTTGAAAAATAAAACAAAGAGATTAATTCTTTAAATACCAGAGTGTCATTAGATTAGTTGTTAATTTCATGCGTCATCATATAAATTCTTTAATCTTTTTAAAAACAAAATAGATAAATTAAAAAAATTTATCTTTAATTTAACTCTTAATAGTAAATATTAATTTGAATTAAAATTTATTTGTCTAATAGGCTTTGACAAAAACAATAAATAAAAAAAAATTAACTTAAATTAATACTGATTAAGATCCCTTTCTAATATATCAATATATATTTTTATTTAAACAAATCATCATAACCTAAAAAATTTTACTAAATATGATTTAATAAAAAAATGTAAAATTTTGAAACCTTTTTTTTAAAACCGGCTAATAAAATACTAAAAAGATATTCTTACCTAGAACTAAACAACCTACTCTTGGTGCAAAATCTTCTACAAACAATATTTTATAAAAACATTTGTCTCAAATTATCAGCTGACTTGGATTTTCTAATCACAAATCCTCAGAAAATATTATTTAAACTTTAAAATCAAACTTTCTAAACATTTTGGAAATTAAATTTAGGTAAACATTTCCATATAAGGAAATCCAACCAAGTGCTTCTAATATATATTTCGACAATTTGTCGACCTTTTTATAATCTATTATTTATAAGTTAACAAGCCTTAAACAATTAATCTTTAAATAATTAGTCTATCATTAAATATTTACTTCAATTAACTAATCTCTCGTGTCACATTAGATAGAATCAATTGATAAATATACATTTTATTATTTTCTTGCTTCACAAAAACAACTAAGTTGGTTTAAAAGTCAAATTTTTCATTTAAAAATTACAGAAAAATTGATAATTTTCAATTATTAATCAAATTAAAGCAAAGATAAAATGTTACAGCCCCTAATTCCACTAGTTGTGATGTCAATTCTAATACTGAAGGTAAACTGTTGTGGTGAAACATTGCGACGAGTCTGCTATTACACATCATGGGGAGGTATTAAGCCATTGCCACAGCACTGCACTCATGTGGTCCACTCTTTTGCTACAATGGAAAATGGAGTACTCGATGGTGTATGGTCAAATCCTCTTAAAGAGCTAAAAAAAGACAACCCGGAGCTTAAATTGATGGTTGCAGTCGGAGGATGGGGCTTTGGTGTCACTAAAATGACCGAGATGCTCAAGGATGAATCTTCAAGGAAAAAATTTGTTGACCATTCAGTGGGTTTTTTGCGCAAATTCGAATTCGATGGTCTTGATTTAGATTTTGAATGTATATTAATAATTATTTTTGGAAAAAAAATATTTTTTTATTATTTAAATACAATTTTAGATCCTGGTATAAACATGACTGAATCAAATCGATTCTCTCCACCAGAAGATAAACAACGATTTACTCTCTTGATTAAAGAGCTGAGAGAAAAATTCGATTCAGAATCTACAGATGGTAATCGTTTGCTTTTGAGTGCAGCATTGGGATGCCGTAAACCAGATATAGATAATGGCTATGAAATAGACAAAATATCTGAGTATGAAATTTTAAACCATCAGAAAATTAGGATAATATTTATCTAATTTTAAAGGTATTTGGACTTTTTAAATTTGATGTCATATGACCTGAGAGGTTCAATGGACGAGTTTGCCTCGCACCACAGCGCCCTCTATCCAGGCTCGTATGAAGAAGGGGAACAAAAAGTATTCAACCAAGACTGGGTTGTTAACTATTTTATTAGTAATGGAGCACCACCAGAAAAATTAAATCTTGGCTTAGCTATGTATGGAAAAAGTTTTATTTGGAATAGTGATACGCGCATGATCGGAGGGCCGGCTAAATTTGGAGATTTTGTCTCTTATAAACAAGTATGTGGTTATTTGAACAGTAAATGGAAAAGAGTATGGATCGAAGATCAGCAAGTTCCATTTATATTCCAAGGAAATATAATGGTTGGATACGATGATCCACAAAGTATCGCCATAAAGCTTAACTATACCCTACAACGTGGCTTAGGTGGTATTTTAATATGGTCAGTTGATCAAGATGACAACACTGGCTATGCTTGCAATGAGGGAAAATTTCCACTGATGACTAAAGTTTACGAGACAATTAAGGATGAAAAAGTCGTGTGTCCAACGACCCCTAAACCGACTACCAAACCGGTTCAACATACCACTAATAGAACTAAATTCATAACACCAAGTTGGAGGAAGACATCTAAATTTTTGCCCAAAGACTACCGTGGTACTCGTTTTGGAATCGGCGGGGCTAATGACTGTCTCAAAGGTTCCAAGTTGGCTCAATTTTTCATGCTGTTGTTTTTCGCATTTGTTTTGTTTTAGAATATACTGATTAGTTTATCTTTTTTTTTGTAATTCAGCTTAGCTCTTATTAATCTTAAGATAAATTAAAGCCTAGTTATTATAAGGCTTAATAATTTTTAATAACTGTAGCCAATTTAAATGTTTTAATTTGAATAAAAAGTAAAATTCAATTATTGAAAATATTTTAATTAACTTTTTTTTTAATTAATCAAAAAAAAATTCATTTTTAGAATAATAATTTTGAATTTATTTTGAGTGAGTAATCAGCGCTCTCAACTAAAATTTAAATGAATGCATAAAACTGTTTAAATATTACATTTGTGATTAATTAGCTAAATAAAAGAAAATTAGTAATTTAGATAATTTTTTTTAAATCATATTTAATAAAAAATATCATCAATTATTATTTGAATTTTTTAATTTTTTATCACTATTTAGAATAAACTAGAATATATCTTTTGAGGTTGTTATTTTATCTTAAATTAATCAAAAATATTTTTTTAACTTTTCAAAATATGAGTAATCTAAGCAATTATGTTACCAAAAATTAAAATTAAATATTAATAAAATTAAATCCTTTTATTTATTAATAATAAGAGTTTTTATTTAATTATTTTTAGGTTTTTTACAGATATGTAAAGGACAAGACTAGAAAGCCCATTTGTTTTCTCAAAATCTTAAGAATGGACCCTAAAAATTTGAGTATTGAATTTTGACTTTTAAGTAATTTTATAGACGAAGCTTTATAAAAAAAATACCTTAAAGTTATTTTAAATGAAGCATTTTTTCTAAGCTAATTCATTTCTAAATTAAAAAAAATTATTTTATTTTCAAGTATTTAAATTAGCTGAGACTTTTTATCATTTGAAAAAAAAAAAACTAGTAAAAAGCTCAGACCTATGTATTGCCAAAATTGGCATTTATAACACTAATACCATTAGAAAAATAAAAAAACAAAATTATAGAAATTTAATAATTCAAAAATTGTTATCTAATTTTATTTTGTTAATTTTATTTTTTGGAAAAAAAATGCACTGACAGGTAAATGGTGTTCTAATAGAAAAACAAGCAGAACTAGAATAAGACGCACTTTGTAGCCCGTGGCCATTCTGATAGAAAACTAAACTCGCATTTAGATAAAGACCAGTTGTAGTTAGTTAGCGTTGAAAATCGCAAAACTAGGTCTTGCGATACAAAATGCAGTTTATTTGCATTTATGATTTTAGGTTAAATGTACAAATTTTTTATCTATTTTTATTTTTCTATTCCGAGCGATCATTATTTTTTATGAATATTACCTCTCGTTTTGTTTTCTATATCGAGCCCATCTACTATCTCTTAACAAGCTTTATTTTTTCTTTTTTTTGACACCTAAACATCTTCAATGAGAAATAAAGCACTTAAATTACCTTTAAAAATTATGCTTTTTCTCTATTAAGGAAAAAATTATTTTTTTTATTAACTTTATCTAAAATTTAATTCATTTTGTAAATAAATGTTAGTTTAAGCATAGTGTTTGTTTAATTAGGGTCCGTGCTAGTTGCCAAAATGCCATTTCTACCCGATTAGACAAAATTTTAATAAAATATGCCGACATAATTAATTTTAGTCTTGTCTTACGGCACATTTAGGCACATGGTCTTCATTCAACATTCATTTACCATAGTTACCTAATCAGAATCAAATATTACTAATTTATCATTTAAAAAGAGATGTTTTAATTATTTTATAACTATTAAAAAAATAGTATTAATAATTGACAAGTTGATGTGCTGCATTGTTTTGTGTTGGTTAGGAGCGCGGATTGAGTAATCTGGGCCGGATCAAAAGATTAACTAATTGGTGAGAATTATTTATTTTTTTGGTCCTAGTGTGCTAAATATTTTTTTTTCAAAAAAACAGATTTTTTAAGTTCAGTCTTTATATTTTGGTATGTGTACCAAGTAGAAAATATTTCTATGATAAATTTTGCAAACCAGTGCTGAAAGCACTCAGCCAGGCAGAAAATTTTTAAAATTTATTTGTTTATTATTATTAAAAAATTTTAATTTTCTATCATTACAATATCATTATGATGACACATATAGCCAGGTTGAAACTAAATACCTGAAATATGAGAAAATATTCTTGCTTTCGTTCTCATATTGTTTTTCACCCTCTTCTTTGACGATCAGATAAATAAAAAAAACTATTACAAATTAAAATTTTTGATTAATTAAAAAGATTAGAATGAAATTAATTTGTAGCGAATAAACAATTTGTGTGTGTGTGTGTGTGTATGTGTGTATGTTTGGCAAAGCAACTGGATGCGGGACCAAGTATTGAACTAGTAGCTGACAATCTTATTTAAAATCGTAAACTTATTCAATAAAATCTTATTTTATTTTTCCAATCTATTCCAATTATTTTTGTTGTTGTTTTTGTTTTTTTCTTGACTATTTTGCGGCTACAATTATCAATAAGTTTGCTTGGCATCCACTAATTCATAGGAAATTAAATTGTTTTCATATGGTGTTAAGTTAAGTTGTCAGAGAGAAGAGGGTCGTGCCATAAAAGCGAAATTTATTGCCTCTTTTAATTAAATTTCGGAGGCTGGCAAATAATTTTGGCAAATGTGATTTAATTTAATAGAATTATCAGCCAAGTTATGCAAAGACCATAAACTGGTTCAAATTGCCATTCACTAACTAAGTGTTCCAGGAGACACGCCATTTCTGACATAGCCATAAATTTGTCTTTTTGTTCAAAGTAGTTTTAAAAGCTAGTTTTGTCACCAATTTTAATTCTAATTCATTTCTTTGGGCTTAATTGAGATTATTAATGTTCAAAAATTTTTTTTTATTTTATTTTTTTATTAAAAATACTAGTTTTTCAAAAGTATTAAATTAATTATATTCATAAATTAAAATTAATATTTGCTTTTTTTCAGTTTGGTTTAATAATTTTGGTTTTATTTTATCTTATCTAATTTAGACAGGTCCAGTTGTTTAAGATTTTGTCTAAAATGGCTCATTTAAACACTACAAAAATCAAACGACGGAATTTAAGTCATATTGTTTTTCATACATTAAAAAATAGATAGATAAGAGAAAATTTGATGAATTTTAATTTTGAAAAAAATAAAAATTGACATGTATAGAATAATTAAAAGTGGTATAATTAAAACCGCTCGGGCTAGATTTACGAAGCATTTTTTATTAATCTAGTAACTTGAGAGAAAATAGACAAAAAAAAAATATAGAAAGGCCAAATTAGTAATCAATTAATCGATTAAAAATATCTAATAATATTGGGAAATTTTTTTTATTATTATTATTAATATTTTTTGTGAAATAAGTTTATACTTGGATCATTTCAAATTTTAAGAAATATAAAATGGCTTTAAAACGAGGTCAAGGTAGATCATTTAAATAGCTTTAAAGAAAATCCAAATATACAAAGAAAATAAATTTCTAGTTGCTTTTAAAATTAAAAAATTATTTTTTTTGCCAAAGCATAATACAAATTTAATTTTATATTTTATTAGTTTTTTATTTGATGCTGACTTGGCTTTCTGTATGCTAGTCAGCCAGTCTCGCTGCTTATAATTACCAACCATGTACATTGAATAAATATACACTTTCTTGTTTTAAAATAAAATCTTTTTTTTTAAATTATTTTAGAGCTAAAGTTTGATTAAAAATTGATAGATAGTTTTTTTTGAACGGGAAAAAATTTTTATGATTAAAGTAGGTCTATCACCGAATGCGTCCAAGGCGCCAAGTCAAAGCATGAACAGCTACCAGTCAGTGAACCCGATGATAGAGGCAGGAGCGGGCCTGAACGAGGCGGACTACGCGTCCGAGCTCAAGTATCTGAAGCCCCAGGAGCACAAGGGCGCCGTTTCGGACCCGGCTTCGCAGGCCGACTGGACCGCAAAGAAATATGTGTGGGTACCGGACGACAACGAGGGCTTTGTCCGCGCCTCGGTCAAGCAAGAGCTCGGCGAGGAGTGCATATGTGTTCTGGACAATGGCAAGCAAGTCAAGGTGCACAGGGACGACATACAGCGCATGAACCCGCCCAAATTCAGCAAAGTGGAGGACATGGCCGAGCTGACCTGTTTGAACGAAGCCTCGGTTCTCTACAACCTCAAGGACCGGTACTTCTCCGGCCTTATTTATGTAAATAGATAACTATTTTATTTGGCTGTAAGTGATCTAACTCTTTTTGCTTGTTAGACATACTCTGGACTGTTTTGTGTGGTGGTAAATCCGTACAAAAACTTGCCAATTTACACGGAAAAAATAGTCAATTTGTACAAAGGCAAAAAGCGGCACGAAATGCCGCCACATGTGTTTGCCATAGCCGACAAGGCGTACAGGTCCATGTTGACCGAGAGAGAGGACCAGTCAATATTGTGCACGGGCGAGTCCGGCGCGGGAAAAACTGAAAATACCAAAAAAGTTATTCAATATTTGGCTCATGTGGCCGCCAAAGCAACCACTAAGACAACTGGTCATCTCAAAGATGCAGTAAGAAGATAATTTTATTTAAACAAAAAATAATAATAAAATAAAAAAATTTTAATATATTAATTTATTAAAAAATATTAATTTAATAGTTAAATGTATCGACTATTAGTCATTCGGCATCGTCGAGCGGACTGTTTTACACAGACGGCTCATCGATGGTCGAATCCATATCGGGCTCTTTTCTATGCGTAAAATATTTTATTATCTTTAATGTTTTTTTGTTTTTTTTTTGATATTAAACGCTGTATAGAAATTAACCGAATGATTTATATTATGTGATTTATACCTTTAGTGATTAGATACCTTTGACATTTATTTGCCTTTAAATGATAATTTTATTTTTTAAGGGAGAATTAGAGGCTCAATTGCTACAAGCTAATCCGATACTTGAAGCGTTCGGAAATGCAAAAACAGTCAAAAATGATAACTCGTCTAGATTTGTAAGTTTTGATTGCATTTAATTTAGTGTATAAAGACCAAGGTGCTTGAACGTTCGTCCTAATTAGACTATTGAGGATCGAACCAGCCATCATTTGGTCAATATAATCAAAAGCTTCTCTGATATTTGCCAATTGAGTTTTTTATGGGCAAATTCTCGTTCGGCTTTTGACATTTTTAAGATTTTAATAGTGCATGAAAATCTGTATGGGAGAAATAATATTATTTTTATCTATTGATAAAAATATTTTTTAATAATAGATAACTATTCTTAATAATAGATAAATATTTTTAATAATAGATAATATTTTTATTAATAGATAGATGAAAAAAATTTAAAAAAATAATAATAAAAAAAGATAAAATCTTAAATATTTATTTAAAAGGGAAAATTTATACGCATAAATTTTGATCAGTCAGGTTTCATAGCCGGTGCCAATATCGAAACCTATCTACTAGAAAAGTCTCGAGCGATCCGTCAAGCCAAAGATGAGCGCACATTTCACATATTTTACCAGTTGTTGCGAGGCGCATCGGCCAAAGACCGTCAAGAATACTTGCTTGACGACCTCAAGTCTTACACATACTTGTCCAATCCGTACATACCAATACAAGGGGTTGACGAAGTCGAGGAATACAACAACACAATAAAAGCCATGCACATAATGGGTATAAACAATGAGGACATAATATCAATAGTGCGCACAGTTTCTGGTGTTTTACAAATGGGAAATTTGCAGTTTAAGCAAGAGCGCCAATCGGACCAGGCCACTTTACCAGACAATACTGTCGCACAAAAGGTCTGCTACTTATTTGGCTTGAACGTGACCGATTTTACGCGCTCACTGCTCAAGCCAAAGCTTAAAGTTGGTCGTGATTTTGTGACCAAAGCTCAGAATAAAGAACAAGTTGAATTTGCTGTTGAAGCCATTGCCAAGGCCATATATGAACGCATGTTTAAATGGATAGTTCAGCGCATTAACAAGTCACTTGACAGATCCAAGCGTCAAGGTGCATCTTTTATTGGCATTTTGGACATCGCTGGTTTCGAGATATTCCAGCTTAACTCATTTGAGCAATTGTGTATCAATTACACTAATGAAAAGCTTCAACAATTATTTAACCATACCATGTTTATTTTGGAGCAAGAAGAGTACAAACGCGAGGGTCTGGAATGGAAGTACATCGACTTTGGTCTTGACTTGCAGCCCACCATTGACCTGATTGAAAAACCAATGGGAATTTTAAGCCTTTTGGACGAAGAGTGCCTGTTTCCAAAGGCTACTGATCGAACTTACTGTGACAAGCTGGTCGCATCACATGCCACACATCCAAAATTTGGCAAACCTTCTTTCAAATCAACATATGACTTTAGCATTATTCACTATGCCGGAAAAGTCGACTACTCGGCCGACCAATGGCTCATGAAAAATATGGATCCACTTAATGACAACATTGTTGCATTGCTACAGGCATCAAGTGACTCATTCACTAGAGAAATATGGAAAGATGGTAAGTGCTTGATATTTTTCAAAAATAAAAAATTAAGGATAAAATTCAATTTTTATTAATTAAATAATCGGTTTTATGAAAAAAAATTTCTTTTTATTTTAAAGTAATTGTTTGGGGTATAGTACCCAGACGAGTGACCAGGTCAATAGTACCTGATTACAGTAAGTAAAAATTGATCCTGAGTGTTTTGATCTCGGTTTTGTTTGGTGCATGTTTGAGTGATATGATTTTTATATTTTTAGATAATAGATAAGATAATTATTTAAAGATAAAAATTTATTTTATTTTTCTTTAAAAAAAATAAACTGAATTATTTAAGACGCATATTATACATTTAAAAAAAGGAAAAAAAAATTTCTATAGATAAAATTTTATACATAGATAAATGTGATAAATTTTTGATAAAAAAACAAATTAAAATGAACATTTTTCTTTTCAGCTGAAATAGTCGGTATGGCCGTGACCGAAGGGGCTGACAATCCGACATTTGGTCAACGAACCAAAAAAGGCATGTTCAGAACAGTGGGACAATTGTACAAAGAACAGTTGTTTAAACTAATGTCCACATTGCGCAATACCAATCCGAATTTTGTGCGGTGCATAATTCCAAATCACGAAAAACGAGCGGGCAAAATCGACTCACCACTAGTGCTTGACCAGCTTAGATGCAATGGTGTCCTCGAAGGCATTCGTATATGCCGCCAGGGCTTCCCAAATCGCATACCCTTCCAAGAATTTCGTCAACGATACGAAATCTTGTGTCCAAATGTGATACCAAAAGGCTTCATGGACGCCAAATTGGCCTGCGAAAAAATGATCAAAGATCTTGAGCTGGACGAGAACTTGTTCCGTGTAGGACAGTCAAAATTGTTCTTTAGAGCGGGTGTTTTGGCTCATCTGGAAGAAGAGCGCGACATGAAGTTGACCGATGTGATAATTCAGCTGCAAGCAGTCTGTCGCGGTGTTCTTGCCAGAAAAAATTACCAAAGAAAGATCCAACAAGTCAATGCCATGCGCATAATACAGCGCAATGGACGAGCTTTTCTCAAGCTCAAAAACTGGCACTGGTGGCGCTTGTTTACCAAGATAAAGCCGCTGTTACAAGTAACTCGTCAAGACGAGGAAATATTCAAAAAAGAGGAGGAAATAAAGAAGTTCAAAATGGAATATGACAAACAAGTGACTCAGTTCAGGGAGCTGGAAGTAAGATCTGGTAATTTGATGCAGGAAAAGCTTTCGTTGGCCGAGCAATTGCAGCAAGAAATCGAGGCTCATGCGGAGACCGAAGAGACCAAGAACAGGACTCTGGCGCGCAAACAAGAGCTTGAAGAAATGCTCCAGGACTATGTGGCTAAGCTAGAGGAGTCCGACTCGCGTATCCAAGAGGTTGCTGTCGAGAAGCGAAAGCTTCAGCAAAACATACAAGATTTGACCGAGCAACTGGAAGAAGAAGAGCAGACCAGACAAAAGTATCAGCTGGAAAAGCACCAATTTGAAAACAAGCTTAAGACATTGGAACAAGACTTGGCCATTCAGGCTGAGCTTAGCAGCAAAGTGGCCAAGGAAAAGAAAAATCTGGAAGACAAATTGAACAATGTGATCAGTTGCCAGGCCGAGGATGGCGAAAAAATAAAGCAGCTGCTTAAACTAAAGGCCAGATTTGAGTCACAGATCGCTGATTTGGAAGAGCGACTGAGGAAAGAAACAGAACTGAGACAAAAATTGGAGAGACAACGCAGTCAAATGGAACTCGAGCTGTCCGAGCTCAGGGACCAATTGAGCGAGAGGAATCAACAGGTGAACGAATTGCAGTGCCAATTGCAAAAGAGAGAACAAGAATTGACTGCTGTGTTTACCAAGTCGGAAGAAGAGGCCAATCTAAAGAGCAGCATTCAACGAGAGCTCCGCGAACACCAGTCCCAAATGCAGGATCTGAGAGAGGACTTGGATTCGGAACGCGAGGCCAGGAAAAGAGTTGAGAAAGAAAAACGCGACTTGATGGAAGAGGTCGAGTCGCTACGCAACGAAATCACTGACCAAAATGACACCAGTTCTGTCATGCAGGAACAATTTAGGAGACAGAACGACGAAGTGTTTGTCCTAAAGAGAAAATTGGAAGAAGAAAATCAGCTAAAGGAAACTTCCATTCTTGAGCTAAAGACCAGATTCAATCGGCAAATAGAGGAGCTCAATGTGGAGATAGACAATTTGAGAAAGAATGGCAGCCAATTGTCCAAGCAGAAGCAGTTGCTCGAGGCCGAGAATGTCGACTTGGCCAACGAGGTGAAAAATTTGAACCAAGTTAAAAATGAATCAGAGCGCAAGAGAAAGCTACTTGAGAGCAATGTGCAGGAGTTGAACTACAAAGTGGCCGATGGTGAGCGCTACAAGCAGGAAATGGGCGAAAAGCTGCAAAAGTTACAGAGCGAAAACGAGCAATTCAGAACGTTCAACATCGACACTGAGTCGAGGGTTGTCCAAACAGAGAAGAACATAAATGTTCTCAAAAACCAGCTTATGGAAGCCCAGGAGGCCAACCAGGAAGAAATTCGGCAAAAGTTGTCTCTACAGGCCAAGATAAGGCAGATAGAAGACGAGAACAACCAGCTTAGAGAGGCTTTGGAGGACAAGAACGAGAAGGAAGAAAAGCTGAAGGTGAGCTTGAAGCAGCTGCAAGACCAGCAGTCCGTGTTCAAGAAGCAGAACGAACAGGACCGGCTGGAGCTGGAACAGGTCGAGGAGCTCAAGCGAAAGTATCTAAAGGACATTGAGCAGTTGCAGCGTGAGCTCGAAGAGAGCCGCTCGATGACAGACAAATTGGACAAGTCGAAAAAAAAGCTCCAAAACGACTATGCCGATTTGAATGTCGAATTGGACAGATTCAAGAACATGTACATACAATTGGAAAAGCAGCAGAAAAACTTTGACAAAAGGCTCATTGAGGAGAAGGGTTTGCGCGAACAATTGACCATTGAAAAGGAGGCTGTTGAACGCGACTCAAGAGAAAAAGAGACCAGATTGCTGCAGCTTCAGCGCGAGAGCGATGAACGCAATGAGCTGCTAGCCGAAATGGAAAAGAAGTACAAGCAATTGAAGCTGGCCTATGACGACACGCTGTCGCACAAGGACGACGTGGGCAAGAATGTCCACGAGCTCGAGAAGTCCAAGCGGCAACTAGAGACACAGCTCGAGGAGCAGCGCTTGCACATTGAAGAGCTAGAGGACGAGCTGCAGGCCGCCGAGGACGCCAAGCTCAGGCTTGAGGTCAACCAGCAGGCCATCAAGGCTCAGCTGGAAAAAAAACTACAAGAATCGTCCGACTTGTCCGAGGAAAAGTTCAAGTCGCTGATGAAGACCATACGCGACTTGGAGTCGGACTTGGAGGACGAGCGCAAGCAGCGCACTGTGGCCACCAGTGCCAAGAAAAAATTCGAAATGGACATGAACGACTTGAGAAATCAGCTGGACGAGTCGAATAGAATGAAAGAGGAGCAGTTCAAGCAGATTAAGAAGCTGAGCCAGAGCATAAAGGAGGTGAGCCGCGAGTGCGACGAGTTGCGATTGGCCAGAGACGAAACACTTGCCAATGGCAAAGAGTGGGAGAAAAAGATGAAGGCATATGACTTGCAGGTTGTGCAATTGCAGGAGGAGAAGGACCTGGCAGAGAGGCTGAGAAAGCAGGCTATGGCCGAGCGCGACGAGTTGCAGCACGAGTTTGACACTATGGTGAGTGGAAAGAACGCTTTTGCCGAGGAGAAGCGGCGCATGGAGGCCAAATTGGCCGAGCTGGAGGAAGAGCTCGAAGAGGAGCAAAACAACTCGGAACAAATGAACGAAAAGGTGAAAAAAATGCAAACCGATTTGGAAAAGATGAGCACAGACTTGTTGAGCGAAAAGTCAAATGCGTCAAGAGCTGAAAATGCCAAGCTTTTGGTCGAAAGACAGAATAGGGAATTAAAAGACAAAATAATTGAGCTTGAGGAAACGGCCAAGGGACGTTCCAAGGCAGTCATATCTAGCCTTGAGCAAAAGATAGCCGCTGTTGAAGAACAACTGCATTCGGAGGCTGCCGACAAGCACAAAATAACCCGTGAATTCAAAAAAGCTGATAAAAGAATCAAAGACTTGTTGGTACAGATTGACGAAGAGAGAAGACACACTGACAGCTACAAGGAACAGGTATTCATTTTTGTCTAATTGACTCACCTTTTTCTGTTCTAATTTAGTTACTTAATTAGTTAAGCATTAAAATTCTAAATTTATAGATAATAAACACAAAAATAGCATTTTAATTGGCAAAAACAATCATACTAATCTTGTTTTTATTTCTTTATTTTTATGGTAACAAAAGAAAATAATTGATATATTTACTTTTATTGATGATATTAAAAAATACAAAAAAAAGAAAATTTTTGGCTCTCCAAGTGCATAGGACATGTTGAAGTTCATGATAAAAAATTATTTTAAAAATAAATAAAAATAGGTTTTTAAATATTTTTAAATAGAAAAAAAATTTATTCCAGAATCACATTATACAAAGTAAACACAAGTTACACAACGTTAAGCTTAATTTTTTATGTCTGCAAATATCTGCAACAAGTTCACACTTTGCTAAGGTTTAACAAGATTTGTTAGACAAAAATCTTTCTCTGCATTAAATTTTTCAATTAAAAAAACTCAAAAATATTTAAAAAAATTTGATCATGATCATTAAATTTTTATCATAAACTTCAATATTTCCAAGTATAGTGGTATTAGTAGTAAATAATACTGCGACCCTATTGGATTAAGCTTCTTAGAAGTTATGGCAGTAAATTAGACTGTTTCTTGAGCCATTTGTCCAGGTTAATTTGAAGTTAATTATTGATTCGGAATTGACCATGTACTGAGGTAGATTATTCCAGACATTAACTACTCGATTTGTTAAGAAATGATATCGTTGCTTGCAACTTTTCAGATCTTCTCTTGGCTATACATTTGTCATGCCTTCTTAAGCTATACGTTTGGCTTTGAGAATAATTAATACCATTTTCAAAATTGATAATTTCATATCCGTTAATAATTTTAAAAAGTCGGATCAAGTCTCCTGTCATCCTTCTAACTTTGAGATTAGTTAACTTTAGCGTTTCAAGTCTTTTCGAGTAGTCAAATTTTCCAAGTGAAGGGATTATTTTTTTCACTCTTCTTTGTACTTTTTCGATTTCAGAAATGTCCTTTTCAAGAAATTGACACCATGAACTTATGACAAATTCACTTCAGGTCACTTTGAAAAATTTTCTTCGTAGTAGAACAAGAAATTTAGTATCAACTTACTTAAAAAAAAATCAAAGTCTTTGTAAATTTATGTGAGACTTTTTGCCAAACTTTGGAAAAATAAATTAAATGATGAAGTTTAAATTCATTAATGGAAATTGGTATTCTTGTAAAAAAGTGCAAAATAAAAAAAAAGGGAAAAAATTTTCAAGGATACTTGGTCAAAAATATATTTTTTTTGACACGTAAAAAAACTCACTTTATAAAGAGATAAGTTTAAGTGAGCAGTTTTGAATGTGAAATCGACTGGTCTAAAAGATAAAATCACTCAATTATTTACGAAAAGTTATATTTTAATTTCTTTCTTATTATTAACTTATTATCTTGTTTTAATAAAGATTTAATTTTTGTTTATTAATAAAGGTTGAAAAATTACAATCTAAACTAAAAACAAATAAACGAATAATAGAAGAAAACGAGGAAGAGATAACACAGTTGAAGGGTCGATATCGAAAAGCAACACGTGATATCGATGATCTAAGCGAACAAAATGATAAATTAAAGCTAGAAATAAATACACTACGAACCAGGCCAAGGTAAATTAAAGCCATTAATAAAAGCCCAAATCTTTAACCAAACCTTACCAACACTAAAGTCCACTTTTAGATTTATTAGATAATTCTAATCTTTTTTTTTTATTTTTAATCTTGTAAAGTAGTAAATTAACGTAAGTAATTGTAGAATTAAAAACTGATTTATTTATATGATTTTGTTTTCAATTAATTATTAATAAAAGATTATTATTTTTTATTATTTTTATTAGTATTATTTTGTTTTTAAATAAAAAAATTATTATTTTTTTAATTTTAATACAATTAGTTAAAGTGGTGCATGTTTTAGATTAATGTAACAATAATTTTAATTGCTATTAGAAAATGATTTACTAATTTAAAATTAAAATTTGGAATCTATTTTCAGAACTTCGTCAATGTTTTCGAGCAAAGTTCGACAGTCAAGCGGAATAGCAAAGATATTGAGTGAGACCCAGGATTTGGAGGATGACGACTTGGACAACACATTTACCAGTCATCACAACGCTGGTAATGGTGGTGGCTTGTCATTAAATTCAGGCGCGAACGGCTCCCATAGCTCACTTAGCACAATAAGCAGCAACAAAGAGTCACCAACATCCTAATTTGAAAATAACCAATTTTTTTAACCTGAGAATGACTTAGTATTTGCCACAAAACGATTCCTAGCAACATCAATTTTTTTAGTCAAACAACCAACTGTCCAGTCATTTTTAATGTATCTTCTTATTTTAGCTATGTCTTAAATCGGACAGTTTTAAGTTTTCAACATAGAAAAATCGATTTTATTTTTATTAATTAAAAAAAAAAGACAATTTTTTTTGTTATGGCCAGCTATTTTTAAAACCTGCATTTTAATAAATTTGAGAACGAAAACAAACTACTAAAACAGAAAATTTATAACAAAAAAAATAAGAATTAATTTTTTACTATATGACTTTTTTATTTTTAAAAATTATTAATCATCATTTAAAATTTACTTAAAACTTTATTCAAATTTTCATCTTGAAAAAAATTTCAAAATCATTATATAAATTTAGTTTTATTAATTAAAAAATTTAATAAATATTTAAAAAAAAAATTAATTATCTTGGCAAAAATTCCGCTCTTCCAAATACATTTAAAAAAATGCTAAATGACAATTTCTCAATTATTAATATTTTATTAATTAAATGCAATATTAAATTTACTTAATGCCAGCATTATTTAATATTTTCTTATAAATTAGAAAGTAAAATAAAAATCATAATAGCACGTTTAGAGTCTTGAATAGTTTATGCAATAATTTATTTTTTATTATGTAATTTAGCGCTTAAATTCAAAATGGTACAAAGAAAAGAATACCAAACTTATTTTTTTTAATGATTTTATTTAAATTAAGAAATAAACTAATTAAAAACAGCCTTCGAACATACGTGCGAACAATGTCTGATTCTCAAAAGCAAAAGCTTGGCATCTTATGGTTCAGAAATGACCTACGTGTAAATGATAACTTGGCATTGGACAAGACTATTCATTTAATAAAAGAAAAAAAATAGACATGGTCTTGCCTATCTATTGTTTTGATAAGCTTTTGTTTGAGGGTAGATCTCGTGAAGCTCAACTTCCCAAATTGGGACCATTCAGGCGCAATTTTTTAATCGAAAGCGTTGAAAACTTAAAACAAAATTTAGATAAACAACTCAACACCTGTCTTCATTTACTTTATGGTGAACAAGACACCGAGATAAAGAAATTAATAGAAAAAATTCTCGCTGAAAATCAAGCTATTCATATTGAGTACTTGATAACAAGCAAAGAGGTGCCGTCAGACGAAGTCAATCTAGAAAACGAGATAAAAAAATACTTGGACCCGAAAAAAATAAAAAATATTTTTCTTTGGGACAATTTAATGATCCATCCTGATGATTTGCCATTCGGACATTTTACCAAAACACCAGACATGTTCACCCAATTTAGAAAAAGTGTTGAAATTAAAGAATCGAATTATAATGTGAGAAAAAGTGTACAACTACCATCAAATTTTAGTCTTCCGACATTTAAATTAAGTGAAGATGTTGGTCAGGTTTATCCCAAAAAGGCCGAGATAAAAGAATTGCCAAAATCAGCTATCTTTGGGATGAATGGTGGCGAAGATCAAGCTGAACTTAGAATGCAGAATTATTTTTTCAATTCAGATGGTTTACTAAAATATAAACAAACCAGAAATGGTCTCGTCGGAACAGAGTACTCATCCAAATTGTCCATGTGGTTGGCTCTTGGTTGCATCAGTTCTAGATATTTATATTGGAAAGTAAAAGAACTTGAGTCAACCAAAGGTTCAAACGAGTCAACAAAGTGTCTTGTATTTGAGCTTTTATGGAGAGATTTTTTCAAATACCATTCATTGAAATACGGTAAGAGAATATTTTTCTTAAATGGGTGCAACATGAACACTTCTGGTAACAACATGAAATGGAAAAGAGATCAACGTTTGTTTGAAAAATGGATTAATGGCGAGACTGGGTACCCGTTTGTTGATGCCAATATGAAAGAGCTTAAGGAGACTGGATGGATGTCGAATCGAGGTAGACAAAATGTCGCAAGCTTTTTGACCAAAGACTTGGAAATCGACTGGAGATATGGAGCTGAATATTTTGAGACAATGCTAATAGACTATGATTGCACTTCAAATTGGGGCAATTGGCAATATGTGGCTGGAGTAGGCACCGATCCGAGGGCCGATCGGTATTTTAATGTAATCAAACAAGCCTATGATTATGATGAAAATGGAGAATTTGTCAAGCTATGGATACCTCAATTGGAAAAAGTTTCCACTGGGTTTGTTCATTGTCCATTTAGAATGAGCTTGATTGAGCAAAAAAGTTTTAATTGTATCCTAAATAAAGACTATCCATTGCCTATCGTGGAAATGAAGCATAAATGGAACCCGTATTCAAATAAGGTGAACAGATTTGCTGCAAGGCAAAAAAGAGCCAAATAAGCGTTATTTAGTTAAAAAAAATTTTTTTTTTCAATTTATCTATAATTTTTAAATAAAAATTTTTTTTTACCAAAGAAATAAATATAGATAGCTTTATTTATTTTTATAAACTGTTTGACATAATTTGAAAAATTTTTAAAAAAATTTTTTAGTTTATTAAAATTAAATTTAGTAGTTAATCAGTCATTACTTATTTTAAAATCAAAAACAATCAAATAAAAAAGTTAGATGAAATTTAATCTTTATCTTAATTTTGTAGATCAAATTTTTAAGAATATTTAAATAAAAATACAACTCATACTAATTATCTACATTTTTTTACATAGAGAATTTAAATTTTTTACATAAAATTTGATACGTGATGGTTATAAAAATTTATTAATTTAATAAAATGTTATTATCAAAATCTTGAAAATCTGAGACACGGTTTTGTGAATGAAATTGGTACAAAAGAACAGAAAAAAATTTAAACAGCTAAAAACAAATTATGTTCTTGAGCTTAGAGATTTTGTGCTAAAAATTGATGAAACTATCAATGCTGCACCATGTTGCATTTTCAGAATCAACTTTTAACTTTCGGGAAAAGAATTATAAGGTTTTTTAACATTTTTTTCTGTCATTTTATACCAGATTTCACCAAAATTATAAATTTAAACAATATTTTTTATCATTTAAAATATCATGCTTTCATGTTTGATACGCAATTTTGCCAAAAATTGCTTTTTGCTCAAATTAATATTAATAATTAATATAAATTAATAAAGTCCCATATTAAAAATTCGCAAAAGACGATTTAAGTGACTTGGTAATGTATTCAGAATGCCAACAGACAAAACTCCTAGAGTTTTATTATTTTGGACACTGTAAGACCAAAGATGACCTGGAGGAGAACAGTTGAAAGAGATTAGCAAGCAAAGTTGTCGCTAAGGACGGGTAAATTGTGTGAACGCCTTATGCTCCATTGGCAATGGAAGATAGAAGTATCTTTATCACTATCCACTTTCTGTATTCATGGCATGTCCAAGCTGAATAACATTTGACCTAAAAAGAATCCTCTTTTTTTAAGCATTATTTAATTTTCTAAAATTTTAATTATTTAATCAACCAAAAAAAGTCTAAAACAATCTATTTTAATATTTTTATTTAATTTATAGTTTTTAAATGGCTTTAAAAATAACTTTATACACATTTGTTTATATAAAAATAGCTAACAACATGAACATATGATAAACTTTATAGATAAAAATAAATAGATAGATAAGTTAATTTTTGTTGAGAGATGAGCTTGAGAGGGCCGTGAACGAGGACGAAGAGCACGATACAGAGGGCATAGAGGAATTAAGAGAAAACGAGCCGTTCTGGGACATATTTGGCATTTTGCGCGATATATCACCAAACGTGTTCTCGAACAGCTCTCTGTACTTCCTTTTAGCTTGCTTGTACGAATTTGTCTTTACTATTTTCTCATAGTTCTCTTGGATAAAGCCATGCACCTTTAGATTAAGCTCATAGTCGTTGTTTACCACACAAAATATCAAATGGTCACAACAGTTTTGAATGCTTAGCTCTTTGATGAGATGATCTCGGGCCAAATTGGTCAAACCGTGCACTTTGTACTCCTTGGATATTTCGTATATGTCCTTGGCAAATGAGTCCATGCTATCCAAATAGCCTGTGTACATGTATTTAATTAGGTACTCGATTACTTTTGGACTTCGGTCTGTTTCGATGAATAGAAAGTCGGTGCAGGGCTGAGCGTCTGTACAATTGGAGCAGTTGCACTCGCTCGACGAGCCCGGCTTGGCCGACGAGCTGGCTGATGTGGACGGCATCGATTTGACCAAATTTGTTTTCAACAAGTCCCTGAACTTGCCCGATCGGCTCGCTAGCACAAATTTATGAGCCTTGATCTCGATAGATTCGTCGTAGTCAGCCAAAAAGTTGTCACAACAGCTACACGACCATTTTAACTCAATGTCCGGCTCTTGTTGCCCCTTTAGCCTCTTGACACGCGGCATATTCACCAGCTGCATTTGCATCTCGGCGCACATCTGGCGCTTTTTGTACACCTTAATGACAATGTCGTACAAATTCTTGCTCTCGTACAGCTCGTTTAAGTTTTCTTTGAATAGAAGCAGATCGTAGTTGGTCCAAGTGAGACTAGATGGTAGATTGGAGCTTTCGAATTCAACTCGAGTGAATATCTTGAGCATTCCGTTGCACAGAAGCTCGTCTTTTTGGTCCTTGATGTCCTGAATTTTGAGAAATTGCTTGTAGCCAAAGTCGATGAACGTTTGGTACTGGTGGTCGCCAGTGTCGCGGCAGTACACTCGCTCGTTTTTGTTGTTCAGCAGCGAGAGCTCTACTTTGGCATTGAGCGAGTCCGGGTCCTCGGAAACGTACTTGATGAATAGAGATATGTAGCCGTGGCTGGACTGGTCGCCCAGGCCCTCCGGGTACAGGTTGAGCACCCAGCGCGTATTTTTGTACGCAAACACAGGACTTGTCAGCAGTGGGTACACGTGTTCGCCTGTGTGCGTACCGCTGTTTATCTTATCTATGTATTGTGTAAATTTTTCAACACACCAAACATAGTCAATCAAGTGATACATTTAAACTTGTATTTTAAAAGCTTTAAAACTAATTAACTTTTATCTATGAAAATAAATTAACTATTAGACAGCTTGAAGAAAAGATTAAAAAATAATTGAAAACCTAAGCGCATGGACAACCGCAACAACAACCATGTTATTTGTCAATTTTGATTATTAACTAAATTAGTGTGTATATGAAAATTATCTTTAATTATTTCATATTTTATTATTTCTTTCAAGAATAAATAATATATTTTATTTTTTATTTTGGTTTCCAAATTTGAAATAATTCCATTGAGTAGTTAATTATGAAATAAAAAACCTTGATTAATAAGAAATTTATTATATTTTATTTTTCACTGTGACAATACAATACTCTTCATTAAATAAAAGCGATAAAAACAAAAATACACACACATACACACACACAAACATACCAAACAACTAAAGTTAACTTAAAAACATTTAAATTTAAATAATATTAAATTAAAATTTTGATAGCAATTTTACTTTTAAAGTTTGTTACTGTTTATTTGAAAAAATAATTGAAAAAGTTATCTGATAGCCAAATTCAAAAAAAAAACTATTTTATCTATTATTAGATAATTATTAATATTATAATAGATAATTAATAGATAATAATTATCTATTATAATGTTAATAAAAGATAATAATAGAAAGTACTCCTACTGGCGCTGACTTCAAGTCACACATAGCTTGAGCGCAAGACCAAGTAAATTTTTAGTCGAGCATGCAGCTCGGCGCTCTATAAATATTCTTTACATAATTAATTAGCTCATTGAGCTAAGTATCTAGCAATAAATAGTAAAAAACTAAAACTGTTCAACGCTTTTAGAAAATAAATAATATGAATAAAAAAAAATTAGAAAATAAAATTAATTTTGGTAACCTAACCTACATTTAATCGACTACTTAGCGAAAAAGAAAACTCAATTAACATTGCTCAAGCACATAAATATATTTTATGAAGGCACAGCTCGGGGCGCGCGCGCACACACACACACACATACTCAGAAACACACTTGCAGTTGCATGCACAGGCGCCGATTTGTCCCTAAAGCGCCTAATTTTAATAAAAAATTCTCACTTATCATCAATCAGTTGTTTTATTTGGTATATTTTATGTGCTCTGAAGAAATTAATTATAATAATGGGTAGGAGCCTTGGGCTCGGGCGATCTAGCAGACCGGGCACAGCCATGCTAAGTGTCACGTGATCGCGACAAGTCAGCGCTAGACATCGACATTTCCTAGCCATCTAGAAACGAACAAACAAGCTAAATTACCAGTGAACGTAAGAGAAAGAATGAGAGAGAAACAAAAAAGAGAAAAAGAAAAAGAGAGAGAGAGAGAGATTGAGAAAACTAGTACGAAAAATATAAAATTAAAATTTGGTATTTAGCTTAAGTAAAACAAAATAGAAAAGCTGAAAATTAAAGAGAAAAAAAAAAGTTTTGAATAAAAATCTGAATAAGTAGAATTGTGTTGTTTTATTTTATCTACTTTTAAATCGACCTACAACCAAACTATTAACACTAACACAACCAAATTAGACAGCATTAAATTGAATTATTGATTTTTTTTAATCATTTTATTTCTTCTTATCCAAATTTGTTCACTGTTCACTTGAAACCTTATTATAAATTTATAATAAAAATTTATCTTTAATTCTATTCTATCACAGCCTAAATAAAATATGTCAACTATTTAAGAAAATTATATTTTTATAATAATCAATAGAGCCTCAGCTGACCGATCGAGAAATTTGTCTCGTTTCGGTCAGTTTGAAAAACTTTACTTTCCGGGTCTTGTTAAGAGCATACTTAGATCAATTTAACAAAATTGATGTCTAAGTATTCTCTTTTTGTTTCTAAACTAAACTAGGCCAGCTAAATTAAATACAAGCACCAAATGAGACCTTATGATGCGCATTTAATTAATTGCCAAATAAATTACTTGAACCCAAGCAAGCTAATGAAAAATATTCTGAAACTGGGCTTCTGGTGCCAAGCTCACCCCATTTGTCTATTTTGCCTTGTCCAGTGCACTGTAAACTCCGAAAGCCTCAGAGTTGACTAACCAAAAAAATTTCTAGTTATTTATTTTTAGTTAAAAATAATCTTAAGTATTAAAAACTACATAATTAAGCATTTTTTAAAGTCGAAATGGATTCAATTATAATTTAACTTTAATTTATTTGAAAAAAATATAGAGGGCAAACATTGTTAACCCCATGTCACTTTGGAATACCAAGCTTAATAGTTTTAATAAAGGAATTATCTTTGACTATTAATCATTTGAATTAAGGTCAAATAAAAAATGGCAAAAAAAAATTATATTCTTTTTTCTTAATTTTATTTTCAAATTCAACAAAAAGGTAAAATTGTGAATAAATATAATTTTTATTATTTAAAAAAAAAATAAATAAAATAATAAAATAAATTTTTTTTGTGTTCAATTTTATTTTGGTAAGCCGTTGGTATCGAGCAATGAGTTATTCGAGTCGTAGAATACGGGTCCCGAGCCGATTTTCGAGTGAATTAAGTATTTGATTATTGTTGATTTGTTTTTGTTATTAAACTTATTAATCAAATTCATTAGTGATACTTTTCTTTGTTCACTAATACAATTGAAATTTAAATTATTTAAAAATTTTTTACTTCCAACTATTTTTGAGTCCAGATCAAAATCAAAAAGATAAATACGCTTTAGTAAGAACATCAATTCGTTTACATGCTGGTCTAACACAAACAGAAAACAATTTGGACCGGCATCAAAGCTGTATGCCACTTTAAGTTCAGCATCCAAATTATTAAATTCATTAATAAATTGAATTATTTCTCTTGATTTGTCATTTAGATAGAAAAGAGGTGGATAGGTGTCCAGACAGACCGCATGAAATGAATTGCTGTCTTGAATTACCAGTTTGGCAAATTTGTCAAAATTTTTCTCTTTAATAAACTCTTCCATCATGGCTAATCTTTGTTCTTCGACTAATTTGACTCGATGGGCTAGCAATTGGCTAGTTAGGACAGTTTCTTTCATTCCATGAGTGCTGGAGACAGCTTTTTTACCATCTTCGAGTATTAGCGCAAGTATGTTCATTTCTGGCCAATGCTCAGCAGGAAATACAACTTTGGACAGAGAATCGGCTGAACTTGAGGCTGTATTCCATTTTACAAAGCCTCCCAAGCAGCTTCTGCATGCTGAACCTGAACCGAGCCTTGCCAGCTCGCTAACATCGCCATTGTAGCCAAAAGCTTTGGTCAAACAGCAAGCTAGGCAAGCAAAACCACTTGCCGAAGAAGCCATACCACATGCAGTGGGAAAGTTATTGCTACTACAAATCCTAATTTCGTATTCATATGGATCCTGTAGGCTACAATTTTGTCTTATTTTGTTCAACATTGTGAACAGACGCTTTTTATTTACCAAATCATCTGGAGATTTGCTCAAATCTCCGTCATTGATCACCTGAGTGGTTGAGTTAAGAGTAAAATAAATTTTGTGTGAATTGGTTTTTATTAGGACCAGTGATGTTTTTGAACTTAAAATATTGGTATCCAATGTAATAGATATGGAACCATTTAATGGAATTACCAACTCGTCGTTTGCTTTACCCCAGTATTTAATTAGTGCTATATTAGGTGCACATTCGTATGTTACTAAAATATTGTTCATTTTTAAAATATTTTGAATAAAATTTAAATTTTAATTAATTTAAATAAATAAAATTAAACAAAAAAATATGCAATCATAGCATTTTTATTTAATTTTATTTCAAAATTAAGTTGATAAAATAATAAAACCCATATATATATATATATTTATTCAACCCTGGTATCTTTTATGGGGTGATATTTAAAATTTGTCCATTAAAAAAACACTAATGATTTTTTAATTTTTTGTCTATGATAAAAAATTTGGTTACCAAGAACAATTAAACAAAAAGAATGAATGAAATTTTTTTATTAAAAATAAAAATAAAATGAGCTTAAAGAACAAGGCCTGATGGTCTAGTGGTATGATTCTCGCTTTGGGTGCGAGAGGCTCCGGGTTCGATCCCCGGTCAGGCCCTTTTTGCATCTGAATTTGAAAAGATTTCATAACAAATTAAAAATTTTAGCCTATCCAAAATATTATATTCTAAATTTAAATCTTAGTTATCAACCTTGATTAATTTGGTCTTAATTTATTTTTGTACCAGAGAAACAATTAAAATTTAAAAATAAATATCTTTTTGTAGTGAAATATTAATTTAAGCAAATGGAACCATCGTTTCTGAATGGTTTTGGAGAAAAAAATCTGAATACCAATTCAAAGAATGTCAGATTTTCGAGATTACGCGAGTCACGACATAGTGTCGGTAGTTGTCAGCAACTGGCAAAGAAAAACTCTGCAAAATCTCGGCTCACAAAATCAAATTCATTAATGAGTGATTTGAGTCATTTGGAGACCAAGTCGAATGGTATCTTCAATAATTACGCAATTAATCACAAGCAAACTAAACCTATTATACAGTTTCCAGACGAAGCTGAACCAAATTTACAGCTGGAACCAAAAAAAATCCAAAAACCTCTTAAGACTATTTTAAAAAATCCACTTCCGGTCCAGAACTATAAATCACCAAAATATGACTATTCGAACATCACTGTAACTAGAGAAACCGAAATATCTTTTCCAGACGATGGCACTAGAACATTTAGCCACAAAAATTTGGCTACCAAGCAAAAATTTTTGGAAAGCATCAATTGTGATGCGAGTTGCTCGTCTAGTTTTAGTTCAGATTTTGGTCATGCCTATGTTCACAAGGCAAAATCTCAATATTTGCTAGAGCCTAAGCGTCGCTGGAGCTATGATTACATTAAAAGAGAGCCTGACATCTCAAACCCGGATATTGACTCACCATATCTAATTACTGAATCTAAACTACTTAGTCCTAAGAAAAAGTATAAAATAGAAGAATGTGAAGCGAAAAATTTTATCTTTAACACTTTCACCTCTCTCGCACAACTTATCTATGTTTTTTTTACTAATTTTAAATATCTTTTTATCTTTTATTTGGCGATTATTTGTTGTTTGTTGGCTTTTTTTATTAAAATTCTACTTTATTTTCTTAACATTTTTAAAAAAGTGATTAAAATTTTACTTGCACCTTTTCGATACTTCTTTATAGATAATCTATTGTTATATCTTACTAAACATGTAAACGAAAGGCGTAAATGTAAGAACTTAGACATTTCAGATAATATTGATGATGAAATTCCAAATGGTAAATTGGAAAAAAGTAAAAAAAGAATTAATTAACTATTAATTTTAATTTAAGGATTTTTGCCGATCATTTCGGAAGAAGTATCTTCAATAACTACCTGAAAATGTTTAATTAAACAAAAAAAATGGATTTATACAATCAATATATAAAAACCTTGTTACATATATTTAAATTGATTTAATTTAATAAATTAAAAAATATTTTATTCAATCATCATTTTATTTCGGAAATATTTTATTTTAAAAATTATTTTGAAAATTTCACTAGAAATTTATCCTTATTTAAAAAAATCTCTTAAAGGAAATATCACCCAAAATGTTGTAGTGATAGACAAATAATTTAATTAGTTATAGATAAAAGAGATTTTTCAGAACCCACTCAGGCCAAACATCTTTCTAATCTCTTCATAAGTAAGCCAAAAGGTTAAAGACCATGGAGCCTAAACGACAATAAATTAAGTTATTTTCATGCGCATAAATTTTTCATGTACCATTCTTAGCCAAATAGGCCAGTATCCTTTATACAAACCAAAAAAACCTTCATTTTTAACAGTCAAAACCAAACAGTGCCATGATGATCGGTACAGCTGGCCCCTAATTTTAAATCAATTTTTTTCTTATTAATATAATCTTTTTTTAACTAACTTTCCAGAAGCATCTGTGGGCTGGCACATAATTCTAGTCTTTATCAAATCAGCTGGAGTTCCCATAGTTGCTGCCACTAAACCTGACAATATACTGGACATTGTGTGCACTTTATAGTCATCTTTGAATCCGAATTTTTTTATTAAAAAGTGTTTAACATAATCATATGTAGCCAAATCGCCTAGATTGACAAGTGCTGCTCGCTGAACATTTACAAGACAGCCTCGCCACAGTCCCCTAAAACCATTTTGTCTATATATTTCCAGAAATGCCTGATTCACACTTTTTATTCTAGGTGCATGTCCTTCTAATTTCCGCTTTCCTTCTGCTTGCATCATGGATTTGACGAGGTCAGTAGGGCTGGCAATAAGCTGTGCCAATGCTCCAGATGTAACTCCAATAATAATTGCTTGCCATATTGGAAAAACCTCATTTTTTTTCCACACATCTCTAAAATTTTCGTAAATTACCAAACGAAATCCGGTATATACCACTTGTCTATACACAGCGGGAGTCACCCCAGCCCAAAGACTAAAAACGCCCTCATGCTTGACTATCTAATAACAATTAATGATTTGAGACCCTTGGCAAATTTTGATTACCTAAATTGACGCCAATGCGAAACATTCCATGAGGGAAGTTTTTGGCATCCAACACTATCTGCTGTTTTATCAATTCGTTTTGAATTTGCAGTCGGGTTTTTATCATATCAAGTGGATATGTGACTTAAATAAATCATTAAATATAATAAAATTAATTATTTTTAAAATATATATTTGATTGCAAAGCACAAACCAGATAAAATAATACAAATCTGAAAAAATAAAGGAAAAAATTAAATTCTACTCAAACTAATTAGCTTACCTGTTTCGGCAATCATTGCCGCAGCCGATGATAAAAAAAATCTCGAAAATAAATATTTTATTTGTTCTTCTTGACTTAAATCTTGTCGCACCACATACGAACCTCTCATTTCTTAATTTTATTTAGTTTGAAATAATTAAATTTTAACTTAATCTTGCTTATTAATTAGCAAGAAAAAAAAATTAATTAATAATTTATTTGTATAAGAAAATAGAAAAAATGTATTTATTTATAAAGAAGTTAAAAATTTTTTATATGCATTTAGTGCGTAGATTTAGAGGTGGCATGAGAATGTTTTTAAAGTTATCAAACAAATTGGCAACTAATTCGTCCTGAGATGAAAATTCTTTAACTCTTTTGGTAAAATCAACCAGACCGTGGTTATCTGCCGAAAATCCGTAAGAGGATATTATTTTATATTGAATTTCGTTCACTACTGGGATGTAATTTTCAACATACTTGAGCATATCAGATGAGCAATTATCCCTCAATTGTCTCAATTTGGTATCTTGGTCAATTTGTTTTAAAATTTCAATTAGAGCATCTTGAAATTGACAAAATAAAATTTTGATAATTTGAATCAAGCAAACCTCTGGCCTGGTTGACTTCAAATTTTGGGCTGATGCGATCACAGCTCATTATACCAAAATTTGGCATCAATTTCTATAAACTAGATTGTAAAATTATAAATATTTTTCTCTTATTTAAATTATAAAAATAAACCATATTCAACAATTAATGACTTAACAAACTTTACCTATTTTTTTAATTTTAAATTCAAATTATAAAAAATATTATTTAATCAACTTTTTATTAATTTAAAAAAAAAAGTAATTGTCGAAATTAATATTAAATTAAAGCTGAGAGTTGAGTTTTTTTAATGAGAAAATAAAGACTGAATAGTAATTTGCGAATTTACAAAAGTGCAAAATATTAAAATTTTTATAATAAATTAAAATGGAAGACTTATAAAAATTAATAAAAAAAAAAAGTTAAGCTCGAGTGTTTCTGGTCGATGGAGGCGATCTATTCGAAGGATATTTCATGCCGGAATGGTTGTAGCCCTTCATTTCGTATGCATCAATCGCGCCACCGTTGCCTCTTCCAGACTTTTGTCTATGCATGTCAAATTGAGCCGAGCCTTTCTCATCACCAATTTCCTCGTCCAATAGCTCATCATAGCGGTAATACTTCCTGAACAAATCAGCTTGGACAAAAGCAAAACAGGCAATGACAAAAAATAAAATTGTCAAAATGTACACAGTTATCCAAAAGGTGTTGAAATTATCCATAAACTCGTAGCACACAGACAGACTTAGTGATTGGTACAAGTTCGATAGAACTCTACATGATGGCAAAGCATCGACAAGCTGTCTTATTTTGGCATCTTTTAATTGTTCGACTTGTGGCAGTGTAAATGATTCTAAAATGTCTTCAAGCGAATTTTTGAATTTTTCCTGAGTACTATTATCATTTAAATCAAGTCGAACTTTCTTGATCAATTCAAGCAAATTATTAAAAACTTCCTTGGTAACTGGATCTTTGACTAATTGGCTAAATTGGTCAAATTTTTCCAAGTCTGATTCCAATGCTGTGGTAAACTCTTCGCCTAGCAAATTGGCATCAAAAGATGACGAATTCTTTGAAATTATGATATTGTTAATTTCGTTCAAGGTATCATTGGTCTCTTGGCTGCCCATTATGGTCAGCACTTTCTCTATAAATGATTGGAAATTTAGCATTGATTTTGAAATAGAATCAAAGTCAATCTTGGATATTTCTGGCCTAAATTTTTCCATCAATTTGCTTATCTAAATTAATAAATTTTAAAAATTTTGTTGACATATAATTTTTTTTGTTACTGATGTTCCTATTCTTTCATCTAAAAGCAGCTTAAACTTGTTATTCAGAAAAGTTGATGAATTTTTTTGATCACACTCACTAAATAGATAAAAAATAGATAAAATTTTAGAAGATGTTAATTAAATCTTACACAACTATGTGTTTTACGGACGAATTTTCCAAGAATTTATCAAAATTTGCTAATTTTGTTCCAATCTAGTTAAAAAAAAATTTTATGTACAAAATAAAATTATTTTTCTCCTACTTGGAATAAATGGTTGTCTTCGAGGTCAGAGATAGGTTTGCAGACTACATTCCGGAAAGTAATACCAGGTAAAAACATAAGAACACACAAAACAATCAAAAAAAATGCGAATAAAAAAAAGAAAGTGTTGCCAGCTAGGAAAAAGTTAGCCGATACACCACGATGGCAAGATTGCTTGAAATTGTTGTGCATTCGACGAGAACAAATGCCAGACAGACCAAGTGAATGCATTATGAACAAAAGAAGCATAAAAACACTCACGCCCAGTAGGACATAATAAAAGTATTGGTAAAACTGAACTGCCAATTTGGCATATTCAACATTTTTTTTTGAATTCTTAAAAATTTATCTAAAATTAAATCTAGTAAAATTTTTTCTTCAAATTACAATATTTGAGCTGTAGAAAGCTAGTTCGGACTCAACGCCGTTCTTATAGCCTAGGATTTGATTTTTTATCTTTATTACAAAATCATTGACACTTCGAGCAAAATCTTAGATAATCAATTTTGTTTTAAAGATATAAAATAAATTGAAAATAATTTACTTGTTTGAATTTTTTTTAATTTTTGATTCATCAAAGGCAGCAAGGTATTAAGATCAAAATTTTCGGACTTAATCTCATCCAAAAATTTAAAATTATCTTTCAATGTAGCTCTAATTGGATCAATCTAAAACAAATAGATAAAAATAATTATTAAAAAAATAAGATAATTATTTACTAGTATTTTAATTGTGTTAAAATGTCTAATGGCTTCACTGGAAGCATTTACAAAATTTGTCTCATTCAAACCATCAGCTGTATTGGTAATACTACCATACAACAAATGAAGTTTATTTAATTCTAAATTAGAAGTAATCAAATTAAATTTTGACCATCTTAAATGAACATACTTGGCGCCAAATCTTTGTTGTACATTTCAAAAAAAGATTCCAATGCCAAAGATTTTACCGACGCTTCCAATGTCTGCTCCAAAGTGTTGTCAAATATTTTGACCGACTCGGAATTTATTTCGTCCACTAAATCCTTGGCTTGGGAGAAAAATTGAGGAATTTCTTGGCGCGAAAAATCGTCTATTTGACCAGATGATGAATTTAAAAGCTTTGGCAAATTTTTAAATGCCAGTAGTGAATTTTGACCAGTGAAAAAAAGTATAACAGTGCCAAGTCTTAAATAAAATGTTGATTTTTATTTTTCGATATAAAATATTTATCTTATCACTTACAAAGATGCTATTAGAAGAATGAATAGAATCAGGGAGTAGAATTTTCTCTTGTAGGTGTCGAATTTGCGGTCAAAAGGGCTGAATTTACCGCGGCAGCATGTGCGGTACGAGCAGAAACAAAAGCCAACAATTGGAAGCAGTACAGCCACTAGAACTGATATGATGACAAAATTAACCACCCCTGGCAGAAAAGTAGATGAAAATTTCAAGTCCTGGAACCAGCCTGACCTAAGACCATAGTCGCTAATCACCTTGTCAGCAAATTCTGTCCAGCTTAGATTTGCAGCTTGGTCAATTTGGCGTGGAATGTGCGGCTCGAACAAATTATCAATAAAATAATTGGTAAACAAATAGAATGGTTCGAATCCGGTTCTGAGCGAATTGCTTGAAAAATTGTACAAGCTGATCAAAGACAGTGTATCATTGTCCATTTGGACCTCTAGAGCTGAACCACTTGTAAATATTGCCACGACCAACAAGCAAAAACTAATCCTATTCAGACTAAACATTCTAAATATCAATAAGGAAATATTAAGAGACGGCAAATATTTGAGTTTAAGATTTAAGAAATGATTATTCCCAAGTAAATATTTGACCAGAATTTTTTCATTACTGAGGTGAGTGCATTTTATGGCTTTTTTTTTGTTAATTTAAACAAAAAACAAGCTTAATAATTTGAATCACACTATGTGTATTAGTTGGCGGCATTCATTTCTATGTAAAGCTAGCAACTAGTCTAAAACTGCATGCACTTTGCTAAAACCAAAAGATTAATTTCATTTTTAAACTGTTTCAAAATTTTCTCTTCATTGGTTTAAGTTCAAATGCGTCATTGGAAAAAAAGAGGAAATAGATAAAATTTATCTTTGTGTATGATTGATAAAATGGTCTCTTATCTATTATTCTGTGTATAAACACCTGCTATGCACTCATCTAAATTTTCCCATAAAAGCTTTTTTAAAAATAAAAGTAAATATCAACCTATTGTTTGGTCTATGGGTATATATATTAAATGAAATGATCTAAATCAATAGTTAATTATTAAATGTTGAAATAAATACTCTGATATACAAAACTAGAAATCGATTTGTCCCTTAAAAGGTGGTAAAAACATATATTTCTCAAATATCACGACCATTAATCTTGTCTATGCAAATAACTCAGTTCATAAGATAAAAAATTCTTTTTATTCAAAATTTAAGCGGCTTTTTTCTTTAATTTTTTTCTCCTTCAAATAAAAAATTTAAAAAATAAATTAAAAACTTAATTAAATCACATCCTAAACTAGCTTGGTGACCAAATTTCTAGTTTTATTTTATTTTAAATTTTATCTCAAATAAATAGACTAGTTTTAAAGTTAAGCAAAAAAAAAAATAAAACTTATCTACATAGACTTGGACTATGTTTGTTTAAGATTTACAATTATTCTAAACAAGATAAAATATATTAAATATCTTGATGTTTTGTACGGAATTAATTCTAAAACAACTGTTGATACAAATAAATAGAGTGAAAAGTCTAATTTAATATAAAAAAACTTATCAAACCGATCATAAATCAAAAAAAAAGACAATTAAGACTAAACAAGAAACTAGAATAGTTTATGAAAAAATTATTATTATTCTTTAATTAATTTATTAAATGAAACCTTTGAAAAATCGCTCTTTTAAGCACTTAATTAAGCGATTTAAATCGACTTAGTGAATAAAAAAGAACTAAATATTTAAGTTATGAGAATACTTTTATTTAAATGAGGTTAAGAGAATTTAGAAGACTTTGTAATGATAAATTGGTGACCTAAATAGCCGAACATCAGGACTCAAATTACAATTTAACTTTTAAAAAATTTTATTTTTTTATATTAAAAAAAATAAGCTTAAATAAATTTTTAACAATGGTAAACAAAATTTATTCTTTTCTCTTGACTTGGATCTTTTCCTAAAACTGGATAATTAAAACGTAGACAAATATACAACAAGAAAAGTGTAGAAGAATACGGTCGAATCGGAATTTAGACAAACATTTCGGATTGATGGGCAGCGCATTCCATGAGGCGCCAAGCGGAGTCCGGGTTCAAGTCGGACTGATCGCGGCACAACGCCCAAACATGGTGAACTCGTTTGATTCGGTCCCTGTCTCCTTCGACCACCTTGCCCTCTGAATTGGTCACGTAAATAATCTGCTGAGCAGTGAATGAAACAATTAACACCGGACCTTGTTCCATCATTTTACACGCTGCTATCTAAAATTAGACAATTGGTGATTAGAGATAAATTTTAATATTTTTTTTTTTATCTATTACATCTAAATTGCTTATGTCCAGTACTTGGTTGAAGTAGTTGAATTTGAGCTGTTCACATTGGGCTATTGGATGAGTGAGGATTGTGTAGGCAGTCTCCGTGCACCAATCTTGCAGAATTTCGAGCTCTTTTTGACTCAAGGCTTCGAGTATATTGGGCACTATGTCGTGCTGGACTCGATTTAGAAATTCACTAAGCTCAAAATTGGGCTCAGATTTGACAATTTCTGTGAGCACTTCGCTCATTTCAGTCGACTTGAACACACCTCCAAAAACTGAGGTAAACTTTTCCGTGATTGACCGAGTGGCTCTTACCAAAGGGTTATCACTCTCATCATACTGACTCTTTATTTCAAACAATTCTTCAATAGATAAGATTATTAAATTAAATTAAACAGCTGTTAAAAAAATCTAATTATTTACTGTTGACATAGGTATTGTTTTCCTTGAAGTTTTGCCAACTTTGGTACCATTTTGAGTCCTTGTGCAGAACCATGCCAGTTGCATCACTAAAAAATTTTAGAATCAAAACTTTTAAATAAAAGATTGGTGAAAAATGTCTACTTGTTGCTTTCGTAGACTTTTTGGTCATTTGTTTGTGTTATTTCTGTTCGTTTGCGAAGTTTGATCGGAGCTCGGTAGGGTCTGGCGCGAGATAGCTGTGTGGCCTCGTCCAAATTTTCCGAAATGTTTTTTACATTCTCTGTTACTGCCTTAAATGCGGTGTTTTTGGACAATTCAGCTGTCTGTTTGCTAATATTTTCGGCAGCTTTGTGAGCTTGTTTGGCAAAATCGCCGCCGAATTCAGCAGCTTTTTTGGCAAAATCGCTCTCTTTAACTGTGCCAGTAAATTTGTCAAAAGCTTCTTTGAAAACTTTGGAACTTTTGTCCGTCTCATCACCAAGTTCTTTCTAGAAATTCATTTATTATTCATAAAATTTTAACTAATTTTTAAATTTGTCACAAATACTGACATATTTTTTGCGGGCTTCTTGTAAAGCTGTGGATTGTTCCAATTTTTCAGCCTCTTGGCGAAATTTTTTTATAGACTCCTTCATTTCTTTGCTCTTATTCATTTCTTCTCTGATATTATCAATCAAATTTCCCAAAAAAGATCGCTGTCCATTGGACATGTATCTTATCTTTAATTAAAAAGGTAAATGCTTAGGAAAAATAGACAACTGGAGCCTACGTTTTGGTTTATTAGACCCTGTTTGAGTAAGCATGTTGGATTGGATAAAACAAGTGACTGTTTGATCAATAAAGCAGACTTTAAGGAGCTGATTTTGGCCATTTTTTTCCAATAAATCGGAATTGTTTTATTATTTTGTTTAAAAAAAGTAGAGCTTTTTTTCTTTTAAATATTTGATATTTGTAAAATTTCAAATAATTTTAAAAGCAAGATTTCATCAGAGTATATGCTAATTTAAATGCATGTACAAGATTTTAAAATAGTTATATTATGTTGTCTTAATTTAAAGAAAAAAATAATTTTTTTATCAAATAATTACATTTTTTTAAAACTTCGATCTCTTGAAAGTTTACAATGAAATATTTAAAAAAATTATTTTTTATAAATGAAATTAGCTTTATTATTAATCATTAAAATTGACTGTTTTTTTTTAATTATTTAATTATATTAATAATAAAAGATAAATAAGTTAAATGTTCAACTGGATTTTCGCTAATTGTTTCCTCATATTGAATTTTTGAATAGATAACTTTGTCTCTGAGACTACCAGAGAGCTGACTCTAAATATTTGGCAAAAAAACTTCGGAATACCATGTCATTGATTGTCCCTAATAATTCACTTCAAAGCATTATATCGATTTTTTTATTATCAATATACTTTTATTACTTGATCATTTAATTGATTAAGAATTAATTTAAAAGTAATTTTTCAATCAACAGGTTCAAACCAAAATCCTTAATATAAATAACAAATATGATAGCTTTTTTCTAATAAAAAAATTTAGACCAAATTAAATTTAATGTCCAGGTAGGCAATTATAAAAGAAAATTTCTGAAGGATATTAATGAATTAATTTTTATTTTAGACACATTTTTAAAAGTCAAATCATATTTTATTTTTAAGGCTTATCGACAATATTGGTGCAATTCTTTTGGATAATCTTCTGGTCTATAAACTAAATAAATAAAAATAATTAAGATAACCCATAAAAAGCTTTTAAATTCTTCAAACCTGTATAAAATATTTTTTGATGGGCTATTCCTTTCGGAGCAGCGTTAATTTGGCTAACCATATAAGCAAAAGTTGGTATGCCTATAGCTATTCCCAACAAAGTTGAAAAAAATACAACTGGACTCTCGTTTGCCATGTATTTAATAATTCCAACTAAAAATTTAATCAATTAAAATAACATTTTCCCAAATAAATGTTTTTTATGCCTTGTTTTTGAGTCCATGGTCTCACTTTAAGAGCTGCACTAGCTTTTGGCCAAATCATTTTTTGCTTAAATTATAAAACAGATTTATAATATTTTCAAAAGTATTCTTTTAAAGTTAGCTTTTAGATGCATAATTTGAACGCTGGTACAAAGTTATATTTTAATTTGCAATTGTAACTATTGATATTTATTTGTCTTTTTTTTTATCATTTGGAAAACTAAATGCTCCAATGACTTATTGGTATTTGAATAAAGTCAAGTCAATATAGATAAATTATATTTAAAATGGGTTTTAGAAAGATTTTCAATAGATTATCTCGAATGACTACCAGATTGGGCTTTGCCAGTAGCTCTAATTTGTCAAAAAATCATCAAGAGCAAAATAATGAAAATGAGAAATGCGATAAGTATGAATTTTTGAATTAAATCTGCAGATTTTAAAGAATGATAAATGTCTACATTTTGGTATAGTCATAATGATTAAGCTTTCCATTAGCATAGGTATAAATTATCACTTTGTTAAGGTTTTTTTACTTATTTTTGAGTAGAAAATTCTATATAGAAATAAAAATTATATAATTTTTTTTTCTATTTATTAACATTCATCAATTTAAATTAAAATTTAAATTTTTTTTCTAAAAATGATTAGAAATTTAGCTAGAATGGCATCAAGTGGCGCATCAGCTGTTGAAAAAGTAATCATAATTGGCAGTGGTCCGGCAGCTCACACTGCTGCAATTTACACGGCAAGAGCTGAGCTAAAGCCAGTTCTATTCGAGGGCTGGATGGCTGGCGGAGTTGCTGCTGGTGGACAGCTGACAACCACTACAGATGTTGAAAATTTTCCAGGATTTCCAGATGGAATATTAGGCTTTGAATTAATGGAGAATATGAAAAAGCAATCAACACGCTTTGGTACCAGAGTTTTTAGTGAGACCGTGACAGAAGTCAACCTAAAAAAGCGACCTTTTGAAGTAAAGACCGAGAATAGAAGTATGCTGGCTCATACTTTGATTATTTCCACCGGGGCAACAGCTAGAAGAATGGAAATAAAAGGTGCAGGTGACGACGAGTTATGGAATAGAGGAATATCTGCTTGTGCGGTAATAAATTAAATCAGATAAGACAAATTTATATTCAGTTATCTTATTTAAGGTATGTGATGGAGCGATTCCCATGTTCAGAAATAAACCACTAGCTGTAGTTGGTGGCGGAGACTCTGCTTTGGAAGAAGCAAGCTTTTTGACAAAATATGGCTCCAAGGTTTATGTAATTCATAGACGTGATGAACTAAGAGCATCTAAGATAATGCAGCAAAGAGCTCGTGAGAATGCCAAAATAGAATTTTTGTATTCACATGCAGTGGTAGAAGCTTGTGGTAGTGAGAAACTTGAGAAAATAATGATAAAAGATTTGAAAACTAATCAAGTAAAAGAGTTGCCAGTGGCTGGCTTATTTTTTGCCATAGGCCATGAGCCAAATACGAAATTTTTAAATGGTCAATTGAAATTAGATGAGACAAATTATATTTTGACAGAGCAAGGTACCACTAAAACTTCAATACCAGGTGTTTTTGCAGCAGGAGATGTTCAAGACAAACGGTATAGACAAGCTATCACAGCAGCAGGATCTGGTTGTATGGCAGCTTTAGAAGTTGAGCATTATCTAACTGAGCACGGCTTATAAGAATCATTAGTGATATTATTCTTGAGACTTAGTCTAATTTTTAAACAATTATTTCTTTATTTTAATTAGGTCAATTTTATGAGATTCTTTGTTTCTTTATCGTATTTAATTTTAATTAATTTTTAGTTGAAATAAAAAAAATTCTTAATTTTTAGTTCATTTTTAAATCGAAAAAATAATCATAATTTCACTATTAATAATTATCAAATTATCAGAAATTTTATACAAAATGATAAAGCACTTTTGTTTTTGGGAAAAAATTTATTTTAAAAAATAATTTTGACATAAGAATAAAAAAAGATTTATTTCGATAAAGAGCTTAATTTTCAAACAAATTAATTTAAATTATTTATACATTTAAAAATTTCTCATATAATCATTCTGCTCTAATAGTCAAGATTAACTTTATCACAGGTAAATAAGGTAACACAAATTGAAATAAAATTGGTAAAGACAATTTAGAATAAATTCTGTTGACCATCATTTTGAAACTGGGCCCATGCATCATTTAACTCAACAAAAATCAAACGAGCCAGATTGGCCTGCGGATGATCGGACATTTTGTCCGGATGCACACATAGACACGCTTTGTGGTATGCTTTTTTCACATTGACCGCCGATATGAGCTGGTTCATGCCGATCGGTTTCCATCTTGACTCTCCGTCCCATAAGACCTTGTGCAATGAGCACAACAATGCCCGAATATTGGCACGCTTTCCATCCGTCCATTCCATTACTTTAAGCTTGTCCGGATCCATTTCTTTCACATTCTGCTCTCTTTTCAAATCCTTTAGTGTCATATTTTTCATATTTTGACTTTTGGCAAAGCTAGATGGCAAAAATTCATCAAAAATATCCGAAGTATTTTTGGAACCAAGACCAGATGGCTTAGTGGAGTTTTGATTTATACCAGAAAAAGAATTCAAATTGTAGTTGGGTTTATTTAATCCAGTGTCGAATGTAGGTGATGGTGTTTTGGCATTGGCATTTGTAGATTGAGCTTTAGGCATCTGACTAGAATTAGAAAAAGAGCCCAGATCAGCAAATGGATCTGGCTTGCCAGAAAAACTAGGAGTGGTAGAATTACTGTTTTTATTGGAAACATTTGATGCTGCTGATATATCAAAATTTCCAAATGGATCGAACATCAAATTGTTCGGAGGTGTTGGTTTATTAGGTTGACCAGGTTGGCTGAATGAATCAAAATTTAACAAGTCGTTGGTATTTTGGGTAGTTGATGGATTAGAGTTGGAAAATATGTCAAAAATGTCATTCTTGGGAACTTGAGTAGGCTCAGGAGTCGAATCTAGATCAAGTAATGTTTCAAAATCACTAGCTATTTTGTTTTCTGTAGTAGTTGATGAATTTGTTTGAAAAGTGGTTGCTGATGGCTGAATATTGTCACCAAAATCATCAAAATCAAGCAAATTAGCAAATTTTGTTTCTGCTTGAGTCTCGACTTTGTCATCCGGCGAGGAGGACAAGTCGCTTTGATTGCCAGTGGCAAGATGGTCATAGCCTTCGTTTTGAGGTACTGTTTCTTCATGTGGAGTATCAACAGTAGGGGTGCTGTAATTATCTGAATATTTTTCACCTTCGTACACCTTAATTATTTGGTTCATTTCTTCTTGATTGCTGAAAAGATCACTTTTGTTCGTCTTTCTGACCAGAGACTCGAATTCGAGAGTGTTGGTCCATGGATCTTCAGACGCCATGCTTGATTCGATATTTTTGTACTCAATGCTGGCCAAGACTTGGAAAGAGTCTGGATATTTGTCCGGTGCATCCAAACAATCAAGCTCATTGCGGCAAAATTTAAGCTGGTTATTGGCGGTCAAATAATTGTAAGCAAATGATGTATGGAATTGAAATTGGCATATTTTGGTAGTCATTACTTTTTCGGTACCCAGCAATGATTTGGCATGAAAAATCATTACCAATATTTCTCCGTAAAATTTATGGCAATTGATTGGTATTTGGATGATTGTATCTTTGGCTGTGTATTTTCTTTAAATAGTTTAAAATTTTGAATATAATTTTAATTTCAAGATAGAAAAAAAATATATCTTAATTTTTTTTTGAAATATAAATTAAAATTAAAAGTTTATTCAATTAAGCTTAGAATAAATTAGATTATGAACCCAAGGCTTGTGGTTGTTTTTTTAATTTTTATTTTATTAATGTTCAATGCTTGGCAATTAATTTGATAAAAATGCATTTTATTCTTCAAGGATTATATAATTCAAACAATATTTATATGAATAAAATTAGGGTCAAATTTTTATATTTTTTTTAAATAGCCTATTTATATTAATAAATAATTTGGTTTGTGACAAAACCTAGAAAATTAATTTACACCTGATAATTAATTATAGAATTAAACAAATAATTAAAGCGACTCGAAAAATACAGACTGGACGCGGGTGCACCAAAGTCTTGGCAAATTTCCAAGCTATCAAATAAAAATTTAGGGCAAAAATAAAATCTTACTTCATTAAATCATAATCTTGTATGTTTGTGTAAATTTTTTTATCTTTATTATATACCTCAATAAATGGAGTACATCCATTTCTAGATAAAAAATATTAGTTTATAAAAGTATAATTTTTTTCCCATAAATACCTTGATCTATTGAATAAAGGGCAGCCAACAAGAATCAAATCTGTCAAAATGCACTCATTCGAGTTGGTGAGAAATGGCCGCGGAATTTCACTACGTGCAGTAGCAAACAATCTTTGACCATCAAGCAAATATCTGTGCTGACAAGGTGATAGCTGGACATTACAACCTCTTTTAATGTGAAACAAATTGAGTGCCGAATCGGCACTTTTTACCACACCAAAATACAACAATATCGTACCAATTGCTATGGCTGATATTACTTTACCATCATTACAATTAATAATACAAACATTTTTGCTATTTTCGCCTAAAAATTTCCCAACATTGGTGGCTAGCTTGCACATAAGAGCCACTGGTGGCGCTTTATTTGCGCTCAATTGAGAACCCAGATCAATAACTTGGGCAAATTTTTCTTTCCGATAGTTTTTATTTGCTAAATTGTAAATACGGTAATTTCTGCCATGTTTGGCTTCAATTACTTCTTTGATCAAGTCAATGTTATTACCAAAGGCAGCAGACTCGATGCCTTCGGTTGGACAAGACATAACTATCAACCGTGAAGTTATGTAGCTCAAATCAATATCAGTACGATTAATAGAGCTTTGTACCGAGTCCATTACTTTGCTTGATGCATCTTTAATTGTCTTTAAAAATGAGGAACCCTTGAATAGACCAGCACTCCAGTTGTTGGCTTGTTGGGCAGTTGGTTGGTTGGGATTTTGCATTATTGGCGCCACTGGTGTGTGCAATAAGTTTTCGGTGATGGTCAAAAAATTCAAGCTATTTGCCAAAGTGATTGATTTGGATTGGCAAATATTTTCCAAATGGAATAGTATTTCATTCACATTCGGCCTTCCATTTGGGTCGGTGTTAAGCATTAGTCTAATCAAGTCGTGAAGTTCACAAAACACACTGTCATTTGTGGGAATTTGGTATTTGCCATTTATAATTCTCAGCTTGGAGCCGTCTTCGAACGGATGTTTGTTAAAGCACAGCAAATAGAGAACACAACCCAGTGCCCATATGTCACTTTGAGAGTCTATTTGGTAATTATTGTACAAGTCGAGCATCTCGGGCGCTCGATACATCGGTGTTGTTTGCTTGGCTATTTCGTCCTCTACCAAATTTCGCTTGTTCACTGACCATGTCTCATCTGGTTTATAAATTTCATTAGTAGCACTGCCAAAATCACACAACTTAATCTCATTGGATTTTGAAACCAAAAAGTTTTCCAACTTAAAATAAATTTACAAAATTTTGTCTAAAATAAATGTCTAAAATTTAATTTTTATCTTTTATTAAGAACAAATAATTTTTCTCCTAATAAATGAACTATTCTCGATTTATTTGAAAATATAAAATAATATTAAATTACTTTAAGATCGCGATGTATTATCGGCGGGTCTTGAGTGTGCAAATACTGGACAGCTCGACAAATTTGGTAAAAAATTTGTATCACTTGTTCCAAGTTAAAAGCCGAGCCGCTTGGTAAAGTGAGGCCGGCTCTTAAGTGGTCTATGAGCGGGTCTTTGCATAATTCGGTCAGAATCAAGAACTCTTTGGAACGCGAATTTTGCGTTTCCTCACAAGCAGCGGCTATGAATTGGATAATATTGGGATGATTTGCCAATTGTTTCTAGACAAAAGTCTAGAAAAAGCTACACATAATTTAAAAATGCTTACTAGATAAGATATTTCTTGTTTAATGGCTTGGTTAGATGGCTCATCGGCAGAAAAAATTCTCTTTAAAGCATATTCTTGTCCAGAGGTGACATCTTGCACTATATAAACAATGGCATAGCCGCCTTCAGCCAATAATTTGGTTACTTTTAGTCTAAGATTGCCAACCATTATAGTCTGGCCAACAAACTCGTTTGATGCAGATGAAAATGCCAACGAGCCTGGACCGGGCATTGAGCCTTGTCCTACATTCTGGGAATTAAACAACCCAAATGCTGACTTCAAAAAATCGGTCATTATCTGCCGAAACCAAAATATCTTTATTTAAATGATAAAAATTAATACTTGGTAAAATAATAATTTAAAATATGATGATGTTAAATGTTTTTTTTTCTTGTTGCATTATGGTATAGTGTCGAAGGAGCTCAGAATTAATTATTAAAATTTAAATTGGCAAAATGCAAATTTTATTCTTATAATTTCGAAATTATGGAGAGATTTGTTGGATAAAAATAATGATTGAATAAGTTATGAGCAGAGCGAGGGGAGACATGTCTGTTCTATTTTAGAAAATAATAAACTTTATTTTTATTTTTTGATAGAATAAAAAAAAATTAATAAAATATTATTCAAAATTTGATATTTTTATTTATTGCGAAATCAGTGGCACATTGTTTCTATTAAGTAAGGTATATTCTTCATTTATCTGCCAGAGTTTAATTCCCATTTCAAATTTCAATTAATTTTAATTTCATAATCAATTTTAAGAGTATAAAAAAAGATTTATTTTCAATATTTTAGGAGATAATTTAAAAAAGTATATATTTTTTTAAAAAAAGAAAAAAATAAGTGCGCACAGAAGCTCCCACTTGTTCCGACAGAATCCCAATAAGCTACCAACTTTCTTTCTAATTTAATTTAAGACAATTTATAAAAAATAAAGTAGTTTTGTTCTGTTAAGTACAAATTTTTTTTTTTATTTTTTTTAACTAATTTTTCTTAATTTTCTCTTCACCTTTTATTTACGTTTAGGTGACAATATTGGTAAATGTTTTCCAAATACTCTTTATTGTGAGGAATAATTTATTCCCACGATAAAGAAAAAGAAAAGTTGACATATTTTGCAAAATTAATTTACCTTGGCAATTACATAACATAGGAAATCTTTGGTGTTGAAGTAAAACAAATTTGTGCCCTAATTGCAAATATTAAATTTATTTTCTTAAGTTTAGAATATTAAATTTAAAATAGTGAGGCTTATGTTGCTTCAACTTGTTATCTAATCTATAAAAAACATCGCTTGAAGCGTAAACATTATTTTTGGCCTTAATTTATCATATTTGTGACATTTAGGATATAATGAAGAAGCAATTATCCATTGCAAGGGCGAACTGCACCAATTTGAATAACTTAGGGCAAAGCTTGGTTTAAATAGAGGCAAACATACCATGTTTGATCAGCACGTGTCTTGTCGACACAGGTCATCCACCAAGTCATATAACCATCTATTTTATTATAATTATTGACAAAATAAGCAGCAAAATTATACAAAGATTTTTTTTCTAAATTAACCCATTTTTTTATCAAATTTAAATTGGATTTAGGAAAATAGAGAAAAGTATCTTAGCAAGTTGTGCTAGATTTCCAAGCTCATCGCTATAAATTATTATAATTCAGGTAAGCGACAAGCAAGTATCTTGTATAACCGAGTCGGTCGAGTGCCTCTCTCCCTCCCCGCCAAAGCATCACCGACAGTTTTCGTGTTCATCATTTCAAATCGGTTCTCTCTCTCTTTCTCTCTTTCTTTCTCTCTTTATATTTTATTTTTATTTTTTTGTTGATCAAGTTTTAACATAATTTTTTTCCTTTTTTTCATTTTGGCGTTCATAATTTGCAATTTTTTTTAATTTGATCTTCTTAAACTACTCGAATTTTTCAC